>JALBCR010001125.1:0-170000 GCA_030710515.1 Abscondita cerata | reverse complement strand
GTACTGAGTTGCCTTATTTAAAGGTAGAATTTTTCGGACACGCTTTTTTAGGTCTTTTGGATTCTGGTGCTACCAGAACTATTTTGGGAAGAACTGAATGGGAACTTTACGTAATCTCGGGTATGCCTCTCCTTGTGAGTTTTCTTCCTGCACTGTTGCTAACGGTCGTAAGTGCAACATCTTGGGCTCTATTAATATACCCATTACGGTTGAAAATCGGACTAAGACCTTAGATGTGTTAGCGATATCTAAAGTCACACACCAGTTAATCCTTGTTTCTGCGTCGATTTTAGCAAAGTTAACAAGGTAACCTTGAAGGATAGTTACCCACTGCCATACATCTCTTCTATTTTAAACCGCCTTTGCAATGCTCGTTTTCTTTCTTTGCTAGACATTTGCTCAGCATACTAGCAGATTCCTTTAACTCAAGATTCGAAGGAAATCACTGCTTTTACTGTTCCAAATCGAGGTCTTTTTCAGTTTATTAGAATGCCTTTTGGCCTTCATAACTCACCAGCTACATTTCAGAGACTGATCGATCGTGTTTTAGGTGCAGATTTAGACCCGTACTGCTTTGCTTACTTGGATGACATATTATCGCTACTCCTACCTTTGACCAACACTTGGAAGTTCTCTCTAAAATTTATGAACATCTTTTTTCTTCTGATCTTACTATTCGTGCCAATAAATGTAAATTTTGTCTACCTGAGCTACGATATCTGGGATATGTTGTCAATAAAGATGGACTCTCAGTAGATCCTGAAAAAGTTTCTGCCATCCTACAGATCCCTACTCTTAAAACTGTGACTGATATCCGACGCTTTATTGGTATGACTAGTTGGTACCGGCGTTTTATTTCAAATTTTGCTACTCTCACTTCTCCTTTAACGTTCTTGACTAAAAAAAATTCTTCTTTTCTCTGGACATCTGAATGTCAGCAATCCTTTCAGCAGCTAAAGAAACATCTAGTTTCTGCTCCTATTCTCTCTTGTTCTGATTTTACTCAAGAGCGTGTCATACAGACTGATGCCTCTGATTTTGGACTTAGGGCGGTTCTCAGTCAACGTAGCGGAAACGGTGAAAACGTAATTTGTTATCTCAGTCGATCCTTAACCAAGGCGGAACGTCACTACTCGGTGACTGAAAAAGAGCTATTAGCTTTCCTCTTCGCAATAGACAAGCTGCGTCCGTACATTGAGGGTTCACACTTCACGGTTATCACTGATCATCACTCACTCCTATGGCTGAACCGACTTCAAAATCCTTCTGGTCATCTGGCTCGATGGGCATTGCGCCTACAACAATATAATTTTTCTATAATACATCGAAAAGGAAAAGAACACGTAGTACCAGACATGCTGTCTCGATCGGTGCCTGTGGTCAACTTTTTTTTTGTATGCTCTCTCTCTCCTCCTTTTACAGTTGTCTTTCCTACTTCAGACTGTTGGTATAACCAATTGGTTTATCGTGTTCTCTCTTTTCCTCAGAAATTTCCATCCTGGTCTGTCTTGAAAAATATAATAATAATAATAATAATAACTCCTCTGGGCCCAACGTCCACGTCGTGGGGAGGGACGACGTCCGGGAATGCCCGGCCCGGCAACTGGATCGGGCATTTCTTACTCAGGGTCGTACTCCGAGGTGCTGTAAGGTGCTACGGCGGTTCCATGACCCTAAGTACTCAAATGATCTCATGAGCCAAATAGCTCCTAAATGATCGAACGGGTCTAAGAGTGATGGGGGACGGCTAAGGGCTGCCTGCTCTGGCAGTGTATAAATAATGAAATTAAGAATGATAATGAATCACGGGTGAATCGGCATTGTACCACCAAAACCTCTTGTCGCGTTCGTGAGTTAGGCAGAGGCTCACGTTCGAAAAATGTACTACAGTCTCCCGAGGTACACCGTGGTAAAAGCAGCACGGGTCCGCGTATGGCTACTGCAATAGTTTTTCCATTATTATCGGAAAGGCCAGGGTCAGAACTTCAGTCCCCACCTGCTTTAAATGTTTTGGTAAATAGTCACCGACCACTAAAGAAGGCAAGCCACGGCAGCGCATAAGAAGGACTACAGACATGAACATACATATCATGCACTGCTACTATACAATAACACACATGGAAACAGACACTATATCATACAGACAACAATTACATACACAATTTATACAACAATACCCTTACATTACAGTAACCGAACAAAGAGTAGCAGATCAAAAACGAACGATAGTAAAAAAATCTGTTACCCAACACTACAACAAATAAAACAACAAGTTGCAAACACACTACATACACAAACAGAAACACAATCAGAAGCAGATACACACAGACAAGAAACAACACTAACAGTAAGCACCCAAGAAAATAGCAATGACAGCGACACAATAGTATATGATCACCCCAAAATCACAACAGAAAACATTGATAAAGACACATTAATACAACTCACACAGACATTAGACAGTACAATTATGCAATACACAGGAACAGACCCTACAAACAGACCAAAAATACCAAAACTACACACATCAACATCACTCAGCAGAACAGTACATTACTTGAACACACACATACTCCCACAATATATAAACACAGACACCACACTCACAGAAATACACACACTTGTTTATGCTGGGGCAGTGACAGTAGTTACTCACCTCGGACGTAGACATCACACACACACACACACACACAAAAAAGAATCACACCAACCAATAAACCTGTTTGGCAAAAACGGTTGGAGGATCAAATTATGGAACTCCGCCGTGAACTAGGTAGACTAACACAATACATAAAACATAACACATCACCAAAATTACTGAAATATTTGCATAAAACAATTAAGAAAATAAAACACACATAAACAAAAACAACACAACCAACATATCACAGAATATATAGACACCCTTAAACAAAAACTCGCAGCCAAAGCACAAAGACTGCACAGATACAAAACATGCACACTACGCAAACAACAAAATGCACTATTCACAAACAACGAAAAATATTCTACAAAACTTTAAAATCAGACATAATACAGACACAAAATAACGGCACACCAACACAAGAACAACTTACAGATTACTGGACCGCTCTGTGGTCTAAGCCACTACAACATAATAAAAATACTAACTGGGTCAGGGAAGAGGAACAGAACACAGAATACATACCCCAAATGACGTTTACAAACATATCACCACAGGAACTCACAGACATAAGAAATAAGACACACAATTGGAAAGCACCGGGGGTAGACGGAATTCAGAATTTCTGGTATAAGAAATTTTTCTGTCTACACCCGATGTTAGCCAAAAACATCACACATACACTATACAATCCACACACAACACCTACATTTCTAACACAAGGCACCACATACATGAAACCCAAATCTACAAACACACACAACCCAGCACAATATAGACCAATCACATGTCTCCCAACACTTTACAAAATAATCACAGCATGCATCACAAACAAAATATATACACATATAACACAACACAACATACTTATAGAACAACAAAAAGGTTGCCGCAGGGGTCACAAGGGCTGCAAGGAACAAGTTCTGATAGACTCAGTTATTCTTGGACAGTCACTCAAACAAAACAGACATCTACACACAGCATACGTCGACTACAAAAAAGCATTTGACAGCACACCACACTCATGGTTAACACATACGCTGCAATTATACAAAATAAAGACAACGCTCGTCACATATTTACAACATATCATGGAACACTGGAAAACAACATTACACCTAACCCTAAACAATACACACATAAAAACAGATACCATACAAATAAAGCGAGGTATTTTCCAGGGAGACTCTTTGAGCCCTCTTTGGCTTTGCCTAGCTTTTAATCCACTCTCCAACACACTAAACAACACAAAATATGGTTTCCACATAAAACAACCCAATATACACTATCACATTTGTTGTACATGGACGATATCAAAATATACGCAGACACAAAACAACACTTACAACAATTACTAAACATAACACACACATTTTCAAAAGACATACACATGAAGTTTGAGCTGGACAAATGTAAAACCTTACACTTAGAAAAAGGAACTCTAAGTACGGAGAAAGTCTCGGTTGAAAATAGGTTCATAAAATCAATGGAAGAGGGGGAACTTTATAAATATTTGGGATTCGAACAGACTGGCGACTAAAACCGACAAGAGTCTAGAAAAAAAACACACACAAAAAATAATAATAATCCTTAACACCTGTCATATAGTACGTAGATTCCTATATTCTGAATAATCTCATTCCCTAGAAAAAGAGATAAACATTTGGTTACGACAGTTTTATACTCTCCAACCAAATTATACCGGCTTAGGCCGTGCATACCTGAAAATAATAATAATAATAATAATGCGCTTATTAATCCAACAGACATACAATTGTCTATAGTGGACAAACTTGGTGCAATAATCCTTTATTCATATAATAGCAAATAAATAAACTAAAGCGCAATTGCTAAAATAAGATAATATACATATTCTTTAACAACAACAAAAATTATATTTATGTGTATATTATTAAATTGAACCTAAAAAGTTTAGTAACTTATTAGAAAAAAAGCAAATAAATTTCTCTTAATTGGACCATACGAAAATTTTGATAAAAAATATCAAAACTCAAGTTTACCATGTTACATAGGCTATAACAAGTAATCAAAGTACTATTGTGGTGGTGAATAGTCTTCGGAATAGGATAATGTAACATGATATGACTTCTACTGCTTGATGAACGAGGTACAGTAATGTTTACGGTATTCAGCAAACTCGTACATATAATATTTCCTTTTATAAGTTTTTGTAAAAAATTAAATACGATCTTATATCGACAAGTAAAAAATTCTTCTCCTGACAATAGCTGGAAACTTGTGGTTCCAATGGAACAACGTCAAGCTGTCATCCGAGCCAACCATGATTCACCAACTACCGGACTTTGGCCAATTATTTAAATAGTTTCAAAGCGCACAAAATTAATCAGGTACTTGGAAAGATCTTTCTAGTTTACAAAATTATCTATACAGCGCCAAAAAGGTACGTTGCTAAACTCACGACCGCAGTGCGTATACATAGAACACAACCAAATTTATGAATGACATGCATAAAAGAATTAACTTAGGTTGTATAAATAGAAAGTCTTTGGTGTTCAACAGTTAATCGGCAGATGTGACCGCTTTCGTATCCAAATCTAATATTTTATTATCCCATGAAAAAAGGAAAACCAAAATGGACTCTATTGATAACAGTTACTGTGCTGCTCACAAAGAACCAGATAACAAGCTTATCTTGGTTTAAAAAAAAAAATCTTAAATTAAATTTAAAAACAATTTTAAAAAAAAAAATAACCCTTTAAATTTTTTAATATTTGAAATTATCCTTGCCAGCATAACCAAAATTAGAGATCCATTGATTAATTAAAACGGAGTATGTCTGCAGTACAAGAAGAAACCAAAGGAAAAACCCACAAAAAGGAAAAAAAGTGCATGTAATTAATAGAACCCATTAGAGCAAATATTTTATTAAAACAAAGGAAAGTAAAAAAAAGGTACTTACACAGGAACAGTAGTCGAAGACTTATTTCCTAATTTGAATGGGATGATATTACTTCAATCAATATTACAAAGCACATGTCTAATTGTTTAATTTTTAGACAACACTTTCCATGTACACCTTTTCGCGACAGTCAGCAAATCGGAAATAAGGAATAACTTTTGCGAGCAAATGAAGACAAATCATCGGAACTAGCAATTTAAAATAACTAAAATCTCTAGAAGATTTTTCAAACAAAAATTCATATTCAAACGCATGAATGTAAACACCTCTGTCTATACTGTAGGGAGAAATTGGTCTATAAATCAATTATTTGCAAAAAATACCGTCACAAATCTGTTTCCGAAAATGTTTGGATACCCCCACCACTTTCCCTTAAGAGCAAAAAACATTTATCTCAGTTTTAAAACGGTTTTCATTTTAGCTATCGTAATATAAGAATATTTTTCAAAAACAAAAATTAAAATTCAAGAATGCTGTTACGCCACCGGCAGCTATTTAAAAAATAATTGTGTTCTTCTTAATTAGCCAATCGGCACAGTCATAAACATAATTATCCAAAAACTTATGAATAGAAAGTTCTGGCAATTTTAATTATATACAACTTTTATTTGTATACTTTATTTCACAACCCAGTATTTTTTTCACTTTTTCGAGCAAAATCTTCTTGTTAATATTCAAGAAAGCGATGCACTTTAACAAAAGCAAGAAAGCAGAGTACCTACTTAAAACACTTACAACCAATCTGTGCGGTAAATAAAATTAAAATGGTATATTTTCGTTTTTTGAATCAATTGTTTCATATGGCTTGGCAATTTAAAAAACCGCAAAAATAACTATATTAATCTACTATCTAACAATCTACTAACTCTAGAAAAAGGTGTTAAAATTTTCGGAGTTGAAATAATCGGGTAACACTCCATCTTATGTATAAATATAAGATGTGGTGTGGAAATTTTATTTACCTACAATATTTACAATGAAATAGTTATTTATGTACCAAGGACAAAAAGTGCACTTTTATGTACGAGACTGAATTTGCTGGCCGAGGCGTTAGCCGAGGAAACAAACAGGCGAGGTTATTAAAAAGCACTTTTTCCGAGGTACATATTAATTTTTCCGTTGACCTTAAATTAATTAATTTTCTATTGATTACCGTTTACTGAAACAAAATGTTTAGTAATTTTAAACAAAAATTTTACGTTTGTTCTGATTTTACTGTACCTAATATTCACTTCACCGTTCAGTATTGTAACATTTGTGTCAAAATTTATTGAAGGAAATAAAAGCTTTCCGCGTTCGAATATTGTACCATAAAGCATTTGTTTACAACAATCACATAATTTTTATAATAGCACTTGATTATGATAGGTAATAGGTAAAACATGTACTTTTTATAATTTATTAAAATAATAAAAATTACATTTAGGTAGTGTTATTTTGAAGTATATTTAAAAATGTAGTTATAGTTGGAAGCCTACCCTCAAAATTAATGCATTTCTTTAATTGTTTATGATCAAAGATGTAATGAAGTTTCTCCTATTAAACACATTAAAGTCGATTCTTACTAATTGGACATATAATAGTTATAAGACTGAGTTTGTACCGTGGTCAGACTTATAATCATTTTATATTCAATAAAAATATTGCCTGACCGTAAGAAAGTATGCAAACGTAGTTTTTGATTCACTCGAAAATGTTTCAAAAATGTAATAATCTTCTTTCAGCTTATTGAAAACTGTGAAATTCACCTTGTTTTTGTTACGAATAAAACTTGAACCCAGTAATGTTGATGGCTTATATGATTCTATTTTTGGTTTTTTCCTGCGACAGAATCAATATTCAAATGATTTTCACAAGTAATTACTGTTCTTGTGTTTTCCATTAGCATTATTACTTATTTACATCAATCAAATACAGTAATAGAAAGGTACCCATAATTAACTCACTTCTACTGTAAGTTTTTGTATTTTATGATCGTGAAAATTTTGTATCAGAACTCCGCTTCTGTATCAAAATGTTACCTAATAAAATTGTCTAAAGCAATCTCAAGTCGTATCAATTCTGTCTTACCTTATAAATGAATAACTTTAAAGAAGTTAAAGTGTTACATATTGAAAACAATGTATCGAGTATTGTGAGATTACAACCAGGCTCTTCTATATGCTTCGCACATTGTAGAAACTATAAACAATTTATTAATATCATTTCAAAGCACTTAAAATCATTTACTTGTAATTTGAACAACAAATTGTTTTTGTTCAAAGTTGTGTGGGATTGAGAAATTGAGGTTATAAATGGAAGTAAACAAACAATATTCTGCAGTATCTAAAATGTTTCAGTATGTACCTAAAGTACTGTAATATCCTATGTAGTCACTAAATTCATCCTTTCTTAAAAATGGGTTTTCATACTGGTTACTTCGGCTTCATTTAATTTGACATAAAATTATAATTGACATTGACAGATGTTTGCGGACGAAAAGTATTACATTTAAAAAAGTGTTACTTTATGATTATGCAGGGAGTACGTAAAACTCAATTTTATAATGAGGTCGACGGAAAATATTATTATAATGTTCCAAGTAAAACTTATACAAATTGCAATTTGGATAATATTTCATATGTCTTAAATAAAGATTACTTGCGACTATACTATTTCTTCTCCAATGCGCCATTTTATTTCTCCACTTCATCCCATTTTTTAAAACAGACTTGGAATGAAAAAGCTATTTATTATTTATTTTTTACGATAGCACGTGGCGACACTAGATGTAGTAACACTTATTTGCCATATTTCTAAGGTTTAATTTCCCGTTTATTGTTGCGAGAAAGTTAATATAACCTGTAAGTGTGTGTGGGTTAATGTACACTACTTGTGTTAAAATTAAAATGTTATCGTTCACACAAAACAGCTTTCAACTCTTTAATTCATATAATTAATATTGTAAGTATACTTTACACGACTGAGATTCTCGTACAAAACTGTTTTTCCGCGACTATCCAAGAACATCCCTAATTGATATCGTGATATTTAAATAGGGGTTGAAGTTTGAAAAACCACTGTGACATTTAAGATAGCACATTTCAGTCTCATATGCGACATTATCGGTACTTCAACTGTAAATTGAACTATAAATTCTTCCTGAATGGCGGGTACCTTAGTTACTCGCCCTGGAGGGTACGTTCAATCAACTTAGCTATCGCAATGCTATGTAATTACCAAGACTCCGAACGGTTCGTAACCGATGTGCGAGATAGGGGCAACATTTATCAAGTCACGCGTTAGGAATGAGAAAGGTGGTCCAAATATAAATCAAACACTTCGAAGTAAGAAAATTCGGCGAAAGAATTAAGAAAACGAGTTAAATAGACAATCGCTTTTTGAAGATTAATTAATTATCGCGCTATCCAATTGCTGCAATATGTCTGAAACCAAAACTGAAAACAATGAGATTATTTATAGTGTGTAATTAATACACGTAACAAAAAGGAAAATAATCTGGAGCGGTTACTCAACAATATTAATGTGTTAAAGAAACGAGCAAGCGATATTATATATCAAAGTGCAGTAATGCAATGTGACGTTATATAAGTTTGGGAAAATACTGTGTTATTGGATTCTGCACAAAAGCTTATTTTCCACTTTCTTTAATCAATAAAGTTACTATGTAGAAAAATACAGTAAATCACGCAACTTATTTATTTTGATTTTGGTATGTTTCCCAACATAATAACTTTTTTGTTTGGCAAAACGTTTGTAATCGCAAATTCTATTATAAATTTCTGTTTTATTTCTGTTAAAGGTATGTAACAAAATTTGAAACCCATTTAATAAATGCAGGTAATATACTACTAAAAATTATAACTACCTACTTACTTCTAAAAAGAAGAAGTGATTTTGAATTAAATTTTCTACTAGAATAGAAATGTAACATAGCAATGTTCATATTTAATTTATATTAAAGAAGCTTAAAAATACAGAATATAAAATGTCCCGTCGCTGAATAGTATATTGTACAACAAGTTTTGAAAAGGTGAGTAGCACCGGTCAAATGAATGGGACAGTTCGGTGCCGGCCACTTCGGTGTGGCCGTTTCGGTGCCGAGACGTTTTGGTGCCTGGCCAGTTCGGTGCGAAGCTTCACTAAAAACAATTTATTTATTTAGAAACCTACAATTTTTTCTCATAAACTCAATTTTTTTTATAAAAATGGTCAAATGTGACGGTTGTAGACGAGAATTCCCTGAACTTAAGGACAAATATAAATTAAAGTGTAGTGGTGAGTGCCGACATGTATTTTGCATAGACTGTACAAGACTGGAAAAGAACGTATTAAAGATGTTGGCTCAACAAAAGTGTCAAAGGTTGCGTTACTTCTGCGTTCTTTGTGAATCCTCTAATCTCAAATATCTTCATGATAATGAGACTCAAGTCGTTCCAAATCAAATCCCTCTTGAAAATTTGGAATCTATGGGTTCAATGATAAAAAAACTAGTAGACTCTACCAACAATAATAGAAACATATGCTGAAAAAAAATGAAATTTAAATCGCAACAAATGCAGAAGCAAATTGATGAAATACACGAGGTGTACTAATCGCATTATAAACAAAATACAGGGTGGACCGATTTCGATGGGATTGGAGATTATTACTGTTAGAGCAAAACTGTTCATGTAGCATTAGGCCAACTTTTTCAGACAAATTAAACAGCAGTTTCATTGTTTTAAATTATTGTATCGCCTACTTACAAAAGTGCAAACTAACAAATTCGCTTGTAATTCCGTAATTTTTTTAAAAAACCTCTATAAACTATATTGTAGTGTGTGGTTCATATACCAAGCTTGTTGTTTTGTTATTTTTATCGTCTTTTTACGATTATTTAAAAAATTACAATTTTTATTTTAAGAATGTATCCTTAAATTTTATTTTTTGTAAATTACATTAGTATCACTTTACCCATCATTAAAATATCCACTATTAAAAAATCTATGGGCGACAAAAAAAAAAGAAATAATAATGACAGATTTTTTTTGGATGTATGCGAACACAAGTTTTGTAAAGTGCCAGTTTGTTAAAAAAATAAAACTATAATAAAGAAAAGAATACCATAATAAGGGAGATTAATCAACTTGGAAAAACGAACGGTATTTTAAAGTATTTGGATTTGGATACAAGTTGCAGGAAAATTCGGTGTTTAAATTAGACATGGGATTAGTAATCAAGAAGGAGGATTTATGAGTGTTGGAGGAAGAAAGTTTTTTTATATAAAAAACGTAAACAACTAAAAATTGAAAGAAAGAAGGTGTTACCTATGTTAATTCATTCTTAAATTAATAAAGGTAACTTTAATATTAATACATACCAATATATTGTTGAAAAGCTTACAAAATAAGAGTTTTAATGAAGTCAAAGTCAACTATGGTTTCTATTTAAAAAAAAACTAAGTTTATGCGGCATCTCGACTATTGGTGACCAAAGTTAAAAATTGACTACTCTATTTGATTCTACTCTAAAAACTGCACAAGAAGTATCTTTACACTTTTTCTTGAATTTTTATCAACAGATGAGATACGAAACCCAATCGAAATTTGAAAAAATTCAATTTTGGTCCCTACATCAAAAATGAAAAAAGATAGCAAATTTTTGTTTTCGCTGTTTAATTTGTCTCAAAAAGTTGGCCTAATGCTACGTGAATAATTTTGCTCTATCAGTAATAGTTACCGAAATACCCTGCAATCCCATCGAAATCGGCCCACCCCGTACAATCTCGTTGCAGAAAACATTAAATCAGATGCAACAAGATTTGTTTCATCTGAGATCCATATTTTTTGACAATTCTAATAATGATAACAATATCAAGATTCAAATACACAAACCTTCAAGTTCTAAAATCAAATTGGAATTAGAAGGTATAAAACAAACTTTTTAACCTATCCAAATCTTTAGAGAAAATGCACACAACAATTACCAAAATACCTCAACATTTAGAATTAAATTCGTCTAAGGAGGTAGTGAAAAATACATGGACGAATGACTCGCATAATAGTGCAAATAAATTGAATGGTATTATATGGTAATCAATAATGTGCCATTAAAATATACAAATACTCATATTATTCAGTATACGTTAAAGAAAAGCTGGAAATACGTAATTTTATCAGATATTTTCCATTGCTAACAGAAACTGATAAATCCTTGGAAACTTCTTTCAAACTAGGATTTAAAAATAAAAACCATGCTGATTTACTCCTCAATTTAAAAAAATTGGCCAAAAAATGTTTCAGTGGGGTGGTCTAATGGTCAAATAACAAAATAAATTGCATTACAAGTATTACTTCCTGTTCTTTAAATAAGACAAAAGCTGAATCGAAAACTACAACTACATTTAAACGTTTTGTACCAGCTACCGTACCAACCTCTAACGATAAAGAATCACACAAGAAAACAATGAGTATAACATGCACATCAGCCGATGAACAGATAGAAACGAATGATGAAAATAAAAACAATATCGTACTCATTACATCGGATAAAGATGCAATAACAATAGCATATAAAAAGAACATCATTCAAAGCACTAATAAGAAAATCACCATATTAAAAATCACGGCGATTCAAGTTTGTCAATTGATCCAATGACACCACAATGGGTAAGATTAACTAAAAATCCAAGCGATGGACGGATTTAATTTTCCAGACTTCGTGGGTTAGAGTTATTTAAAGCAATACGTTTGTACCTTGCTTTCCTTTGTGATCAACCACAAAATGTATGCTTCGAAGGTTCTACATCAAACTTTTCTTGACCTCGGAGGATTTACCTTTTGAGTTAATAGAACTAAGAAATTTGTATTTAAGATAGTTTGAAATATACGGATTGGAATCATCTGAAGCAGAAGAGGATCTAGCATCTTATAAGTCCTATCTCATCGGAAAGAGTTATGTTTCTTCAGCATTCCATGGAAAGTCATAGAAATTACATTGGCTATCCAAAAACTAATATCGATATTGACACGTCATAAGGTGCAAGTTTCCTTAAAAAAATATAATAAAAATAAGTACAACTATGAAACACTAACAAACAATAAGATACAAAACAACCGATTTAATTTGATTACTAGAGTAACTCAATTTTCCCCAAATTGTAGCCAAACTATTGCTGTATTTCAAGATAGACAGACGTAACAGTGGTCATGGAGGACTTTGTCTAGTAGTGACACATTTCCACCTGTGGATATTTTCGACCATTTATTAATAGAAAACGTATTTGAATTTTCAATTGTTAAACACACCATAGTACAGGGTGGGGCATGAATTAGTAAATATTTAAAAATATATATAAAAAACAATAAGACGTACTTAAAAATAATTTATTACCTGTATTAGCTATACAGGGGAATTTATTTTTAAAAATAATGTCATTTAAATGACTTCCGTCGCGACTTCGGCACTCTTCTAAACGAGAACGGAAATTCTCGAGTACTCGTTTGCATAAAGACCGAGAAATTGTGGACATCTCTTCCCTGATCCTTGCCTTTAATTCAAGCAATGGCTTATGAGTGTACACACGGTGCTTAATGTATCCCCATAAAAAGAAATCAACTGGCGTCAAATCAGGACTCCTGGGTGGCCACGGAATGTCGCCTTTTCGAGAAATCAGTTTTTCGGGGAGCATCTCTTTAACAACCGGCAAAGCCTCATTAAAAGTATGAGAAGTGGCTCCATCTTGCTGAAACCACGTATTCCGATTTTAAGCAGCAAATTTCTGTAACTGTGGTGACAAAAAGTCTCGTAACATTGTCACACACACAGCAGAGTTGACATTGACCGTACGGCCGCGAAAATCCTCAAAGAAATAAGGTCCAATTATTCCTTTTGCTGAAATTGCTGCCCATATAGTTACCTTAGGAGAATGCAGGGGCCTTTGATGTTTAGTTTTAGGATTTCCGCTGCTACAATATCTGCAGTTCTGTTTATTAACATGCCCGTTGAGATGGAAATGGGCCTCGTCGGAGAATAAGATGTTGTCGAAGTTACGAAAGGATGTGCGCGATATTTCTAATTCACCTGAACGTTTGTGCGTCGATAAATCAGGTTCACGTTGAACTGAAGCCGAAACCCTTTGAACGTTCTCTTCACTTGTTGAAGTCCGTGGACCGCCGACTTGCTTCACGTTTAGTGTCGATCCCGTCTCCTCGAACTTCTTTACCCATTTCTTTATCAAAACTGAACTTGGACACTGATTTAAGTCATGTAAATCGTATTCAATACAAAATAAGCGCCTCACAGTAACGAGAGATTTATTGTGGTCCCGTAAACCGATCCATTGCGACTAAATTTCCGAGAAACGAGCTAGCCACTAAACCCCTCCCCGCCCCCCGCACCCCTCGGGTTTGCGCGGGAATTCAAATTCAACTAATTCATGGCCCACCCTGTATATTTATTTATTATTTGTATGTACAGAACACGAAATTCTAATGTTAATTTATTTTTAAGCAGCCTGTTTAATATGCTTGAATCTCTACCGAAGTCATCCCGTAAAATAGTTTGTGGTGACTTTATGATTGACTACCAAAATCTGTCCAATGCCCGCGAATATCTGATTGATATACTAAATTCTTTTGGATTAAATATGTATGTAACTTTTCCTACTAGAAAAACAAACACTTATTCTACTACAATCGATTGCATAGTTCTCCCTTAAGGCCTCTCACATGAAGCAATATATGTATATTCAGATCCCCTTACATCATAAACGAAACAAACAGAAACCTTTATTAAAGCGGATTTTTACTCACGCGAATTTTGAAAAATTCTCAAAAATTTGCACTCAAACCAACTGTTACGCAACTTCCAACTCCTGATGATCTAAACGATTATTTCTCATTCATAGCGAATAATAGTATAATTTCCAACATAAACTCTGATCAAAATCCTACATCATATCTAACTACGAAAATCGGTAGTAATTATAGTATGTTCTTAAAACGTGTCGATAAGAATGAATTACTAAAACTATTTCTGATATAAAAAATAAATGGTCTACCGGAGAAGATGGTCTGCAAATTAAATTGTTCTCTCACCTTCCGACAAACACATTGCCTTATTTCAACTACCTAATTAATCACTGTTTCTGTAAAGGGATATTCCCGGATAGCATTAAGGCTGTATTCGCAGTAGTAAAACGTTTCTTACAAATAACTCCCTTAATATTCAACAGAATTGCTTCCAATTTGGGGAGTATTTCTATAATAGTATTTGCCATAAGATAGCGGAGATAATTATAGTATGTTCTTAACCCATTATTTCCCAGAACTCCAATGGTATCAGAAATTAACAAAAACCTCAGAATTAGTTAGTTTTGATGCAAATATAACAGAAATATTTTTGTTTGTTTGGATATCACCTTGGCGACTTGTTAAGGCCTGTTGCGAAATCGCAACACTGGGAAAGAGTGTGTACGTTTACTTTTTCAAGAAAAACGTATACTTTATTCAAAGAATTATAAGCTCACGCTATTTGTATTACTTTAATTACTTTGTATTATTTTAAAATAAATTCTTAAACCTAGATCGAACTAAAATATTAAACGATAAAATAGAAAAAAATTGGAAGTTAAAAAAATTTACAAAAAATTCGTGTTCAAATAATCATTCGTTATGATATCGGATGAAACATTTTTCGTGCAAAGCAACATCGCACTTTTTACATTTTTTTATTGTGGTTGATTTGCACATCGCACATCTTGTTCTTTTGTCTTTGTTTACAATAACATGGCCAATGTTGTCGTAACGGACGTCGGACATTTTGTTACGTACCGTTTTAAAATTAATTCATTTTTCCGCATAAAGAAAATAAAATCCTAACGGTTAGACAACCTTCATTACCGGTCTCAACCTTCAAAATATCGAAAATTTTGGGATTATCGTTTTCCGCACCATTCGCTGTTTAGTAGTGCAGGTGTAAAGTTAAATTAAGAATTTCTCTTGCAGCTAATGCTGGATTATTTAACAATTACACATAAAGTATTCGAAGATGGTATATTTTATTGGGTTGAGTATTCGGCCAAATTATTTTTCTTCGACACTCCTTATGGAGGATTTAAAATCTGCACTGGCATTTCTATAAAGCCGCCCAACATCTTAGGTACGTGAAATCTACGATAAGCATGTTAAATAAAATTTTGTCCATATTTCAGGCTTTTTCTTGACATCTTTTGTTTTGAGGTGCCATTCTGATAGTCATACATCCACTTGTACGAAGTGGCTTCTGTTTTGAAGTACCACATCTGTTGGTCAATCGGGTCAATCAATCAACCTATCAATCTCTACAGAGTGGCCAATCCCTTATCTTGGATTCCGTGGTATGGTTAAAATGTTTGGTATTTTTCGGTATCGTATTCGATGTGACGTGAGTTAACAGATTTATTTTCTTTGACTTTTAATCTACGAAATTATCAACTCATACATTAATACATTTACTTGATTTATTTATACGGTTTTATCCGGTTTTACTTCAAATATTATTAATTTAAATGTTACATGTAGTTATACATATATATACGTATCTACTAAAAAAAAAAAATAATCATTGTAAGTAATTGTTGTTACCGGTGTGGTTGGCCAACGACGCGTGAAATTTTATTTTGTGTTCATGATATATTTTATTTAGTAATTTTTTAAGTTATCATTTTTTTTCCTTTGATAAATTTATTTTATATTATTATTGAAATTGTGTTCAATTAATTATACGTTTTTTTTCCTTTATAATACTACTCTTAGCAGTACGGGTGACGCAACCACCCGTTAAAAATCTGTTGCGTGGCGCCCATTTCTTCTCTTTTTTTTATTTTATTTATATTTGAACCTCCCTTCACCATTGAGGCTAGCTGTGGAAAATACCTCCACCATTTCTTCATTCACTGCTAAGGGTTTATTTGTTCAGTTGGAGATTACCTCGACGTATATGTAGTTCGAGGAAGTGTAGTTTTAAATAAATTATTTAGTTACTTGTTTAATAATTTCATTTTTGCAACACAAAGATGGCGCCCAACGTGGGGCGTTCAAAGCATAGTTATTATCCCTAGTAGTTATTTCGAATTTTGTTATTCTATTGATTTTAATTGTGTTAGTTTAATTTTAAACATGGCTAGTATAACTGGCGGTCATGTAAATTATTTATCTAAAGAAGAGCTTATCTTTGAATTAAAGTTTAGGGAGTTGTTTTGGAATCTGATGTTGATAGTATGAGAAATGCTTTACGCAATTTATTAAAAGATGAAAAAGGTATGAATGAGTTTAAAATTGATTATGAATTGTTTCCTGATCTTGATTGTGAAAGTTATTTGTGCACATTGTTGAGTAAGGTAAAAGATTAATGTCAAGTTACGATGGTTCAGTTGGTAGTTTTCGTCGTATCGCTGCTAAACTTAGACATGCGTTTTCATTTTTAGGGTATTTTGCAGGCTATTCTCCTTTCACTGATAAATGGTCTCATTTTTCTACTCAAATTCCTATTCTAATGAATGAGCTTCAAAACATGTCAATTAAGAAAAGTTTGGTCGTTCCTCAAACAACAGATGATGAAACCGTTTCTGATGAAACATCAATTAATGTTAAAATGTTGGGTGAATACTTAGGTGATATTTCATTAACGGAAAAGGATTTAAAAACGTTAATGACTAATTGTTCTCCTGTTAAAGGTTCTCATCCTGAACATTCTCTTAAGAATACAAGTGTTATTCCCTCCCAAGTAGCGCCTGATCCGATTCATGCTGCCAGTAGTTCGTTTGATCAAGCAGAAAATAATTTTTTGCAGGATAATTTAAATCGTTCAGTTCAAGATTACCATGATGGTCCTCATTTTCGTATGCGCAATATCCCAGTATATAAATGGGGCGTAAAATTTTCAGGAGAGTCCAACGAAGGTGTAAATTATTTTATTGAACGTATTCAGGACTTAGCTGCTGCTAGAGGGTTAAATAAAATCGAGTTATTTCACTCAGCTGTAGAATTATTTGAAGGGCGGGCCCTATTATGGTTTCGTAGTATACGAAGCACCATCTCTTCATGGGATGACTTATGTAAACAATTGCGTTTAGATTTTCAACCTCCAGATTATCAAAGACGTTTATTACGGGAGATCGAAGAAAGAACTCAAAGTGAAACAGAATCGGTCGTAATGTACTTTGCTGTTATGTCTGAGTTATTTTCTTATTTAGATCCACCTAAACCTGAAGTTGAAAAGATTCAAATAATTCGTAGAAATCTCTTGCCATATCTACAAACACAGTTAGGTTTTCAGTTATGTAATTCTTTAAGCGAATTGCGTTCTTTATGCAGGCAAGCTGAAGCTACCAAAGCATCAGTCGATTCATATGTTCCACCTATAAATAATAAAAGTAAACAGTGTTTTGAACCTGTTTTAACAAACACTTTGCCTTCGTCTAGTGGCAAGAACAATTCAAGTCTGAAATGTAGTAGGATAAAAAAACAATCGTCTAAAAAAATTGATTCCATGTTTGCTAGCACAGAAAAGTGCTTAAATTGTGATTCCGTAGATCATCTACTTAAGACTTGCCCTGAACCCAGACGAGTTAAGTGTTACTCTTGTGGCGAATTAGGTTATACTTTTCGGAATTGTCCTAAGTGTAGAAATTCTCTAAAAAGTAATCAGTCGGGAAACGACCTAGCCAGCGCCCGATAATCAGTCGCGCGGATGCTGGTAGAAGTTCCAAACCTTTTTAGCGACTATAAATAGTAAATTAGCCGTATTAAATTATATTTTAGAACAAGCAGAAGGTGATGAATGTCCTTATTTAAAAATTACATTATTTGGTAAGGATTTCTTTGCTTTGTTAGATACAGGTGCTAATCGTACGTTTATCGGTGAGGATTGCTATCGATTTCTTAAATCATTAGGAGTTAGACTTACTTCTCAATCTGTTACTTGTACTTTGGCAAATGCTAATAATATTGAAAGTGTTGGCTATACAAATATTCCAATTCAACTGCTTCATAAAACGAAGTTTATTAAATGTTACTATATTCCGCAACTTCGACATTCTGTTGTGTTGGGTTGTAATTTTTATCGATTTTGGAATTGTTCCCGATCTGCGTAAGAATGAATGGTATTTTCCAAAGAGCCATTAAATAATTTGAATTTAACTTCAATTGTATCTTCTGAACAGTTAACAGTAAATCAAAAATTTCTTTTAAACACAGTTCTTGAAGATTGTTTTAGTAAGATGCCTTCCGGCTTAGGTTGTACCAATAAAGTGTCCCATAAAATTATTTGCCATGGTAGTCCAATCAAGCAAAGATACTATAGAGTATCTCCTGTAGTTCAAAAACATATAGACGTTGAACTAAACAAGATGCTAGAATTAGGAGTTATTGAAAAGTCAACATCAGCATGGTCAAGTCCAATCTTGTTAGTTAAGAAAAAGGACAATAGCTTCCGTTTTGTAGTCGATTTTCGTAAAATTAATCAGTGCTGCGAAAAAGATGCTTATCCGGTCCCGTACGTGTCGGCTATTCTGGACAGATTGAAAGGTGCTAAATATATTAGTAGTCTAGACATTTCTAAGGCGTTTTGGCAGATACCTTTAGATTCTGAGAGTAAACAGTATACCGCTTTTACTATTCCAGGACGAGGTCTTTTCCAATTTACGAGGCTACCTTTTGGGCTATCCAATAGTCCTGCCACTTTCCAACGTCTAATTGACCAGGTGCTAGGTCCCGAATTGGAACCAAATGTTTTTGTGTACTTGGACGATATTATACTGATTTCAGATAATTTTGATCATCATTTAGAACTTTTGCGTATCGTTTTTAATCGTCTAATTGCCAGTGGTTTAACATTAAATCGAGATAAATGTATCTTTTGTCGGTCTTCGTTAAATTACTTAGGCTATGTTATTGATAACAACGGGCTTCATGTAGACCCCGAAAAGGTTAATGCGATCGTTAGTATTCCTTCTCCAAAAATGTAACTGAGGTGAGACGAATAATAGGCACGGCAAGTTGGTACCGTAGATTTATCCCTAATTTTTCCACTGTTACTGCTCCTCTCACTAATCTACTTAAAAAGTCGACTAAATTTCAATGGAATGACGAGTGTGAAGATGCCCTTAATTTGATTAAGACGAATTTGATAACTGCTCCATGCTTAAGTTGTCCTGATTATAATTTGCCATTTATTTTGCAAACAGACGCTAGTGATTATGGATTAGGTTGTGTCTTAAGTCAAAACTTTCCAGATGGAGAAAAAGTAATTTCATACTTAAGTCGTTCATTGACGAAAGCTGAAAGGAAATATTCCGTAACTGAACGTGAATGTCTTGCAGTTATTTGGGGAATAAATAAACTTCGTTGTTACATTGAAGGTTGCAAATTTAAAGTCATCACCGATCATTATAGTTTAGTATGGTTAAATAATCTTAAAGATCCCATGGGTAGGTTAGGTCGTTGGGCAGTACAATTGCAACAATACGACTTTGAAGTCGTACATCGAAAGGGGAAAGAGAATGTTGTCCCTGATCTTTTGTCTCGTACCGTACCTACAATAGATAACTTAACTGTTAACAAAGAATCTAAAAACGATGATACAGTATATGAATCACAACTGAAAGACTATTCAAAAACTAAAGATAGGTGGTATATTCGATTACTACAAAATATAATAAGTAATCCTCTCAAATTTCCCAATTTTAGAGTAATGGATGATAAAATTTTTAAAAAAATTGCCGGAAAATTTGAGGATCTTAACAACTATATAGATGATTGGAAACTGTTGGTCCCAAAGAAGATAGACATTGTTTATTACAACAATGTCATGATAGTTCGACTAGTGGCCATTACGGTGTTTATAAAACATACCACCGTTTAGCTCAAAGATATTTGTGGCCAAAAATGAAATCCGATGTTAGTCATTATGTTCGTAAGTGTAAAATTTGCTTAGAAAATAAAACTGTGCAAGATAAACTTCCTGGAGTTATGGGCAAGCGTCCAGTTGTGGATACTCCCTGGCAAACTATCAGTATTGATATTTGTGGTCCCTTTCCTCGTAGCTCTAATGGATATAAATTTATTCTTGTTGTTACAGATACTTTTTCTAAATACACTTTAATTCTTCCAATGCGTCAAGCTACAGCTGTAACTGTAACTAACTTAGTAGAGGAACGCATATTTTTAGTTTTTGGTGCTCCCCAGTTTCTAATTGCTGACAATGGCGTTCAATTCCGCTCGAAGCAATTTACTTGCAAAGCTAGTGAGTACGGAATTAAAATAATTTTTACTCCCAATTATTCTCCACAATGTAATCCTGTCGAGCGAGTTAACAGAGTAATCAAAACAATGATTAGTTCTTATATACAAAACAATAATCAACGAAAATGGGATAGGGTTATACCACAAATTGCTTGCGCAATATCTACAGCTAAACATGAAGTTACTGGTTATACCCCGTACTTTATAAATTTTGGTAGAGAAATTGTTTTGAACGGTGAACTTTATGGTAAAGTCCAGTCAGACAAAGATATTAGTATCGCAAGTCGTAGTAATTCTGAACCCCGTGCTGATGCTCTTAAACAAGTGTTTGCGGATATTAAACAAAAGTTGCAGGTAGCATTTGATAAAAGTAAAGTACGCTATGATCTTAGACGTAGACCTCAAACTTTTGAAATTGGTCAAAATGTTTGGAAGAAAAATTATGTTTTATCCGATGCGTCTAAAAATTTTTTCTGCTAAGTTAGCTCCTAAGTTTACGGGTCCGTTTAGGATCAAACGAAAAACTGGCTACTGTGTGTACGAACTTGAGGACGAAAATTGCCATTCTTTAGGCTTTTGGCATACAAAAGACTTGAAATCCGGTTAAATAATTATTTTCTCTTGTTTTCTTTTTTTTTTTCCTTACTATATGTTAATATCAATAGTATTATCTATTTAGAGTTCGAAAAGTTTTTTTTTACGTGTTTGGTTTATTCTGTAAAATGGGATTTTACCTCTTGTAAGGGGGGTGTGTTACGTACCGTTTTAAAATTAATTCATTTTTCCGCATAAAGAAAATAAAATCCTAACGGTTAGACAACCTTCATTACCGGTCTCAACCTTCAAAATATCGAAAATTTTGGGATTATCGTTTTCCGCACCATTCGCTGTTTAGTAGTGCAGGTGTAAAGTTAAATTAAGAATTTCTCTTGCAGCTAATGCTGGATTATTTAACAATTACACATAAAGTATTCGAAGATGGTATATTTTATTGGGTTGAGTATTCGGCCAAATTATTTTCTTCGACACTCCTTATGGAGGATTTAAAAACTGCACTGGCATTTCTATAAAGCCGCCCAACATCTTAGGTACGTGAAATCTACGATAAGCATGTTAAATAAAATTTTGTCCATATTTCAGGCTTTTTCTTGACATCTTTTGTTTTGAGGTGCCATTCTGATAGTCATACATCCACTTGTACGAAGTGGCTTCTGTTTTGAAGTACCACATCTGTTGGTCAATCGGGTCAATCAATCAACCTATCAATCTCTACAGAGTGGCCAATCCCTTATCTTGGATTCCGTGGTATGGTTAAAATGTTTGGTATTTTTTCGGTATCGTATTCGATGTGACGTGGAGTTAACCGATTTATTTTCTTTGACTTTTAATCTACGAAATTATCAACTCATACATTAATACATTTACTTGATTTATTTATACGGTTTTATCCGGTTTTACTTCAAATATTATTAATTTAAATGTTACATGTAGTTATACATATATATATATATATACGTATCTACTAAAAAAAAAAATAATAATCATTGTAAGTAATTGTTGTTACCGGTGTGGTTGGCCAACGACGCGTGAAATTTTATTTTGTGTTCATGATATATTTTATTTAGTAATTTTTTTAAGTTATCATTTTTTTCCTTTGATAAATTTATTTTATATTATTATTGAAATTGTGTTCAATTAATTATACGTTTTTTTTTCCTTTATAATACTACTCTTAGCAGTACGGGTGACGCAACCACCCGTTAAAAATCTGTTGCGTGGCGCCCATTTCTTCTCTTTTTTTTTTATTTTATTTATATTTGAACCTCCCTTCACCATTGAGGCTAGCTGTGGAAAATACCTCCACCATTTCTTCATTCACTGCTAAGGGTTTATTTGTTCAGTTGGAGATTACCTCGACGTATATGTAGTTCGAGGAAGTGTAGTTTTTAAATAAATTATTTAGTTACTTGTTTAATAATTTCATTTTTGCAACAATTTTTTTCACGGAATTGGCTGATGTCGGTCCTAAAAAAAGCCAACTTCATTTGGTATATGCATTTAAAATGTATTATATAAAAAGTTTCGTACCAGGTCGTTTTCTGGGTACACCGTAAGATGTTAGCAGGTTTCGGGCAAGATAACGCCTAAATTCAAGTAAGTCTAGTTTAGGCTGATCAGGTACGTCTTCTCTCATTCTCCTGTACAATAGCCACGAATTTTGTACCGATACATCCAGGAGCCAAGCAAAAAGGGGCCAATACCATTTTCTAGAGCGTATTCTAGTTCTGTAGCTGGTAACATTCTGGTCCATTTTATCTGTTCCTCCCATGTTCTCGTTGTATCGTTTAATCATGTCGGGTTAGTGGACCGCAATTTTCTTTTTTTCAGCAAAAGAGTACCTCTTCCAATTGGCCAAAGGGTTTACTCCCAAATGATTGGAAACCACAGTAACCGCGGAATTGTCATTCCACCGACAGACAAGTAGAGCATTGTCCTCATCATATTTATAATCAGTAGTCCCCCCTAGTCGTCTTTTTTATGTCCTCTCTCAATGGGCATTTTTCAATTCTATTGGATCTCACGGTGCCCGTGTAACCAATGCTCATTTCGGTTAATATGTCCACGAGACGCAGAGAGGTAAAAAAATTATCTGTATACAATGAAGTCGGCATCAACTCACCACTACGCAACCTAGGTATCTCTTGACAAAACTGCAGAACTACTCCTCCTCCCAAACCGTACTCCTCTTTGAAGTTATTTGCCATGCCCTTGGCTCCTTGGCAAATATCAAAGCCTATGAGATATCCCAGTTGATTGTTCCAGCACAGAGGTTTGTACCCAAACCTTATGGGTTTTTGCTAGATATGCTGTTTAATGCTGTGCCTTGCGTAGTAAGAAATCATAGCCTCGTCTATGCTTGATTAAAAATCCCAAATATTGTACTCAAGGAACGCATGCTTTAGTTTGCAAATTACAGGAGTTAGCTTGTAAAGTCTATTTTCTCTATTGATTTTATTATTGTCGTTGAAGTGAAGGAACTGCATGATAGTGTTAAATCTATTTTTCCGAATACTCTGAGATACTAGAATATTCAAGACGTCAGATTCTTCCCAGTAAAAAGATCTCCGTTTTTTGTTTTCATAACCACTCAGCAAAAGAACTCCAAAGAACAAGGCGCGTTCCTTTCTCCATAGCGTATTTTACAGTTTCTTTCACAATTAGGGTAAACATTTCATTGTCAAAAAATAAATAGAAAAAATCGAGAGGAGTTAATGGGCGGGATCAAAAAATAGCGGCTTGAAAATGTTTACACACTTCTCTTTTTCTATTGATAAACGTAATTTATTGTGTTCTGGTATATCACGATCAACGGATTTCCTTTCAGCGTTTTTCCGGTTTTTTTGGTACGTTACTCTTCTCTTTTTTCTGTTCATGTTTGTTTGTTTTCTTCTGTGCAGATAATAGTATCTCACTATTTTCTTCTATATCTTCTGATTCACAAAATGTCTCAGCATTTTGATCACTCAGCACTTCGATATTGTCTTCATTCTCAAATATATGCATATTCTCTTCTCCTGTTCGGACTTCATCTGTGTTAAATCTGTGAAGAACGAGTTCAGCTTCTGCTTCTAGTTGCCTAACAGTCAAATTATTAATGGTTCCTCCCTTGTCCTCATCACCACTATCCTCATCAGTAAGAACTCCCTCCATTGGGGGTGCAGTGTACAAATCTATATGTTTTGCCACGTTTGTTTCCTCTAGCATTGTCATAATTTTATGTACTCGTGAACTGCATGACCCAGAAGTACGACTTGCCGCCATGTCCAACCCCCAGTTTAGACCAGTGTTGCGTTTCGCAACCATTTAATTCTAATCTCTATAAATCAAACGTAGTAAAGCGTATTTATTTTTCACTTACTTCTTACCTTTAGGTTTGAAGATGTTATGATCCAATTTTGAAACCAGAACAACCAACACAGCAGTTATTACGGATACGAAAAATACAAACAGTTAAGCGGCGGTGGTCACGAAAATTTATATCAGATTATAATAATTTACATCCTCACTATATGAAACATAAGACAGAACTGAAGGTTATGAAAGGTTGCACAAACCCTAACACTTTGATCCCTGTAAAATATTGCACTATTTAACAGTGCGGTGAGTCACAGGGCGCGTTTAACCTTCAACTTAAAAAGTGTTGCGTTATCGCAACACTGGGAATAAATGGGTTAAAACGTGTCGATAAGAATGAATTACTAAAACTATTTCTGATATAAAAAATAAATGGTCTACCGGAGAAGATGGTCTGCAAATTAAATTGTTCTCTCACCTTCCGACAAACACATTGCCTTATTAATCACTGTTTCTGTAAAGGGATATTCCCGGATAGCATTAAGGCTGTATTCGCAGTAGTAAAAACGTTTCTTACAAATAACTCCCTTAATATTCAACAGAATTGCTTCCAATTTAGGGAGTATTTCTATAATAGTATTTGCCATAAGATAGCGGAGCGTTTTTCCAAATTTTACATTATGATCAAAATAAAATTAAAAATTGAAAAAATTGAAAAGCGGCTCTGCTATCTTATTTCTAAAAATATACTGATTACTGACATTTTGAGTTTTTAAAATCGGTTCATAAAGCTGTAATTTTTTAAGATAAATTTAGTAAGTTTTAATGTTTTTTACCGAATTGTAATTGTGGGATGGTTCGGTGGGTTGTTCTCAGTTGACAGCAATTATTCATAGCTTGACTTCGAAAAAACTGATACTGTGGTAGTTTTGTTTATTTAATAGCAGGAAAGATTTACAAAACATGGTGCGTAGTTTAAATACCGTTTGGCTCTATATCGGTTTCCTTTCAAAATAGTTACAAAAAATGTCAATGAGAAATTTGCAAAACACCGCTGCATTTGCCTGGCAAGCATTTAATACTTAATTACAAAAAAAAATGTTTTAAGGTTCCTCAAAGTACTAAGAAGTTGATAAATCTAAATAGTAGTACCCCATCTTTGTCATACCTAGAAATTTTGTTTTGGTCATAAAAATAAGTATTTTTACATCTTGTTATTGAAGTTTTACTTTTCAACGAACGGTTTTACAGTGTAGTTTGGTTTTTGTAGTTCAATCTTTGGGATTTATTATTACAATATTTGAACCTAAATACGTTTATTATTATTATTTTATTTTATCTAGAAAGATCGAATAGGTATTAGGCACGCACAAGCACGGAAAGTAATATAATCACAGAAGACAAATCCACACAAACCCAAAGTGAGACAATAATAAATAAACTAATCAAGAAAATAAGTAAATTAAGAACTAGATTAGAAATAGAGAAGAACCAGGATACATCAATCGTAGAAGAGGAAATAAACAATTGTACAAAATCAGCAATAATTACGAAAGATAAACAAATAGAAGCAGATATTAACAACATAACACTTAATCCATCACATTATTTAGAATGTGAGAATGCACTGCAGCTAGCGAAACTAGAAGAACCAACCACGCTGATAACAGCACTAAGACAGGTAGTAAGAGCGACACACCTCATAGGTAGATCAATAACTTTTCCAGTTCCGGAAAAAATAACAGAATCCAATTAAAATGTGCATGCGTACCTACAGAAAAATTGAACTAAAAATAAAAATAAAAAATATAGACAGAAGAAGGGGAGGAAATTAATATAGAAAACCCATACAGACAATTTGAATATATGCACATGGAAGAATAGCGTTTGATCAGACGAAGGCATGGCCAACGAGAGCAATTCATACCAGAAATCCATAATATAAGAGTGGAGCAATTCAACTACATAGACAGTAATCTGGTAAATATGGAAATGAATAAACTGGTGCAAGAGCTCCAGCTGGACATACTATGCGTTCATAAACCATATACCAAATGAAATGTGATAACAAATATACCTAAAAGATCACAGATGGAGAAAATCCAATGACAGGTAAAAAATCCAATACACAACAAAGATATAACTGCAACATAAATCAAACAATATACGCTTAAGGTATCTCCATAAAAAGAAATCGGTTGGCGTCAAATCAGGACTCCTGGGTGGCCACGGAATGTCGCCTTTTCGAGAAATCAGTTTTTCGGGGAACATTTCTTTAACAACCGGCAAAGCCTCATTAGAAGTATGAGAAGTGGCTCCATCTTGCTGAAACCACGTATTCCGATTGTAACCAGCAAATTCCTGTAACTGTGGTAACAAAAAGTCTCGTAACATTGTCACACACACAGCAGAGTTGACAATGACCGTACGGCCGCAAAAATCCTCAAAGAAATAAGGTCCAATTATTCCTTTTGCTGAAATTGCTGCCCATACAGTTACCTTAGGAGAATGCAGGGGCCTTTGATGTTTAGTTTTAGGATTTCCGCTGCTACAATATCTGCAGTTCTGTTTATTAACATGCCCGTTGAGATGGAAATGGGCCTCGTCGGAGAATAAGATGTTGTCGAAGTTACGAAAGGATGTGCGCGATATTCCTAATTCAGCTGAACGTTTGTGCGTCGATAAATCAGGTTCACGTTGAACTGAAGCCGAAACTCTTTGAACGTTCTCTTCACTTCTTGAAGTCCGTGGACCGCCGACTTGCTTCACGTTTAATGTCGATCCCGTCTCCTCGAACTTCTTTACCCATTTCTTTATCAAAACTGAACTTGGACACTGATTTAAGTCATGTAAATCGTATTCAACACGAAATAAGCGCCTTACAGTAACGAGAGATTTATTGTGGTCCCGTAAACCGATCCATTGCGACTAAATTTCCAAGAAACGAGCTAGCCACTAGACCCCTCCCCGCCCCCCGCACCGATCGGGTTTGCGCGGGAATTCAAATTCAAATGTTAACTAATTCATGGCCCACCCTGTATATTTATTTATTATTTGTATGTACAGAACACGAAATTCTAATGTTAATTTATTTTTAAGCAGCCTGTTTAATATGCTTGAATCTCTACCGAAGTCATCCCGTAAAATAGTTTGTGGTGACTTTATGATTGACTACCAAAATCTGTCGAATGCCCGCGAATATCTGATTAATATACTCAATTCTTTTGGATTAAATATGTATGTAACTTTTCCTACTAGAATAACAAACACTTATTCTACTACAATCGATTGCATAGTTCTCCCTTCAGGACTCTCACATGAAGCAATATATGTATATTCAGAACAGCAGAACTGTTACGCAAGTTCCAACTCCTGTTGATCTAAACGATTATTTATCATTCATAGCGAATAATAGTATAATTTCCAACATAAACTCTGATCAAAATCCTACATCATATCTAACTACGAAAATCGGTAATAATTATAGTATGTTCTTAAAACGTGTCGATAAGAATGAATTACTAAAACTATTTCTGATATAAAAAATAAATGGTCTACCGGAGAAGATGGTCTGCAAATTAAATTGTTCTCTCACCTTCCGACAAACACATTGCCTTATTTCAACTACCTAATTAATCACTGTTTCTGTAAAGGGATATTCCCGGATAGCATTAAGGCTGTATTCGCAGTAGTAAAAACGTTTCTTACAAATAACTCCCTTAATATTCAACAGAATTGCTTCCAATTTGGGGAGTATTTCTATAATAGTATTTGCCATAAGATAGCGGAGCGTTTTTTTCCAAATTTTACATTATGATCAAAATAAAATTAAAAAATTGAAAAAATTGAAAAAGCGGCTCTGCTATCTTATTTCTAAAAATATACTGATTACTGACATTTTTGAGTTTTTAAAATCGGTTCATAAAGCTGTAATTTTTTAAGATAAATTTAGTAAGTTTTAATGTTTTTTACCGAATTGTAATTGTGGGATGGTTCGGTGGGTTGTTCTCAGTTGACAGCAATTATTCATAGCTTGACCTCGAAAAAACTGATACTGTGATAGTTTTGTTTATTTAATAACAGGAAAGATTTACAAAACATGGTGCGTATCAATTCACGACACGTTTTATTTCTTTTACTTCTTGAGTTGCAAATGGGCAATTTTAAATATTCATTTTTTTGGTTCTCAACTAAATAGTAAGGATAGTTTAAATACCGTTTGGTTCTATATCGGTTTCCTTTCAAAATAGTTACAAAAAATCTCAATGAGAAATTTGCAAAACACCGCTGCATTTGCCTGGCAAGCATTTAATACTTAACTATAAAAAAAATGTTTTAAAGTTCCTCAAAGTACTAAGAAGTTGATAAATCTAAATAGTAGTACCCCATCTTTGTCATACCTAGAAATTTTGTTTTGGTCATAAAAATAAGTATTTTTACATCTTGTTATTGAAGTTTTACTTTTCAACGAACGGTTTTACAGTGTAGTTCGGTTTTTGTAGTTCAATCTTTGGGATTTATTATTACAATATTTAAACCTAAATACGTTTATTATTATTATTTTATTTTATCTAGAATAGGTATAAGGCACGCACAAGCACGGAAAGTAATATAATCACAGAAGACAAATCCACACAAACCCAAAGTGAGACAATAATAAATAAACGAATCAAGAAAATACGTAAATTAAGAACTACATTAGAAATAGAGAAGAACCAGGATACATCAATCGTAGAATAGGAAATAAACAATTGTACAAAGTCAGCAATAATTACGAAAGATAAACAAATAGAAGCAGATATTAACAACATAACACTTAATCCATCACATTATTTAGAATGTGAGAATGCACTGCAGCTAGCGAAACTAGAAGAACCAACCACGCTGATAACAACACTAAGACAGGTAGTAAGAGCGACACACCCCATAGGTAGATCAATAACTTTTCCAGTTCGGAAAAAATAACAGAATCAATTAAAATGTGCATGCGTACCTACAGAAAAAATTGAACTAAAAATAAAAATAAAAATATAGACAAAAGAAGGGGAGGAAATTAATATAGAAAACCTATACAGACAATTTGTATATATGCACATGGAAGAATGGCGTTTGATCACACGAAGGCATGGCCAACGAGAGTAATTCATACCAGAAATCCATAATATAAGAGTGGAGCAATTCAACTACATAGACAGTAATCTGGTAAATATGGAAATGAATAAACTGGTGCAAGAGCTCCAGCTGGACATACTATGCGTTAAAAAACCATATAACAAATGAAATGTGATAACAACTGTACCTAAAAGATCACAAAGGGAGAAAATCCAATGACAGGTAAAAAATCCAATACACGTAGCAACAGACACTCCACGTGTGTAGACGAACAACCTAAGGAAACAGGGAAATGGATATCGGTAAGCCAAAATTATCAGTTCAGTAAAGAAATAGAACATCATATACAATTAACAACCAAAATTTGTAGATGCTACGCACATGTACCTGTCGTTATTATGGCGGACGCAAATACGAGTTGCCCGCTATGGCAGAGCAAGGAACAAGGACACAGAGAGCAATCAGATGAGAGAAGTGAATAATTCAACACCTGGAGTTAGAAGTTGCAAATAAACCCAAAAATCCACTCACGTTCAGCAATAGAGCTGGCTCTACTAGTAACATAGACATCAATCACATTATATAATGATGAGGCATACGGAAGAGTAATAGTCTGGCAAGTTTTGGAAAACAGAACATAATAGCTTGTACAATAGTAAGAAACACGATAAATAACAAAGTTATAATCAAACGCACAGTAAGATATAATATAGGAAAGGCAAACTAGAAAAAGATGAAAAATATCATGGTATGGCCTCAAAATATGAACTCAGGGGATAATGTAGACGAATATGTTACAAATAACAAAACTAATAAGAAAGGCAATGAACAAGTCAATTCCCAAAATAGAAGAAACATCATATAAATGGATCCAATGAACACAAAATCTGTGTAAGGAACGAGCTACTAGGAAAAGAGAGAAGGAGATATCAGACGGCATTAACATTAGAAGAATGACAATATCTTAAATTGTATAGACAAAGTAAATTTAGGTATAAAAAAATATTTTGAAAAGCATTGAACAAAAATGTGGAACAAATTTGTGAAAGAAAAACTGCAGACCAGTGCATGGGAAATACTCTACAAGAGAGTGAAAACAGCAGGAGACAAGAGAATCAATAACAAAAGAATTCGGCAAGATTCAATCTGTGGTCCCACCGTCTGGGATATTTTAATTGAAGATCTGCTAGAAAAATCAGGAAAGTACATACTATAATATAGACAAAATGATAGCTTTTGCAGATGACCTGGCGGTTATTATGTTACGGTTTATTTGTAAACAAACTAAAAACAAAAAAAATTATAACAGTGCTAGGAGGCCTGCCGGCAGCTCTTCTAGTCGGAAGTAGTCATGGGCTGATTGAGAATAGTTTAAAATAAAGGCCTCTACACTGTACGAAGAATTTATAAGGCGCCACCTAGAATTACGTATAAGAGATATCTAGAGCCACTAGGAACTCGTAGACACAGAAACAAACCGTACGTGGATAGAAATATGTATATTATTATAGCGACTAGAGTTCAATTAACATATATAGAAACACATAGACACAACAATAGATAATATCATTTAGAATGAATAGCGAAATATAGATAATAACAATTCGCGAGAGCGAGTTAAGGTACGAGGGACAAACGCCCCCAAATAGGTTAGCGTATTTGAAAGTCGTAGCACCGATTAATCCTTGCAAGCGATTCAGCGAGTTCGCGTGGTGAATATTGTTCAAAATGTATTTGACAACAATTACGAAGAGAACCGGACCTTGGCCGATTATTTAAATAGATTAAAAGCGCCCAAAAATTGATCAGTTACTTTGAAAAATCTTTCTAGTTCACAAAAGTATTTCTACAGCGCCAAAAAAAGGTACGTTGCTAAACTAACGACCACGGTACGTATACATAGGACGCGACAAAATTTATGAATGACATGCATAAAAGAATTAACTTAGCTTGTATAACTAAAAAGTTTTCGGTGTTCTACAGTTAATCGACTCCGTTGATAACAGTTGCTGGACTGCTCGTAAAGAACCAGATAAACGGCTTATCTTGGGTGGTGGCCTTGACTCAAAGGAGGGATCAAAGTAGATGGAAATTCTGCAGTGTTTAGCAGAAGAAGCCCAAAGAGGATAACCAAACAAAAAAAACGGAAAAAAGGAAAAAAGAGGTGCACAGGAACCGTAGTCGAAGACTTATTCCCTACTTTGAATGGGATAATTTTACTTTAATTGATATAACAAAGCACATGCCTAATTGTTCAATTTTTAGACAGCATTTTACATGTACACCTTTTCGCGACAGTCAGTAAATAGAAAATGAGGTGTAACTTTTGCAAATGCAGACAAATCATCGGAACTGGCAATTCCAAACAACTAAAATCTCCAGAAGACTTCTCATACTAAAAACTATAAGTGAGAAATCTATAAGTGAAATAACGAAAACAGGAACAGACGCTATCACAAAAATAATGACATGGTGCAAACAAAATTCATTACAGATATCTGTAAAAAAAAACCATATATGTTGTAATAAATGGGCACAGACACAATGAAAAGAGATAAAGTTTATAAATATTAGAGTGTAATAATTGATGAAAACAGAAATACATGCAACATATTGTAAATAAATGTGATAAGGCAATTAAAATAACTCAGAAGATAGCCACACCCTTGCCCAAAAAAATTACAGAAACCACCGGATAAAGTCAAAATATACTTCAACTCAACCTTAACCTCAATTATAGCGTATAGAGCAAGTGCTTGGGCTTATAGGCTAAGTCTGGTAAAATCAAAACAAAGAGTGGACCAGGTACAACGTACGATGCTACTGAATTCTAACAGGTGCATATACAACAACATCACTAGACTCAATTCAAGTGATACTATGCTTTATAGATATCAAAGTAAAAGAACGAGCGGCAATTTAATGGTATAAAAAAGAAAACGCAGAGAAGGTAAGAGAGATCATGAGAAACGGAAGTAACAGATAAAAAGCAGATAGAAGAAAAATTGATCGAATAATTGCAAAAAACATGGGACAAAAGCGAAATGGGTAAAAGAGTACATAACATACTACCCAACATAAATTGAAGAATGAAGATGGAATACTTTTAATTATCAACAGAATTTATACAGTTTATTTCAGGACAGAAGACCATATCCGAGCTATACGAAAACACGAAAAATTGCAGAATATGACAGATGCAAATGTGAGCAAATATGAACACTAGAACACTTCCTAATGAAGTGTGTAGATAACACAGAATGGGAATTGTTGTACTCGCTTTTAGTATTTGTAGTAATATGTACTTAGTAAAGTTTAGTATAAAAAGAATGTGTAGTTAAACAAAGAGAAAAACAATATAGAGAAATAAAAAAGAATAAAAAGCAAAACGCGGTGTGCAGTTTGGTGGACTAAAAAGAACACCACTATACTGTGAAGCTAACGTTACGGTTTACGTTCTTACTGATGTAGTACTCTCTCAGACCATTTAGTCCGGTATTTAAGAGTTACATCATACCCACATCGAATTGTCAAGAGGGTCTTTACATGCCCCCCCGTTAAAATAATTATTTCAAAATGTACAAGATTAAAATATTACATGATACATTTAGATATAAAAAAATCAAACAGGAAATTGACATTTATTACAAATAAAAGTTTGTCAGAGTATGTCGTCAATTGTCAATGCATTTTATTACGCATTTTTACTAATTATTAAAAGGTAGCAAGCAAATTTTTTAAATTGCCCGTTTTTTCACTCCACTGGATGTTTTTATCATCACAACTCTCACCAAGCCGTCGTCGCCAAGATGCAGTTCGATGAGTCGTCCCAAAGGCCAGTTAAGAGGAGAGAAGTTATCTTCTTTTGACAAAACGATGTCATTAGTTTTGACTGGTGTGGTGGATTTGATTTTCCATTTTGTTCGTTCTTGAAGCTGTTGCAAGTATTCTCTGCTCCATTTCTTCCAAAACATTTGACGTAAGCTTTCGACATATTGTCATCTTAATAATGTGTTTAACTTGAGGTCCATTAAGTTTGATTCCGTAAACAATGTTAATGGCGCTCCGATAAGGAAGTGGCCAGGAGTTAATACAGTCAGGTCGTTGGGGTTAGAGGAAAGTGGGGTCAGAGGACGAGAATTGATACATGCTTCAATTTGTGTTAACACTTTGTACATATACTCATATGTTAGAAAAGCGTCCTTGATAGTTCTTTTTAAATGTGACTTACATGATTTTATTGCTGCTTCCCAGATCCCGCCAAAGTTGGGAAAGTTTACTGGTATAAAATGCCAATTGATGTTGTTGTTAGCTAATAGATTTACTTGATCATTGACGTGAAACATTCATAAAATTATTCCCACTGATCAGTTGGTAATAATAAATTTGTTAAAACTAAGATGCAGAGTTACATTATCTAACATATTCATCAGGGCTTGGGATGATGGTTTTTTTATTTCCAAAAGATTGATTAAAGCAGTTACGTGATTTTTAATTGTTAATTGTTTATTGTCGTAACGTTTAACTAATATATCTAATGCTATTACATAGTTTTCGTTAGTTGTCATCTTTTAAACAAGACCTAAGATAATTAAGTTTCTGAATGTTGATTAATTTGGGCTCATTATATATCATTGATGTGAAACATTCATAAAATGATTCCCAATGATCACGAGCGCTGTTAAAACTAGGTAATGATAAAGAACGCAGTTTTGTTTGAAGATTTAAAGAATCTACTACGTTTGTATTGCTATCTCTTTGCTTAATAATAAATTGTTGACAGGTTTTCTAAAAAGATTCGCGCTTCAGTTTTAGATGCATAATAATTCGTGTTAAATTCGTGACTTGTGTTGAGTCTAAAATTTCTATTTGATCTTTCTGCGCTTCATATGCATCGTAATTGCTTGATATATCATTTAACCGTTCTTTTACATTAATGCAATCGTTTGAATTTTTGTTATTTGATTTTTTGATGAAGTTACGAAATTTAGTTATTTTTGATTTTAAAGTAGCTCGTTTGTTAATTAAAGTTTCTAAACGGTGTTACAAAAGTTGCCATATATGTTGCCGTTCTTAAGTTATACAGGGAAAACCGAAGGTGCTTAATATTATGCAACATAATCCACAATAAAACATTTAAAAGTATTGTTCCCGCCTTTAAACATAAACGATCTCCTTTGAGCCAGGGGTGATTTCAACGCCCTGTAGCAGCAAAACTGTTCATTTTAGGGGGTTGGCGCAATGTTAACTTTTGTTAAGAATAACACGCACTACATCATATCAAAAATTTAGAAAAATTCACCGAGACCTAATTTCCGTAAGATTATTGCGGGGTCCTTTACACAGAGTGATAAATTGCGATAAACAATAAGGAGTAAATGTAGGATGGAGACTTACCAGTTTACACGTTGATCTGAAGCTCTTACGATACGATATTGTTGTAAAGTACGATGATGTTATAGCAGAGATTTTCTTTTTGATGATTTTGTTAAATTCGTTGATCTTGGTTTAATACAGTTCGAAGGACCAATGTGCGGTTTGGTGGACTAAAAAGAACACCACTATTTTCTCTTTACGATTTTTATTATATACTCTACTATAACATTATTACAATTATCACTACTGTGAAGCTAACGTTACGGTTTACGTTCGTACTGGATGTAGTACTCTCTCAGACCATTTGGTCCGGTATTTAAGGGTTAAATCTCACCCCCATCGGGTTGTAAAGAAGGGTCTTTACACACGGCTTTGCATAAGTATTTAGTCGCAAAATAACTTGACCGGTTCCATAATTTAATTTGTCAATTCATTCACAAATAACACATTGCTGTTTGTAGGAAATAACTGCTAAAATTTCAATTTTGTTATTACTCAGGCGTCGACAATGTTTATAGATAACTGGTATTTCGCGGTAAGGGTTAATTATGACTAAAACGTAAAATTATTCATCTGTACAAAGACGTAGCTTAAATTATCTTTCTCATTAAGATTATTATCTTCCGGGTTGAGCCGTGTTCGTCCTTCCTTCCTACGTTATCTGCTTGACGTTTCGCTAACCATGCTGTTAGCTTCTTCAGAAGTTACTCTAAAGACTGATGTTGTTGTCTTCTGCTCCTCGTTATATACCTATGTTCCGTTACGGTTTGTTGATGTAGATCAGTGACGGGTGGTTGGTTTTCGATGGTTGGTTGATCTTCTGTTTGGTATCGACTAATTTTGTGGCGACATTTGTTTTCTTTGTTTTTGTGAAGAGTTAGTTTCCACGTGTTGCTTAATCGGTAACCATCTTCTCGGTTGAAGTTGTTTTTATTTTTCATAATTTCTAAGGATTCTCTGATTATCCTTGGATAGTAGTTGTTAGTCTTTGATAGAACTTTAGCTTCCTCGAAGTTGATGATGTGTTTTCCTTTTTCGTGTAAATGTTCTGCGATTGCTGATTTATCTACCGCTCTGGACTTGGCGTCTCGGTGATGTTCTTTTAATCTACATTTTATGTTGCGTCCGGTTTGACCAATGTAGACCTTTCCACATGAACAATCAATTTGGTAGACCCCTTTTGTTGAGAGTTTCGGCAGGTTATCTTTATTAGAAGGTAGTAGTTGCTGGATTTTTCTAACCGTTCCAAACCTGACACCGGATATTCTTCTTCTCTAATGATTTTCTTAATTTGTCAGTTACTCCAGCAATGAATGGCAAACGAGCGTAGGTGGTGACCTGTTCCTTCTCTCTTTCGGATTTCCTGCGACAAGCGGCTCTTATTTCTTTTCTGATATAGCCGTTCTTCATTAGGGCTTGTTGGACGTGTTGAAGTTCTTCTGCCTTGTGAACCTCGTCAGGAATCTTGTTAGCTCTATGCAATAAAGTTTTGATTAGAGACCGCTTCTGCTGTGGATGATAGTGTGATGTGGCATGGAGGTATCGGTCGGTGTGTGTCTTTTTACGATATACACTATGAGCCAACTTGTTGTTATTCCCTCGTTTCACTAGAACATCCAGGAAGGGAAGCTCCTTATTCTCTTCTGTCTCCATGGTAAACTTGATATTTTCGTGCTGAGTGTTGAGGTGGTTAAGAAATACAGTAAGTGCTTCTTTTCCATGAGGCCATATGACAAAGGTATCGTCCACGTATCTGAACCAGCATTTCGGTTTCTGTTCGCTGGATTGAATGGCTTCTTGCTCGAATGCTTCCATGACGCAATAACCGGTGATAATGGTGATCCCATGGCTGCACCTGATTTTTGTTCGTAGAAATCTCCGTTCCATAGAAAGTAAGTTGTATTCAGACATATTCTTGCTAGCTCTGGTATGTTTTCTCTTAACCCATGGGTTGTGCACAGTTGTTATATGATGTTATGTGTATCGTCAACTGGTACGTTAGTGAATAGCGATTCTACATCAAAACTAACTAGTATATCGTCATTGGTTACTTCCAGAGTCATCAGTAATTCGACGAAGTGTTCGGAGTGTTCTTCACAAAAGATTCAGTTCTTCCCACGTACGGTTGTAGAAACGTAGCCACGTAACGGGCCAGTTCATAAGTTGGAAATCCACATGTGCTGACAATTGGGGCTTACCAAATTTGTGAATTTTTGGTAATCCGTATAGTCTAGGTGGTCTGGTCCCGGAAGGTAGCAGTTGACGATGTTGATCGGCTGGTATAGCTGAATGTTTGATTGCGGCTCTCGTTTGTTTTTCAATTTTGTTGGTTGGATCTCCTTTTAACTTGGTGTAAAGTTGTGGATCCAGCAGCAATTTGATTTTCAGTTTGTAGTCTTCGGTGTTCATGACTACTGTAGCGTTGCCTTTATCTGCGTGTGTCACCATGATTTCTTGATTGCTTCTGAGTTCTTTTAATGCAATTTCTTCTGCGCGAGTGATGTTCCTACGTGGAGCTTTGGAACGTTGTAAAATCCGACAAGTCTCGTAGCGTATTTCTTCTGCTTTTTCAACTGGAAGCTTTCTGATGACACTTTCCACTTCTGCTATTATCTCTTCTGTGGGTATCTTGCTTGGAGCAATGGCGTAGTTCATCCCTTTTGACATAATTGATATGCAGTCTTCGGTGAGTGGGTAGTCCGACAAGTTTACAACTGTTTTGTTTTTGTCGAATTTATAGCTGGTTTGCTGGTGCTTGGTACTTCATTTCTCAAACTCCTTGATATGCCTATTAGTGGTTGATTGTAGGTGGTATTTCCCATGTTCGTAGCGGATGCGATCTATGGTGTTCCATGTTCCAGGAAATCCGAAAGAGAGAAGGAACAGGTCACCACCTACGCTCGTTTGCCATTCATTGCTGGAGCAACTGACAAATTAAGAAAATCATTGGAGAAGAAGAATATCGGTGTCAGGTTTGGAACGGTTAGAAAAATCCAGCAACTACTACCTTCTAATAAAGATAACCTGCCGAAACTCTCAACAAAAGGAATCTACCAAATTGATTGTTCATGTGGAAAGGTCTACATTGGTCAAACCGGACGCAACATAAAAATGTAGATTAAAAGAACATCACCGAGACGCCAAGTCCAGAGCGCTAGATAAATCAGCAATCGTAGAACATCTACACGAAAAAGGAAAACACATCATCAACTTCGAGGAAGCTAAAGTTCTATCAAGCACTAACAACTACTATCCAAGGATAATCAGAGAATCCTTAGAAATTATGAAAAATAAAAACAACTTCAATCGAGAAGATGGTTACCGATTAAGCAACACGTAGAAACTAACTCTTCACAAAAACAAAGAAAACAAATGTCGCCACAAAATTAGTCGATACCAAACAGAAGATCAACCACCAATCGAAAACCAACCACCCGTCAATGATCGAAATCAACAAACCGTAACGGAACATAGGTATATAACGAGGAACAGAAGACAACAACATCAGTCTTTAGAGTAACTTCTGAAGAAGCTAACAGCATGGTTAGCGAAACGTCAAGCAGAGAACGTAGGAAGGACGGACGAACACGGCTCAACCCGGAAGATAATAATCTTAGTGACAACAGCCGCCAAAGCTTACATTCATATATCTTTCTCATTCTTTCTCTAATTATGTTTCTTTCTTCCTTCCCGAGTTGTTTCTATGTCGTGGTAAATAAAAAGTATGCCAGAGCTATATTAATAATAGTGGCAAATGGCGATAGTAGATAGTTTAGAATTGGAAGAAGTTGTAGTAGTGATACAAATTTAAAGAGTAAGGTTTGTAACTTGTAATTAGGCCATGAAGTCGTTTCTAGTGGTCTTGCAACTGATGCAACTACTATTAACAACAAAACTCAGCTGGATAGAAGATTTAATAAATGTCTATAACACAATTCCTTTTATTCCACTGTTTTTTTATTAACAGTACAAGTTATAGGTAATTAGAAACAGTATCGGTGCAAATATAATTGATTTTTTCAAATCAATCTTGTCGCAATCGGTCTAATTTAAATAAGCATTAATCATTTTGTATCCACTATGTAGTATAATTTAATAAACTTGTACGAGGCCCTTTGCCTGAATGGAATGTGATCTTAATAAAGGTGCATTACTCATTTACACAATTAAGCTTTAGAGTATTATTCACCGGAGTATACTTAGAATTAATTTTTTTTTTAATATTTTTTATTTACTGCAGTAGCGCACTGTAGAATAACAAAAGAAATTAACATAGCTTCCAGAAAAGTTTTTTTTTACGTATTTATATGTTCTTAGAAGTTTTTCAACGTTAAATCCTGAGCAAACTAAATTGTCAGTATTAGTTTATTTGATTAGGACCCATAATATCCTTTGAGTTTCTCAAACCGTCAACTTGTATACATTAAAGCTTAGTTATGGGCCTTAAACAACGTTTGATATTTTTCTTTTAAATTTGACAGCTGCTCGTAAAAGATATTTACACATCGCAAACTAAGTTATTTTTGTTATTAAGATTAAACGCGATTTTTTTTATCGTTCAATTGGTATTGTAAAAATAGTAATTCTTTTCTTTCAAATCCATTCCTTCGTTTTGAAAAAGAATTTCTATACCGAACTCAAAAGCAAAGAACAACTTTAACAGTTTTTCAATCTGTATTTATGCGTTTTTTTGCTGAAAGCTCGCGACTCAATTGTTTGCATAAAATATTAGCTCTTTTATTTCGGGCAAGCGCGATGCCAAGTATGAAATATTACAGGGCCGCGGGCCTTTTATTCGTTTGTAAATTGAAATCTAAAAACTTCTCTTTACTGTTTTTTCCTAAAAAAATATATGTGGTCACTGAGGTTTTCACTTTAATGTGTTTTTGATGCACTTATTTATAGGAGTGCTTCGGTATATCAAAGGCTGTAAAACAACCGTTGCTGAGGGAATTTATATAAAGTACTGTTTTTTTTTTAAATTAAAAATACAAACCGTTGTGCTGAAACATTAGCAAGATTGTTATTCGTGTGGCAAACAGCAGAAATAATGTTTACGTACACAATCGTCAAATTCATAATTTGTTATCAGAAGTCTCTTAAACATTATTTATTTTGTAGTCTTCATAGAATGAAATCAACTATTTTTAAAAATTTAGATTGTACACGTTTACTTATTTGTGTTGAAACTGTTGTTAAAATAAACGCAGTTATAAAATAGGTAGGTATTTGATATAATGCAAAAAAATCAGTAAATAGATATTATAGTTTCGGATGTATACAAATATTTAAGTTTACGTTTATGGAGGAATTCTATAAATTGTATGTCCCATGTGTTTCAGTTTTGAATTTGGCCAATTTTCATTTAAACCTTATGGCGTTAATATCTGAAAAAAATATGTCAACGTGTATAATGTTATTATCATTTACGTAGTAAAGCTTTCGATCGCAGCGCCCTAACATGTTTTTTTTTGGGCCCGATCACTACGCCGCCTGGTCACATCGTCCACAATTAGTTGATTACAACGCCGCCGTCTACATTTCATCGATGATCATAAAGCCGCCTGTGTTTAGATCGCCGCCTGTATTTATAGCAGTTTGGCAACCTTGCTCTTCACCCATAACTTGGTTTGTTCATAACGTCCCTAGTCACAAAGCTCAGTTTGTAAAGTCACAACGCTGCCGCCTGTAATTTTATTGCTCAAGATTTGTTCATAACCCCGCCTGGTGACATCGCTACTGTAATTTTTCCTCTTAAAAAATTTACATGTTCTCATGTGAGCGGAGGTAAACGGTGTTGGTTGGTAGGTTACAGTTATTACAATTCTACTCTTTAAAAAAAATTACATGTTTTCATGTGATCTAAGGTAAACGGTGTTGGTTGGTAGGTCACAATTATTAAACTTTTCCTCTTCAAAAAATTTAGACATAATTAGAAATTGAACAATGACATTACAGGCTGCGTTATGAACATACAATATGGTGTGATCAGGCGGCGTTATAAACAAACCAAGTTGTCGGTGAAGAGCAAGGTTGCCAAACTTCTGTAAATACAGGCGGTGATGTCAACACAGGCGGCTTTATGATCACTAATAAATGTGGGCGATATGATCATAGGCGGCGTTGTGATCAAGTGCAATAAGAAAATAAAACCGAATAAATATATAAGATGATCTACGTGAAAAACACCTAAAACTCCAACTTGTTCAAAAATAGTACGATATATTCTACAGACGTGGTAATGTGCACTAACTCACTGATATCGTCCATTAATTATTGCCCACTATAAACTGTTCACTAAAGGGTCGGAAAAAATTGGGAACCTTGTTGCAATATTCATCCACCCGATTCCTTTGATTTAGTATCTTCTCAAATCGTTACATTTTCCTCAATGTCAATGTGAGCAAACCAATACTTTGAGGAAGATGGAATAAGGTAATAATGGGACTATAACACCACCAGGTTTTCTTTAGTGGACATGAGGTGGTTTTGGTGGTTGCACGATGAAACAGTATTGTTCTAAAGTTACAAATATTTTCATTTCCAATAAATAAAAGAGGTAGAATTGAGGAATAGAGTGTCGGTATTTTAGTGCTCCGATATTTAAGTTTACTTTAGTCCGTATCGGGGATTCAAAACATACAGAAAAGTAACTGGAGCCCGAAATATTCATAGGATCTCGAGGACAACTGACTTCAGCTGGATCCTTCTAAATAGAGAGTGAATTGTTATAATAAGTAAGCTGCTTTAAGTTTAAACAGGATACAAATAAAGCTGAGAACTGCAAATCTCGTCAAGATAAAAGATAAGGAAGTAAAATAATTATGTCTCCACGCCTAAACATTTGTAAAGTTAGAGGCAACACAAAAAGAGCTAACGTTAAAATGTATTAGAACTTGAAAATCGTTTAAAAAATAAATCGTGAAAAGAGTACGATTCCGAAAAGTCGATTAGGGTCAAACACGGTGATAAGTGTGCTGATATACAACCACTGGTCCGGATGAAATTAAAACAAAATTATGTCGGATAAATAGAGCGATGGATATTCCAGGAAGGATACAAATAAAAGGAAAATAAATACAACAAAGCAGAAATCTGATACGGATATTAACGATAATGAAACAAATGAATTAACTAAGAAGAAAAAAGAGGAAAAACTGTTTGGAAGGTCAAAAAATATAGTACAAAACTTGAAACTACAGAAGAAAAGAAAAAAATAAATTAAATAAAATCCTAACAAATCTGAACCAATAAGGAGCGTCCATGGAAAAATTAGCAAAAGAAATGAAACAAATAAGAATTGAATAAGGAGAATATAGAGAAAAAATTTAAAAAAAGCCACTCTAAAGAAAAAGTATTCTGACATGAAAGAGAAAATTAAGAACGAGCTACAAAAAGTACAGAAAACAGTAGAAAGATTAAAAAAGACAAAAAAATAATATGGTAATATATGGACTGAAAGCAGATACTGAAGAGAACGACGATATAAAAAAAAACAAGTACAAAATTTTATAAGACATAAACTACAAATGCAAACAACAATTACAACAGCCAATAGATTAAGTGAACTTAAGTGAAAAAAATGTGCTACTGGAAGTAGAAAATAGTAAAGATAGAGAAACCGTTATGATAAATAAAGCAAAATTAAAATACCTGAAAGAGAAGGTGTATAGTGATAGTAAAAATAAGTCAGCAAATCGCGAAACTAAAGAAAGAAATAGTATCAAGGTAAAAGAAATTGTAGCAGGACAATGCTAGAGGATGGTTTGATGAAGACTGTGTACAATAACACTAGAACGAAGGAATGATTTACATGTTTACGAAACAATAACTTGGAAACCAAAACGAAACTAGAAGCAATTAAGAAAAAAGAGCAAACAAACATACCTTGGAACAACAAAATACATTAAGACCAAAGAGGACACATTGGTGGGAGATGAGGAAGGAAAACTAAAAAGATGGCCACAATATTTTAAAAAATTGTTAAATAGTGAAGATCAAGAAATGGTAGAAGAACAAAAGGACAAGGAGAAAACAGAAAAAGAATCACAAATACAGACGAAAATAATAGAACTATCCGAAAGGGAAATAGCAATAACAATAAAATCCTAAGCGAAAATAGACTCCCAACAAAGTTCATAAAAGACGGAGGAATAAAATTCCAGGAAACCATAACACAACTGATACAAAAACTATAGAAACAAGAGGAAATGCCAAACTTGTGGAACGTAGCCATAGTGTGTCCTGTACATAAGGGAGAGTAAATCAAGTGCAATAACTGCCGAGGGATTGCCTTACAGGATGTAATGTTAAAGTACTAGCCACTATATTAATAAATAGACGGTATCCAGTACAGGAAAATGAACTGAGAGAAAACCAATAAAAAGTGAAATAATGCAAAAACCCTCCACTTTAGACACTATGTATAATGTATAAAGTCACATTAGAATTTTACAAAGAATCTAAATTTGTAATAAAAATGAGTGGTTTTATTTATAAAACATAACTTTGGTATGTCGCACTTTTATGGAACACCCTGTATAAACGAAAATAATTTTAAAATATGCAACTCATTGATCTACTGTCATTGCAAAAGTTTTATTTAACCCCAATATTTTACGAGATATCCACATTCCTCGCACTAATGGGCCACCCTGTATGTATAAAGGCCTAAAAGTGCTGTGAATCCCAAAAAACTTAGTTAATTTCATAAAAATGATTCTACAAAGAAGAACTTGTAAAGTAAATAGCTATAAAAGAAGTATGTCCGACGAGTTTAGTTGTTTAAGACAGGGTCATACTCTATAGACAATATTGTTAGACCTAATTCTGGAAATAGGAATTAGCGAAGGCGGGTGTCAAAGAAACGGTCTAATCTATAATAACAAACAACAATGTATATCATATGATGATGACCTAGTGTTGATAACAAGGAATGGGAAATAATAATCAGATGTACTATTTAAGAATATAGAACATTATGCCCTCCTGATAAACAGTTACTAAATAATAAAGAATGGAATATTTGGGAATAGTTTTAATTTATACTTGTGAGAAAGAATTAACTAAGAGAATAGCACAAGGTAGCAAATCGGTAGGAGCTCTCAGTGTATTACTAAAAACAAAACATCCATCAAGAAATTCCAAACTAAAAATTTACGAAACAGGGTCTATAAGGCTTATAACTATGTGTGGGTGTAAATTTTGGACGTTTAATAGCCAGACAGGGTTAAGATTAAACATCTGGGAGGCAAAGATTTTACGGAAAATACATGGAGGAATGGGAATGAAAGATGCAAGGTGGAGATGAAGAACAAACAGGAAATATATTAACTTTATAGGAAACCAAGTATAACTCATTTAGTCAAATGTTCATAGTGGACTAAGGGTATGTACAAAAGATGTCAGAAAAGAGACTTACAAAGAAAATATTGACAGAAGGAGAAGGAAATAGGAAATCAAGAGGCAAGCCAAAAATAAGATAGATCACAGCATTGCAAGAGAACTTACGATTAGGTGTGCAGGAGTTAAAGGTAGTAGAAAGAGCGTAAAATGGAAAAAATAGTGAAAAACTTTGAAGCCATGAGTCTATAAAACCTGTAGTGCTGGTGTATATAGTGTATATTAACCTCGAAAACCAATGTCGCTGTCCTTCTATCATTAATAAAGATTAACATAGAAAATTCAATCAGTAACTGCAACGTCAATATTTTCTGTTTAAACAGAGAATTAAATAAAGACACTTATCTTTTAAGCATTAAGTTATCAAAAACGATCAACATATCTTCAACATTTTATTTTGTTGGAAAATCACATTTGGCTTTTCTGTTTTTATTTTTTATAATTATAGCTCACGGTCCTTATTATTATTATTATTATCATTATTATTATTATTATTATTATTATTATTATTATTATTGTAGAAATGATAAAAAGAGGCGTTAAAAGAACCAGCTTGAAATTTATTTAAAGCTTATTTTAAGCCCTTATAAGACACCTGTGTTCCCGTTTCTGGTTTGAATTTAAAAATAAAATCCCGTTTTATACTAGCTCAGAAATCATTATCTTTTTTCTCAAGGGGGAGGCTGGGTAGTGCAACACCTAAAATTAATCGTTTGATATTCAAAGGATCTTTAAATATCCTTCGTTTGCTTTAGGATAAGTTTCCTGTTTTTATTTCTTTTGCTTTATTGTGTACTGACTAAATTCAATTGGAATTTATCTTTCTGGTTTTACATAGTTTGGACGAAATAAAAAACCCCCTCCAAAGCTTTGCTACAACTTTTTAACATCCTAAAAAACAATAAAAGTTTTCCCCGACAATACCATGATTTTATCGTTTGTCGTCATTTAATTTTTCACAATTTGGGTGTGGTTCGTAATATTTAAATCCGAAGATTTTTTTTGCAGATTGTAACGCAGGAAGTAACGATTAAGTTTATTCGAAATTTGGGTAACCTTTTTGGGACCTACAGTACTTTCAATTGACGTCATTACAGAAGCAGATACGCCATTGCAATAAAAAAAATTCAATGGAAAGGGAGGATCAAACTTAGCTCAAATAAAAAGTTTTTTTATTTCAAACTAGTAACCAAACCCATTTGAAAATAACCCTAATCTAGACAAACCTGAAATTAAAGACGTGAGGTCACCGCTCCAGGTCAGAGGTCAAAGGTCAGGTAAACCTAGGACCTACCTTAAAACATTCCTCTTGACACTTTGATATATAACATGTCTATGTCACCGCTCCAGGTCAGAGGTCAAAAGTCAGGTCAACTTGTGACCCCGCCTAAGATCGGCGCCTAGACCTCTTGAACCATTTGATGTATCGATCTCCGAAATCGGTTCAGCCGTTCAGACAAACAGACAGACAGACAGACAAACCGGGCCACGATTTTATGTGTATACGAGTAGATTTAATTTTCAAGTGATTTAAAGTTGTTATCCTTCTAGATAGAAGTAGAGTTAAAAACGGTTTAAAATTACATATAAGTTATATTGCAATACTCTTAACATCAGTTGGCCAAGTAGTATGTTTCTTATGACAGAATGTTGTGAAAAGTCTTCCTAGTTCTCTCATCACTCTCTGGACGATATTGGATTGTGGATGATACGCAGCCGTAAATTTAACTTCAATACCGCGATTTAATAACTTTTACCTCCATTTCTTGGTGGTAAATTGTGTCTCATTATTAGATACAATAATTTTGGATTTACCCACTAATAGTAATCCTTTCCTTTCCTTTGGTAACCGTTCGAAAACCACAGATATAGTTTCTAGTTTATTTGAAACTAATACATTTTTGATTTGTTCTTCCTGAGTTGGTTATCCAACTTGGCTTTCTGATAGATCTCGCATTTAGATATACCTAAATTCTTTAATTTTCTTTTCTTAATGTGGTATGTATGTAACATTTTTCGCTTATGATTCCGGCACATTTGCTTCTTTTAAAATGTCCATGTACTCGATTATAATAATTTATTTTCCACAGTTTTAGGTCATTAATATTGTGTTGGAGTTCCCGGATTAGTCAATTTATTTGATGGTTTTGTGGTTGTTTTTATTTGAGTGTAGTTAGGATTGTTTCTAGTTCCTCCCTATCTTCTTTTTTAAGGGTTTTGATTCAATCTAATAGTAATTGCGTCAGTCAGTTGTAATGGGATATTTTAGTATGGAATTTCTAGTTTTTTTTACAATGGGCACAACTGCTAAAGGTTCTAACTCCGTGATTTCATAACTTCTCTCGGATCCAATCAAGGTTCGGCAGACAAATCCAATATTTAACATTTCCCCATCTTCTTTCACCTGAAACAAATCTGCTCCCATAGCATTCATTGATGCGTCGGTGGATATCCAGAATGGTTTACGGAACTAAGGATGTTCCAATATTAATTCTCTTACGAAATTATTCCGAAATTTTAGAAAACTCTCATTTTCTGCTTCTCCCCATTTCCACAGATAATTTTTCTTCAATAACGGCGTCAGTTGACTAATCAATTCCTAATATTTTTTTTAGGAATTTTCTATAAAAATTGCAGATACCCAAAAATGATTGCAATTGCGTTTTGTTTGTCGGTGCTGAGTAATTTTGTATAAAACTCACCTTCTCAGGATTCATTTGAATACCATCTTCAGATATTGTATGACACAGTTTTATTAGTACTTGCTCCAAATGATCACAATATACTTCTACATTTTATTATGTACCTCGGCTAACATACGCGGGAGGAGCTGGGTAACAGTGTAACACCCGGGATTAATAAAATAAGCCGACAATAAAAAATACGTTGGGCGCCAGACATAAGATTATGAAAAAAAAATAAATAAATAAATAAAAATTAAAGGTTTACTGTATTAATCCCGACACTGAAGGGTTTAGTTGCCTTAACAATCAAACGCCTGAATAAATTAATTTCTTTATCAATAAAAAGAAATTCAATACAATTAAATAAATTTTAACAGATAGAATAATTAACTAAATCTATAATTAAGGAAACAAATCAACTCGTGGTGAATTTGAGATAAATACGAAGCAGATGTAAATAATTGTAAAATTTAAAAAGCAATGAGATAACTTTGATAGTCAGTGATAAACACTTCGAATTGAGTGCAAATAACACTGTTAAGAGAATTTAAGAGTTATAATTAAACCCAATCCAATGAATTATTTAAATTGGGTTACTAGTTACACAAACTATCAGTAGCACCTCATTGCTTGAACAGAAAAAAAAATAATTATGATAATGATATAAAACAATAATGCGCACACGTGAGTTGAAAATATACAGAAGTATGTACCGGGTGACCCAATAAGACGGTTCCTCGGCCATATCTCGGAAACCGTTCGTCGTATGACTTTGGTGTAAAAAAAATATTAGGTAAATTGGCTATGAAAAATCGCAGGAAAATAGTTTTTAAAAATAACCACCAGAGGGCGTAACTGCCATCTTAAATTTTTAAATTGCATTTTCTATAAATTTCGTATAATGAACAAAAAATTTTTTTCACATTTGTAAAGAACCAGTTTATCTATCATTTTCGTAAAAACAAAAGTTCAGTTATTTCAAAAACAAAGATGGCAGGGGTGTTCAATTGTTTTTGCAATAACCTGCTTTACCTTTTAACGGTTTGACCGATTTTAACAAATTTGGTATCGTTGAAAAGAGCATTCCTTAAGCAATAAGAATCAACCAAAGTACCAAATAACGTTCAAATAGATCAGTAAAAACCATTTTCAAAATAACGTTTCTAACCTCAAATATTTGGAAAATGAGAATAATAGATGTTTGAAGATTGAGGACCGCGCGGTAAATTTTCTAAAACTATTAAAAATTTAGCACAAAATGAATAAGATGTTAAACAGACAATTGTGAGTCTAAATAGGTATTATTTAAAAAAATATATATCATCAGAACATTCATGTTGCTCCAAAGGGACTAAACACATTTTGAATTTATTGTCACTTTAATATTACTCTCGTGATTCTAACCTTTAATTTAAAAGTAAGCCTAAAAACCTAAATAGGTATACTATATTCCGAATTCGAATATGTTAGACCATATATTTTGGAACCATTTACAAAGATAGGTATAATATAGTTACTTTACGGATTTCTTTTTATGAAAGGGTCTGTGGTTTTGAAAAGAACCGTTTTTTAATAAAACCCGTAAAAGGAAAAAAAAGGAATCTAATGGCGACCCAGGTGTTCACAATGGCCTCCGTTATTTTGGATGCACATCTGAATACGCTGATGTGTTGAAAGAATAGCATTCTCAATTTCAGCTCTTGGGATGTTTAAGATGGCATTCCTGATTCTTGCAATCATATCCTCGCGGGAAGTTGGCTTTGTTGTTAAGACTATATCCTTAATTCTTCCCCAGAGATAAAAATCAAGGCAGGTTAAATCGGTAGACCTTGAAATATTTAATAAGTTTTAATATGTACGCAATTATAAACAGAATCATTCCAAAATGCAACATCTAAAGATTCTTGTGTTAAATACTGAAGCTATTTTACGGCGAATAACATTACAAAAACTTGCCTTGGAGGCCAAGGGAACAGGCTTCCTCTTCTGATCCAACGGTCAGGGAAGGTGGCATCTAAATACTGGCGAACAGCAAGGGCATAAAGGGCGGGACAACCATTATGCTGGAAAAACATACTTTGGCGGACGTCCAGCGGAATATCATCCATTAAAATTGGAAGAACATTTTCTAAGAAATGTAAGTATGTTCGACCATTTAATGCTCCGTCTAAAATAAACAAACCAACAACCCGCCCTCCAATTATCTCACACCAAACATTTACACTATATCTCCCTTGATGCTAGACTTCTCCAAACCAGCGCGGCTTATTTCGGGCCCAAAAGTGCGCATTATGTAAGTTCAATTGCCCATTACTACCGAAAGTGGCTTCGTCAGTCCACAACACATTTGACAGAAATTGAGGATTTTCTGCTACCATGTTTAATAGCCAGTGGCAAAAATCTATCCTTCGGTCGAAATCTGGAGGAGTAAGGCTTTGGTGTAAGTTGATATGGTAGGAGTGTAGCCTAAAATAGCAAAAAATGTAAAAAAACATGGGGTTTATAATTTGAGTGTAAAATAGATTAAACTTTATAAAAAGAGGTATACCTCTTACATACCTCTGGGTTTGAATAATGCGATAAACCGTACTTTGAGGAATACCCAAGTCTCGAGAAATTTCTCTAGTACTAATTTGGGGATTGATTTCTATAGATGACAGGATAGTAATAACATTTTGTTCGTTATTTTGCCTATTTCTCCGATTCATGACAGGTCTACGGATGCTACCCGTTGTTAACAGGCGCTGGGTTAAACGCACAAACACGCGGCGATGGTATTGCGGTCGATTCAGATAGCGCAAATATAAGGTGTGAACAGCGATAATCCCATTTTGAAAACATTCAAAATAGATCGCCAGCATATTAAATGCTTCTTGGTTAAAAATCGGCATTTTAAAAAAGATTACAAATTCAAAAAATTACACTTTCTGAATGTGAACACAACAAAATAATTTAGAAAATTACGACTGTCATTTTATAATGCATCGTGTTCTATTTGTTTAATTTTCCAAGGCCTAAAGTGTAGGGTGCTTTTACTTTACTTTAAAACCAAGGCAAGACTTACCTTGTTTTTCATTATTGCGATTAAAAAGTTATACCTTATACTTTTTAATTTTCAAATATATTATATTTTTTAGCAAATATGAACTGAACTACCTACCTATCTGTCGTTTTTCCAAGACCACACACCATATTGCAAAAAAAACAGCTTAAAACTTTACGCAAAGTACTAGATTTGGGGCATCAAATTTTACCAAGAATTTTTGTAAATGGTTCCAAAATATAAATATATGGTCTAACATATTCGAATTCAGATATAGTATACCTATTTAGGTTTTTAGGCTTACTTTTTAAATTAAAGGTTAGAATTACGAGAGTAATATTAAAGTGACAATAAGTTCAAAATGCGTTTAGTCTTTTTGTAGCAACATGAATGTTCTGATGATATATATATTTTTAAATAATACCTATTTAGACTCACAATTGTCTCTTTAACATCTTATTCATTTTGTGCTAAATTTTTAATAGTTTTAGAAAATTTACCGCGCGGTCCTCAATCTTCCAAACATCCATTATTCTCATTTTCCCAAATATTTGAGGTTAGGAACGAGATTTTGAAAAATGGTTTTTACTGACCTATTTGGACGCTATTGGGTACTTTGGTTGATTCTTATTGCTTAAGGAATGCTCTTTTCAACAATATCCAAATTTGTTAAAATCGGTCAAATCGTTAAAAGTTAAAGCAGGTTGTTGCAAAAACAATTGAACACCCCCCGCCATCTTTGTTTTTGAAATAACTGAACTTTTGTTTTTACGAAAATGATAGATAAACTGGTTCTCTTTACAAATGTGAAAAAATTTTTTTGTTTATTATGCGAAATTTATAGAAAATGCAATTTAAAAATTAAAGATGGCAGTTACGCCCTCTGGTGGTCACTTTTAAAACTTGAAAATATTTTCCTGCGATTCTTCATGGCCGATTTACCTAAAATTTTTTGACACCAAAGTCATACGACGAACGGTTCCCGAGATATGGCCGAGGAACAGTCTTATTGGGTCACCCGGTACAATAAGTAAATTAGTACTTACGTTTTAATAAACAATAACAAAAATTTCAAACTCACGTCCGCTTACTACCACAAGTCGTCGTTTCCCCCTTGCGCTTACAGTGTTTTCCAATTTCCCGAAAGTATATTATCGACACTCGGAATTGGTAATTTTTTCCATCGATAAGAAAAGCTGTGTAAGGTCTAGAATCGGGATGGAGTCCTAGTTGCTAATAATCATAGTTAGGTCCAGTGTGCTCAAAAACTGACACCATTGAATTTCAACAATAGGTAGTAGATATATTCGATTTAGTAACAAAGAACAAATGGACTAGAGAATTGTAAATCCAATCTTTCAATGACTTTTCACTTTATCATTCTTTGTATTTTTTCATCGACAACCTTCTTCTTTAATCCTGGTGTCGGATAAGACTTCTGCACAAAAGGTACTGAATCGATGACGTTTAATTTGCATATATATTTGTTTGTTGTTTTACGACTTTCCGATATTCGTAAAATCTGGTTTTCATTTTACCCCTTCAGTCTCCGATTTTTGTTTCCACGTTCCTTATTTTTTTTTTCATTTCATTATTAGTCAATTTTTTTTCTTCTTGGTCTTGTGATTCGTCACCCCCTTAGTCAACGTAGTGCCTTCTAATTTCTGTTCGTTGTCTTCGATCACTTCAAAGTGTGCCGATTGGTATGCATTTCCTTTGGCCGCGTGAAAACTTGTTTAATAACATTAATCCCCAATAATACACTTTAAAATTTTCTGCTGTATATTTATTTCGACTTTGTGTACTCCATCGGTCCCTAAAATTATTTCAGTTGTTAGTTTGTCAATGACAAGAAATTTGTAGTAGTGTACGGTTTCTGCAATTTAATTTCCAAGAGCGCTCTTTGACTGTCACCAGTTTACCCGTGATATTTCGAGTTATTATTCTCCTTACGTTAAGAATGGATATGTTTGGTTTATTTTTTACTATAATTTCCATACCTAGTTTTCATATTGCTCTTCTTGAGGAGATAAACTTTTCCTTGGTGGTCCATAGGTGGATCTGAAAATGTCAACTCTTTAGGAATTTAATACTAAACATCTAAGATAAAATTTAGAAATCAAGAAGAAGAAGACAGAGATTTACTGGATAGAATGGAAAAAGGGAAAGACATAATACTAGGCAAACTGATCATAGAAATTACAACTTATTGCGATTTCTGGTGGAAAAAAAAATGCTTGCACTAGTTTTTCTTCTTTGATAGGTAGATTTAAGTGTTTCACTTTGTTCGCCCCGAAGGAAAGTAGTCTACAAATCTCCATATTTAGGACTGTATGATCTAGTTTTGCCAATCTGTTCTTTGTATTTTGTTTTGGATTGATGATAACCAAAATTCTTTTAAAAATATGTTTCAAAATTTTCAAAGTTGTTCAAGTTATCTTCATGAATACCGGCCAAGTTTTTGCGGTTCTTCCCAAATATTCAACTACAATGTTTACCTTATCTTTTTCTTTTACCCAAATATATATTTAATGTACCTATTGACTGAATGTAAAAAATCTTTAAGGGAGTATGTTTTTTAAATTTTTATCAAATTTATTTACTCTTGCTTTACGTTCACGGATTATCATAACATTTTCATTGTAGTGATAGTCTTTTTTTATTCCTTTAACCTCTTTCTATACATCTCGTTTAATTTGTTTTACTTCATGGTCAAGTTCCATCGTCTTAATTTCCATATTATAGAATTTCTTCTCCTCTAATTGAAGCTGTCAAATCTTGCAGTTCGTTATCCAATTTCTTTATCGTATTTTCTATTTGCAATTCCAATTTCATTTCCATTACCTATTGGTATTTAAACTTTAATTCATCGTATTTCTTCCTTAATATCTTGATTCTGGTTTTTGATTAGATCCAGCGAACTACGAGGATGTATTGATATCTAGTTAGCCTAGACCAGTTCCTTGCGTAAACAAAATATTGCGTTACCATAACAACGAACAATAACTTATTGGAAGTGTCAGTGTAAAGTTTGACGTCAAAAAAGTGAACCAGAGTCACGCAATAAATTAAATGAAAAAAGATGTCCACCGAAATTGTGAAAATCGAAAAATTGGAGTATCGAGCCATCATCAAGTACCTGTATTTAAAAGGGTTAAGAGGTAAGCAGATTTACGAAGATATGCTTAATACCCTTGGTGATCAATGTCCTTCGTATGCGACCGTCAAAAATTGGAATGCAAGCTTCCAAAGAGGTAAATTTTCCATTGAAGATGATGACCGATCGGGAAGGCCAGTTTCTGTGTCAGTCCCCGAAAATATCGATGCAGTTCATGACATGATTTTATCAGACCGTCGAATTGGGCTAAAACGGATATTTGAAGCACTGAATGTTTCATACGAACGCGTTCATCATATGGTTCACGTCAATTTGGGCATGAGAAAAATTGTTGCAAAATGGATCCCCAAATGTTTGAATGTTGACCAAAAGCTTGCAAGAGTAGAAGCATCGCGGTCGATCTGTGCTCGATTTGAAAACGATGTAGACTTTATGAACCAAATTGTTACTATGGATAAGACTTGGGTACATTTCTACGATCCAGAAATAAAGCAACAATCGATGGAATGGCGACACTCTGGTTCTCCAAGACCTAAGAAGTTTCGTGTCCAAAAATCTGCTGGAAAAGTTCTTGCTTCAGTTTTTTGGGATTGCCATGGAGTATGTATGATAGATTTTTTGGATAAGGGTAGAACAATAACTGGAGATTACTATTCGACATTACTGACCACTCTACGGGAAAATATTAAAGAGAAAAGACACGGAAAGCTATCCAAAGGTGTTTTTGTTTTTTGCAGGACAACGCCCCTGCACACAAATCTCATGTTTCCATGCAAAAAATTCGTGATTTAGGGTTTGAATTACTATAACACCCCCCTTATTCACCCGATTTGGCTCCGTCCGACTATCACCTTTTTCCTCAACTGAAAGAAAGTTTAAAGGTCGTACATTTTCTTCCAACAAGGAGGTAATAGAAGCTGTGGAGGTCTGGTTTGCAGAGCAAGAAGAAACATTTTTTTTAAAGGTCTAGAGGCGTTGCAGGTTCGCTGTAATAAATGTATCCAATTAAGAGGAGAATATGTTGAGTAATAAAATATTTTGACATTGAAATTTTGTTTGGTTCTATAGTAGGCTAAGAATTTTTCAATATATCCTCGTACAATCAAACGTTTACCGATTTTAAATAGGGAAAGAAAAACGGAGCTAAATACCTATTCTAATGAAGTCTACGACTACAGCTTACCTTTCTTCATTCAGAAAGTTGATCATCTCCAGGAGCAGGAACAATTTCAAAGAAAGGTTACTAGAGCTTTATAATAACCTCTGGGATGAGGGTACTTACTTATCTTCAGAAAATCTAAAGATCGCACTCTTCCAGTGAACTATCGACTTATCAGCCTTACGAATGGTCAATAACACTGCAATGGTTCATGGAAAAGAACAGTTTGTTAGTTTCCTATCAGGCGGGTTTTCTAAAAATAGATCACCTTGTATTATTAGAAAACCATATCGAGAATACATTCAAAAATCGGAAACATCTGGTTGCGGTATTCTTTGACATAATGGGTGCATATGACATGTCATGGAGATAAAGATCTTTTACAAAGAACGTAGAATTGATTTATCACTGTTAAAATGTAAATATTAGCCTTTATACTAACTGCTGTTTGATGTTATTTACTTCCGAAGATCATTGATCAAGTTTTTTGGAGTTCATTTTTAAATAATAATCATTTGAAGTTGATATGAGGTTATTGATATTTTTATTTAAAAGAACAGATAAATATATTTGGGTGTCGTATGCTTAACAATAGATGTACTTAATTGATTTAAAAAAGTTAAAAGTATACAGTAAGTTTTTCTTACAACTGAACGAACGAAAAACAGTATTGTAACTATTTTGCCATTGATTCACATTGACTTTTTAAAATTGAACATAGGGATACAACTAAACATTTTGATGAGCAAGTCGTGCCTGGTTTAAGTCAATAATTAAGAACATCCAAATATGTTTTATTTCGACAAATCATGCACTATTTACACGATGAAAGGTTAAACTACAATATTTATTGTAAATATGGAGTGCTATCGTCATAATAAAATGTATTTTGTCAATCCTTATGTTCAATTTTAAAAAGTCCATATGAATCAATAGCAAAATAGTTGTATTGCTTTTCCTATGCTCAGTTGAAAAATAACCTCTCCCTAAATAGTATATAGGGTAAGCCCTATGTTTGAACGTACTTCCAACCCAAAGATAGTATAGTAATAGATTATTAATTTTAACTTTTTGTGATCCACCACACAAATAATTTTTCAAAAAGTATGATTAATGGTATTTAGGCCTCCATCCACAAACACTAACTGTACAATTGTCAGAATTTAGCAAACTTTGTTAACACGAAAGAGCAGATAGATCCCTTTACCTCTGTGAACAAATCACGGATTTAGTTGGAGTTCGGAAACGACGCCACGTTACAATTTCTAAGGCGTAGTTTTTTACTTTTTCGGCGATTTGTCCACAAAAGTTTTTTGGCGATTTGTTCACAAATTCGGCGTTTTGTCCATTCGGCCATTTGTCCGAACCTCACATTGGCAACTGTTAACAATGTAACATTTAACCATCATTTTAAGTCAGTTTCATGTCAGATTTTGGATCAAATTTAACTAAGAAACAAGAAATTAAGTGATTGCACTTATTAATCACAAATCGTAAAGCCCAAGTTGGAAATTTTGATGTAACATGAAATAGTTATTTGGCCAACAAGTGAGGAAAGCGATTCTTTTTTTTCACTCGAGCTCGAGTTGCCTCACGAGCGTAGCAGTAGGACATTAAAGTGAGAGTGGAAAAAAGGCATTCGTCATATGTTAGACACAATATTTTTCCACGAGAATCCCCAAAAACCCAACCAACCCAAATGAAAGAAAAACTATTAATTGTAAACGTAACATATTGTTACAGTATTTCATCACAATTTCGTACGTAAAAGCAAAAGTCAACAATCGGAGGGTTACAATAGTCTCGCCTATTTATTCTGTGGTCTCGGTAAGGTCTCAACCTGTCATAGTGCAAAATAACTAGCTGCATAATTCTAACCAATAAATGTAGGGTAACAATGTTTCAAAGTCGAAATATAAGATGCTAAATTAAACAAAAGTGATTGAATAATAAACTAATTTGTTTAATTAAGTTCCTGAGTCTCGAATGTCGATTTAACCGTACACATTTTGGTTTGTCATTTAAAATTAAAGTTGATAATAAGTGCAATTTTCTAAGTTAGTATTGGTTAAATTAGGGTAAGTCCGGGATAGTTGGACTACTTTTTTTCAAAATTCTGTAGTTATTTTAATTTCAGGAGATTTGGTTGGTAACTGCTGATAATAAATACACATTATGATTATGTATTTGATTTTATTACACCCTAAGGAAAAACTAAACATATTTTAACAAACGAACTAAAGATATATCACAGTGAGTGGTCCAACCAACCCATAGCACGTGGGTTAGTTGGACTGCTTGCTATGGGATAGTTGAACCACTGTTAAAATCGTGCTTTATAAATTTAAACATCATGGTAGAAAAATATAATATAAATTAGATTTAATAACTAATAAGTATGCAAGAAGAATTATTTATTTCCTTCTTTTAAAGGTCAGTTTTCCACATAGCTCACACATATCTTCATATTTCATGCATTCTTCATGAGACCATCTTCCACAGTGAACACATTTGCACCAGTCGTCACTACTTTGTGTTTCAGCATAGTTTTCGCCACACCCGGCACAGGTGTTTTCATCCCATTCTTCCTCTGAACTGTCGTCATCTTGCAATACTATTTTACCATCACTCAACGTATCGCTCTTATCATCATTTATTTGTGCTCTTCTTTGCTTTTTCTTTTTACCTTTTTGTAATCTATTTTTACTTTGCTTTTTATTTTCCTTTTCTTTTTGTGTCGTTATGTTTTCTATGCTTGTCAAAATACTGGCAACTTGGCGACTTCGTTTTCTAACAGTATTTACAGCTGCGTTAACAGGCACTGGCGAAATACTGTCTAGAAATTTTCCTGGAGTTATTTCTGGCGTCTCCGGTACCATGTCGGGATCCTTAGAACAACCAGGAACTGGCGATTGGTTTCGAGTGGGTACGTTGGATATTACCGGTGTCACATTTTTTGGAATGGGTGGTGTAACTACATTTGATGGTTTGGGATCTGTTTGTGCCGATTCTTCAGTCAGAAAGGCGTAATCTGGAATTATACTGGGGTTAAATGGAACGATCCCAGTAGCTTCAAAACTTGATGTCCCATTCTTTATGGTAGCTGAATTACTCCATGAGTCCCCAAGTAGTTTACCAAACTGGTACCGTGTTATTTTTCAAGAAAGGTTAATTTTCATAAATCGATTGCACTCTGAATAATAGTTTGATTTGAGAGACCTAAAAAAAGATCTGTCAAGCGGTTAAAAAAAGTAGGTGGTGTGACTAGGTAAACACAGTAAGACTATTTCATTTGCTTCACAAAACTCCAACACCTCTACTGAGTTAGTATGCGAAGAATCTAGAATAAGTAGGGCAGTCCCAACTGGTTTCCTAGGTAGAAAATGTTCCTCTAGCCACTTTTTGAATATAATGGCATTAATGTAAGCGGACTTTTGGTTCATAGCTATAGCTGATCCCGGAACCATTCCTTTACATTTTTCCCTTTGAAAATACAGAAGGGTGGTAAGAAAACCCCTTCTTCGCTACAACATTCCACAACCGAAATTATCTCTGCTTTTTCTCCTGACGTTATGCTTGTCACACTTTTGGACGCTTTTTGAGCTATTACTTCTCCAGGTTTGTTATTTAATTGGAGGCCCGTTTCGTCAGTATTAAAAACGTTCCCCGGCTTTTCGAACAGCTTATACTCGGTCAATACGTTCTCAAGTAATGTGAAATAGTTGTTAACTACTGTTCTATTTAATCTTTCAGCTCAGCTCAGATCTGGGTGACGTGACAAGAACAATTTTAACCAGTCATACCCGGCTTTTCCGGCGTTTTTATTAAAGGTATGTTTCACTTTGAGCTTTTCAGCCAATTCAAATGCCATTATTTTGACCGAATCCCTATCTGGCGAAAAACCGAATTTTTGCAATTTTTTTATATGCTGCACCAGTTTTAATTTAGTTTCTGCGCTTAAGCATCAACTTTTACCCAGAGACCGAGATTTTGTTGTATTTTGGGTTTTTATCCTTCTTTTTAGAGTTGTATTGGGTATGCCAATCTCTTTGGCGGCCCTATTAACCCCCATTGTGCCAGAAGTCACTGGATTAACCGCATTTTGTAATGCTTCGGACAGTACCCGTCCTTTTATAAAAGGTTGGCATGATATCACCTAAAAAAAGATTCCTACAATGAATATAAAAATGGTCCAACTAACCCATAAGAAAATGGTCCAACTATCCCAAAACTGTGGGTTAGATGTACCACCTTATTATCAAAATTACATACTTAGAAACGCTTCAAATGTTAGGTTAACGACCTTTCCAACACCTTAGTTACACGTAAAAATAGAAATAAGAAATAAAATCTTACCTTTGTCTTAGTTATGGTAGGTTATACACAACTAGCATAAAAATTTTAATGCAATATTTTTACTACTATGTCCACTTTGGCAAACGCACAATGAATAAACAACAGATTACGTGTCACAATAACGTAGACTGTCTCACTGAAGCTGTAGTCACGCCGTATGTTCATGGAAAATTACCTACCGGTGCGTTTGCGCCGATGGTCCAACTAACCCACTGGTCTAACTAACCCGGACTTACCCTACCATTATTTAATTTAATTTGTAGGGAAAAACAACTACCATGAATTTGACGAATATTTGTGAAAAACATTGATAACTTTGAACAACAATTAAGGGAATGAACTTTATGTTATGGTAAAGTAGAACTGGTTTACTTACTAATTGATTATCAATTTTATTATACCATCTAGAGGATCTTGAACAGAATGTTTTGCAACTGCATTGCTTCTCCATTCACCTTGGCGGTTTAATCAGCTCTTCTTCTTACAACAACTAATTTTAACAATACTAAGCCACTATAGTTTTCTTATGCAGGAAGTCCATGGTTTTGGAACTTCTGAATCTGTGCTCGAAGCTATTTATATTGTAGGTTCAGTTAGTTTAGGATGCTTAAATTTCCCTCCTAGGTTACGTTAGTTTAGGATAGTACAAGCTTAGTTATAATGCACCTACAGGTTGCGTTATTTTAAATTTAGTTAGACCCACAAATATATTATACTTTTATCGGGAGATAATCTTTATTAGGTGCTTAATTATAAGTTTTTGAATCCTGAAACCGATCCGTTATTGACTTACAAACCACAATGCGTACCACATCTATAAGCGTACCGATGTATGTATTTTCCATTTTTTTTTATAGGAATAAAATGCAATTATAAAAAGTCAATCGTAACTACTCGATTTTGAATTTAAATTAGAAAATATATTCGAATAATACCAACCCCAAAAAATAATTTTTTAGTGTCAAAAATTTATACATATGACTTATTATGAAAATTTAATATCAGCTGATCTAAAAAAAATTGTGTGACACACGTCCAGAAACTGTTTTGCAAGTATTCACACAACATTGTGCTAACAGTAGTCCAACGTAACTAGTAATTTGAGATTATTTAGGGATGGTATTCTGACCAACTTTGTATTTGTATTGTAAGGTTTGTTCTCTCTTTTAATTAATGTTGATAAAAAATTACGTTTAATGGTAAGGTCAAAAAAAAGTAATTACGCGAAGACTTTTTCGACGGTTGTATGCTTTATTCCGTAATTGAACTAAGTAGTGTACGCTTTAAATATTCGTATTAGGGTAAGTTAAACATGAGAGTTAAAAAGATCTAAAACAAATTTTAATCAGAAAACTTATTTTATCTTCTTCCACCGACATGTCAATAATAAGTTGCTAGATTCAGTTGAAAAAAGTGCATTATTTCAATTATTATAGTTTCTAATAAATTTCGTTACCATATTGGCGCGTTCTGCGTGTAAATTTATGTAACACTCGATAAGAGAATGATCCAAAATATTAACCATTTCATGACTTCAATAGAATCGGATCTATTAAAGGCGATACAGTAGGTGTTACTAATTAAAACACTATTTTTATTTACAAAATTGTGTTGAATTAAATTGTTTGTTAATTTCACAGTTTATTAAATAAATAACTACATGACGTGTGATTTTTAGAAGTTTTTAATTTAAAAACAGCATTAAAGAAAAAGGCGAATAAGGCACGTTGACACATTAATTTTTGAAATTGAAAATAGTTCCAAGCAAGAATCTAGACTACGCTTCAATATCTTATCCAATAGCTAAAAACCTTAGAACCTTTGTTTGTTATTTCTAAAACTACGAAGGTACATACATATGTTTAATTTTCCTACATTTTCCTATTACTGACTTGAAAGTATAATATGAATCATGAAACATAATTCTAGAATTATTTCTATAACTGAATACTGTCAGTTCGCTGATGATAATAGGTTAGCTTTCGAAACACGTGTTCGAGTATAGTTTTTTGTGCAGTTTTTTGGTGTTTTCTTTTTCGTTACATTAAAAAATAAAAGGAAATAAAGTTTGCAGTTTTATACTGTAAAAAAATTGCAAATCTTTACACCTATTACATAATTCTCTTTTAATACATTATTAAATAATTTGTGGCCTGCTTACTTAACATCACTTTCTTATTAGACTTAATTTGAATTAAGTACCTAACATCTTAATTTATAATGGCGCTAAGTTATTAAAAAATCTTGCAATTTTAAGAATTTCCAATACACTTGTATGTTCTGATTAGAAAATCTATTATAAGGAAACGCCTTAAGTTATTTAATATAACTTTAAATAAATTCAAATTCCAAGGAAAAAGCGGTATGAAATTGTAATTAAACTTTATATTAAATTTCTTATACAAAAAGAGTACGATATTGGACCAAGTTTCAATGTAACATTTGTTGACTGGGATGTCATTCAAAACGTAGTTTCAGTTTAATTTAAAAATGCATTCTCTTCTCTCGATCATTAAACTAATCGCCTTTTAATGATTAATAAAATTTTAGCGTCTTTTGAAACTTTCGAACAAAAGCTTTTGCCTTTCTTTATTTACATCTTTGCTAAGTATACATATACTTTGTATACATCTATTTTTTCCAATTCCTTTCAAAGGGATTTCATTTCCCCCTCATTCCATTCTTATTAGTTTGTATAAAAACGTTAGGATGAACAGACAGGAAATGCACCCTATAATAAGGAACAACCCACAAACTCCAAAAACTTAAATTGAATGAAATGGAATGAATGCCTTTGTAAGTTTTGCCTGGAACCGATATTGCTTACCTAAACCAGCACCCAAATGTGTTACAAATGCAATCACGTTGCGAATCGATGAGGCGCTGAAACTGTCTAAGCAACGAAAACTAATCTAGTAATTGCATTACATAATTAAGAATATTTTATATTCTTAAAGTTTTCTTCGGAAACTACATAAAACATTTTCCTTTACAACTTTTCCATATTGTGCCTGCATATGTTGTAAATCATTAAACTCTTGTAATTATAGTTCAAAACTTTTTCATATTTCCATTTGGCCAGAATTTACTTTTAATAGCAGTTATGATATAAAAGTTTTGTTTTGCATGAAAAACTGATAGTTTTTTTTGTTTTATTATTTTATACGGGAATAAATAATTAGGAATTAATTCAAATTTGTAAAATGAATAGTTTTAAACCCGACATCGAAGTTGGCGTTGATAGTTTGTGATTGGGAACCTGTCACTGTACTTCAATTCAATTTGTTTGGCAGCCACTATTTGCCATATTTGATTATAGTACGTACGGTGGTAAGTTCACAATCACAAAATGTCGACGCCAGCTCCGATTCCTTATTGATTTGCATAATGGCTAATCAATTTCAATTTAAGTTCGTAATATTATGTAAAACTACTGTTTCTTTTTTTTTACTTAAACATGAGTTAAAAAGCAACTTAATATGTGTGCCATTATTGAACAATAAGCTTGATATTAGGTGATACCAGAAAAAGAATAAACATGTTTCTATAAAAAAACATGAGAGAAGATGTACACTTCCGTTCAAATAAATTTGGGACAATTTAAATTTTTGAAAGTAAACGACGGTTAGAGTTTTATTTAACATTCACTGTTCATAATTGTTAAACCGCAAAATCTAACTAAATTTCACCTCAAAAATTGTTAAAAAATTTAAAAAATACAGTGTGTCCAATTAACAAACAATGACAAAACGAAATGACTTGGTGGAGACTTGTCCAATAATCAGTAAATCCGATAAAGAATATTTGAGAGCTTTTTCTTAAGATTCTCGAAAAATGTGGCAATGGAATATCTTAACTTCTACGATTGTGAATTTATTTAAATAGATTAATATATATGATTTAAGGAGAATTATTCACAAGCAGATTATTCAAATTTAAATACAGTCTAAAACGTATATGAGGTCTGAAAATTAATTCTTAAGAACCTTAGACTTACTACTACTGGTTGTTTTTAGAAAAAAGCTAATTTATCATAAGAAACAGAAGTAAAAATAAAAGCTTTGTACTGCATTATTTAATGTAATTTTTAAAAGTGTATTTTGTTTAACTTTTGATTTAGTAATGGTAGACCCCATACCCAGATACCCTAACTTAAACCATATTCAACGAGTCCAAAATAAACCGTTTTAATTACTTTTTGTTTATGAATAGGCCATCAAACTGATAGCATCTCAATATTTTTACTAAAACATCAACCTGGTTTCGAAAAGACAACTGTGAATCAATAATAATACCTAAATATTTACAGAAGCATAAATTCAAAGGCAATATTCTTAGATTGGGAATTTTTTTTACTTCCATTTAAATTGACTGAACCCCATTAACATTACATTTATATAATGGCTGAATAATTTTTGTTATAATATATAATCTGAAAATTGCTTCCATTAAACAAAATTATAGAATCAATTGCAAAACTAAACATTAATCCATTTAAATCAAAACTTAATAAACCGTTAAAGTATAACGAAAATAGCATAGGCCCTAAACAGTACCCTCGGGTACACCAGCAGTAGCACCTCCTTTTATTACGTAAACATTTCCTATTTTCTTAAATCGTGTTCTATCAAGTAAGACATGATTTTAATAATTTTAATGTAGTGCAACAAATTGACAACTATTTAATTTTTTTTTATTTTGGGTCGCTTACAGAGCTATAAAAGTACCCAAATGAATTCTTTTATAGAAATAAAATTTTTATTCCGAACGGTGGTAACACTGAGCTGTCGTTACGTAATTAATGGTTAGTAGATTTATTTATCTACTTTATTTAAAAACTCGCAAAATTTTACTTTAAAATCAATCTGAAAAGCCCAAAATTAAAAGAATAGTACAAACAATTCGTTTCAGAAGGCATTTAGCAACTCGTACTGTACTCGTCTTATAAAATGCGTCTTCTAAAACTAGTTCTTTAATATACTATTAATAAACCGAGACAAATGTTTTTGATATCGGGAAAAATACCTATGATATCATTTTTTACTACACATCTTATGGAATAAGATGGGGAGTTATGCGCCGGTTTCCAAACCGAAAATTTTAACACACCTTTTTTTTCACTTTTCCAACGAATTAGAGTTAGTACATTATAATGAAGCAAAAAAATGTAAACAAGATATCAAGAAAACCACCCTTCCGATTTCTATGAAACTTTGTACATAGACCTTATTTATAATTCCGCATATTTGATTCAATTTTGGGCATAATCTATGTAGCCAAAAGGACTGTTAACTTACACAGATTATCAAATTTTTTAAATATTTAGAAAAAATATACAGTTTTCACATTTTTGGTAATTATTTGGGAGACATCTTGTAGACCAATTATTAAAAAAGAACAATTTACAAATATTCCTATACCTATTGTTAGATTTGTCTACTACTAGGGACTTCGCCTGCATTTTGGCAGAATGAAAATAAACAAGAGAAAACGCTAACTACGTATTTACAGCTATTTATATTTTGGAACAATACTGATGTTATGACATTTTTTTCTATCTACGCGGTGTGTCTAAAAAGTTCGGTAAATGACCGTCTGCCTTCAACACAAAATAATATGTAATAAGCAAGAGATAGTCGGTGTCACCATCTCATAGATAGTTGCCATGTACTCAGATTCATCAAAACATTTTGATGATGATGATGATAATGATGATGAATATGAGTACATGGTAACTGTCCATGAGGTGGCGACATCGACTACCTATTGCTTAATAAGCAGGCGCACGATGCGTTGAAGTACTGTAGCTAATTCCGCCTCAAATAAGGCAAAACATGTGTATGTAGGTCCCGTTCATAATTCTGCAATTGTCACTGGATACTGTTTTATCCAGTTGACAAGAATTTGAAATATTGCGTTTAAAATACATTCAGCTTTTTCGCTGAAGAGTTCACAGCCGACATCTTACATACAACAGATTTCTACAAATATACAAATTTAACATAAGAATCAAATTTTAAAATACATAATTCACAAGAAAACAGAGAGGAAAGGGGAAAAGTTGTATGCAATATTCTTAAATATCAGATCAGCTATTGATAGTGTAGAAAGGGGAATGTTATGGGAAATAGAGGTAATAAGAGTTGTAAAAAGTATTTAAAAAGAAATAGCTAGAGGCAAATGCAGGAAAAATGAAAATGATAGAATTCAAGAAGAATAAAGGAAGAGGAAAAAAAACGAAATGGTGGTGGAGATAAAAAGAGATAGAGAAAATAGATAAATGTAGGTATCTTGGATACACCATCAGATACGATAATAAAAATATTTATTTATTTATTTATTCGTACATTTTCATTATTGTATTATGACGGATGTATGGTGGTATGGTATGCATGGTGCCACAGTATAGTGTATATGCAGTATATATAAAGATGTTAATCAAATTAAGGAACTACAACGCAAAGAAAACACAATATTAGGACAAGGACATTTGGGAAAGACATCGCTAAGAGAAAGTGGGCGTTTGAAAGACTTGAAAAAAAGCGTGATAATGTACTGGGCGGAGAAATGGGGTGAAAGAAATGGGAGGATTTGGGAGGATATAGCAACAATACTGAAGGTAGACTTTAGTATTAGATAAGGAAGTTCAGGATACCTAATAAAAGAAAAATTAAAACTTGAAAAAAATAAGAATTCAAACAGGAGAAAGAGCATTGAAATTGGAGAAAAAGATAAAAAACAGAAAAAAAACAAAATGCGTGTAACGCCCCTGTAAATGTATATATTGTTTTCGCTCGAACTTTGTTGCGCCGTTTGTTACGCCACTGGAATAGTTGGTAATTCTACATAGTTATATTGAAACTGGCGCAGTTTTGCTGTGACATCTTGTGATGTTTCGTTGTTGAAGGGAGTTACGCTTCTATTGGGTTGAAAGCTTTTTCCAGCACCATCGGTTGTGGGGGGGTTAAGATTTAATTAATCGATTTGTAATCGTTAATTATCGACGTTGGTTTTCATCCATCGTTTAAATTTCGTTTGGGATGTAACATTCTTGTAAATGTTGCATATTGTAGGTTATGATGCGTCTGCTCATAACTAATTCATTCTTGGATCGTTATCATATAGAAATTTGTATTGAAATGTTGTTGATTTAAATAGAGATTGCACCCCTTGATCTTTTCGTTTGAAACCTGAAGTATTCTTAGAGGGAATTCAAAAACTTTGGGAAAATTTGTATTTTGTTGGTTCAAGTTAGAGGTCATCCGTTGTTCCTGTCGTTCGTTTGAGACCTGATGCTTGGATGGAAATCGGAGATTGTGGAAATTGTATGAAATTATCAAAATATTGCCTTGCACAGTAAGTTTGCTCTGCACAGTTAGTTTGCTTTGCATCATTTAGTTTGTTTTGTATCATAACAATAATTTTTTATTGTTGTTAAGTTGAAAATATTTGGTTGCATTCAACCAAACGAAATTGTATTTAAAAATAATGATCGCGTTCAATAGAACTTAGGTGTTCGTTAAAAATGTATAGCCATTTTGAAATTTCGATTTAAATTGATTGTTGAAAATCAAAACAATTTTTGTTTATGTATAAGAAAACTTTAGTTATAAGTTGTATTCGTTTTTAAGAATATTTATTTGTATTCTAACGCACTACACTTTTGATTTCATATTTGTAAATTGTTGTTATTTGCTTTCTGTTTACAAGGAATGTCAATCTGTTTTAATAATAAAAGAAAAGTTCGCTTTTATTCTTTCGTTAGTTAGTGTGTTTTGAAATATTTCATGTAACCTACTTTGTTTTAAATAAATAAAATAAAGTAGACGTTACAGGCGAAGAAGTATATTATCAGAGAGGATGATACGCAACAGAAGAAATAAAAAGCTAAGAGGTGAAGGAAGAAACATGGAAAAAGAGATAGTAATAAGAGACAAAGATAATAAAACGCAGGAGAGAAGAATGAGAATTAGACAAAGAAGATATAACAACAAATACAACGATTGAATAATGGAAAAAATCCCAACATATTTAACAGAAGAAAAACATGAATGAAAAGAAAATGATAGCCAGATTTAGAATAGGACATAAAGAAAATGTAAATAAATATTGGAGGACAAATGAAGAGAGAATGTGCAAAATGTGTGTGGGCAAAACTGGAAAAGTACAGAACATTTGTTAGAAGAGTGTAGTGAAGTAAGAATGGAAGATAGAGGTAGGGGAAACATTACTGGGTGAGAACGGGGAAGGAACAGAATGAATGAGAAAAGTGGTGGAAAGAAAAAAATGACTAAACGTAGGAAAGAAGATTATTAAAGGTAGGATAAATTATATAAACAAAAAAATGAATGGGAATGGGTAGGGACACGTTAATGTTTTTTTCTTATTTTGTTTAAGTTTGTAAAGAAACTAAATCAATTTGTTATTTTAAAAATTTGAGTATTAGATTTTGATATAATAATAATAATATTATTATTATTATTATTATTATTTCTAAGTCGTTGATCTTTGAAATAAGATATAGACTTCGTCATTGCATGAGCTACAGAAACTTATCAAAACTGTATAGACAACTTTCTGTTACTATTGTTTTATTACAATTTAGTTTTAGTTCTAGCGATTTACAATACGACGCCATTTTAGTCAAAGCTTCGCTGGCTATTATGGAGGTTTCTTGCCGCGAGTCACTGGATAGTATACAGGAGCTATCGTCAGCGTATTGTACAAGACATGAAGTTAAGATAGAGTTTAAGTCATTGATATAGATGAGAAAGAGGAGGGGGCCCAAAATTGAACCTTGTGGTACACCTCGGTAAATACGTTCAAAAAATTACGATTAGCAAACAAGAATTTTAATGCTGAGACAGTGGTCATTACACCATTTTATTAAATCAAACAAATCTTCATTTATTAGTGACACATCTAAATGTACAACACAAACAGAAATTGACTTATACAGGGTGTTTAAAAAATACGTTCCGATATTTGGCTTATTTATAGATCTCATCAGTATAAACAAAAAAGTCAAAATAAACATAAGTCTAAAAATCAACCGTTTCCGAGATACAACCTGTTTTTCAAATTAAAATAATCTACGCTCAGTAGAAGTGATTCGTCGTATTTATCAACTCAGCTAAGGAAGTGTGTAAACCAAAGGTCATATTTATTTCAACGAGGTTTTCAATAGAACAAATATCAGTATAAATACAACATTTTAATTACAAATGATTCTTAAAGAAGATGTTCAACATGTACTCCTTTCATTTGTATACCCATTTCGCATCTCCGTAAAAGTGAACACCGGACTCTATCAAATAGTCGCGGATATGTACGAACAGTCTGGCAGGCATGTCTTTAAATACCCCCAAATGCAAAAGTTAAGCGGAGTGAGGTCGGGAGATCTAGGTGGCCATGCAATTGACCTCCTCGCCCTATCCACCTGCCATTGTAATTTTCGTTTAGGTAATTTTGACCAAGACTGTGTAATGCGCAGGAGCTCTATCGTGCATCAACCACATATTAATTGTGTGGTTGAGGGGTACATCTTCTAACAACAGTGGCAAGGTATTCTGCAAAAAGTCAAGGTACAATTGATTAGTCAAACGATTAGGCAGGAAACAAAGTCCTATCAGATGGTCTCCCAACACACCAAGCCAAACGTTGATTGAAATTCGATGTTGATGATTCGAGTCAACAATGGCGCGGGGGTTTTTGTCAGCTCAAACATAGCTATTATGGAAATTTAAAATGCCATTTCTTGTGAAACCAGCTTCGTCAGTAAATAAAGTTTCAGTAACAAAATTTGGCACAGTAATAGCCTGTACCCTTTGAATATAGTATGGGTACATTTGCTGCTCGCAAAACATTTTTCAAATTCGGGAAGAATTAATATTTTTTTCAGTAGAAAGTCTTCTAGTACTACTACCGGGATTTTCTTCAATTCTTCTTAAAATTTAAGTTCTGCCTCGGGAGTAGAAACTGATCTAGGCCGACCACCATCACCGTTTCTTGATTTAAACGATTCAACTTCGGGTAAACGTTGATGTAAATTTGTAAAAGTTTGGCACACAAAAGTACCCGGTTTGGGAATGCTTCGGCATAAAGGCGACGTGCCTCATAATCATTTCTATCTTGCCATACATGAAATGCATGTCTGCCATTTCTGCGTTGGTATATTCCGACATATTTGAAAATTTCAACAATGAGCAATATCAACAACGACTTCAATAGCAACAATAACATTAACAATGACAGCCACACAATGATTACAACAAATGCGACTGATAGAAACGAACAAATTTTGTTTTGTTATTTCCATAGCTGACGTGATAAATATGACGAATCACTCTAACTGGGCTTAGAAATTTTAATTTCAAAAACTGTCTGTATCTCGGAAACGGTTGATTTTTAGACTTATTTTTATTTTGACTTTTTGTTTGTACTGATGAGGTCTATAAGTGGGCCAAATATCGGAACGTATTTTTTTAACACCCTGTATATTTGAGTATCATTGACATACATATGATAATTAGAGTGTTTTAAAATAGATAAAAATTCTGACGTGTAGACTGAGAAAAGCAATGATCCCAAAATAGAGCCTTGAGGTCCTCCTTCGGTTACCTCTAGCACATTTGATTTATTTCCACCAATGATTACTTGTGACCTATTACTCAAAAAATGTTATAATAGTTGCACCGTGCAGGAACTAAATTTGTAGTATCGTAGTTTGGCAATTAGTTATTTATGAATGAATGCTTGCAATAGTCAAAAAGTATCAATAAAGTTAGTTTATTATGTGGAAGTTGACACTTCTTAGAGCATTTTTACAACTAAAACTCGATCTACTAAAGCAAGTCCACCATGTTCAAAGCAACTATTAATTATATGGATTAAATAAATTATACTTGTATTCTGACGCGTAACCAATTGGCATTCAAAGTTCAGACGAACGGTCTGGATTAATAGATGGAGAAACATGTTTTTAGATGCATCTTGTATATTACAAATTCCTATACGGTCTTTCACAAATAACAATAAGATATCATTGGAAACCGCAGTAGTAACGTCGTAAAGAATAATAAACATTACATATGCTATTTTTTCATGTATTTGATACGTATTGTTTTTTATTTTGGACGGCTTTAATAACTTATAGAAGACTCCCTTAAAAAACGCTTAAAAGAAACCGTCGTATTTCGACTTTACCTAAAATAAACTACACCACACGGAGCAATGACCATCTCATCAATTATTTAGTTATTACCCCAAACTTACTGCACATTGCCGGGTTTAAAAAAATTCCTTTCCAACTTGACCTAAACCACTGAATTTTTAATATTAAAATAATTTATTTTAAAAGTTACATTATTTTCGGTCGTAATGTTGTCGTCCGCAACGTAAAAAAAACTTTTAACGATTAATCATTTAAAGAACGAGGTAGGATTGCAGTTATTTAAAATTTGTTACAAGCCCTACTGATTTACTGCTATTGTGGCTTTAAACAAGTGCTACCAATTTATCTTTGGACTGTAAAAATTTGAAATCGCAAAAGTAAATTCGAAATCAAACTGTTGCAAACTAACAGTCGCTACGCAATTACAATTGTTAATTAAAGCCTTTTAAATTATTAATGATTTTTTTATACTTAATAAATATGATGAATTTGCAATCAACAGCACAGATAATTAATTTTAATAATATTCTACTTAATTTATGTATTAAATTCAAAGGGTGTTCGCAAAGTAATAGCTTTTTTAGAGTGTAGATATAATCATAAAAGCTTTGGTCATGTATAAAATACGTCCTGAACAGTAGTTTAGGATACCGCCCAACATCATTTTTACATACTATAAAGCTTGTAGACACAATTGCATGGCAATAAATCGTGCTCTCGTTACAGACCGACAGATTTTTACAAGGTCTGCACGTGGGTTATGGGTAAACAATACAATAAGAATGCAATTGACTACTGAGATTTTACGTTCATCGTAGGTATTTCCGTTTGTATGTGGCAGGGCTGTTCCGCCTCCTCGTAACAAATGGATTCTATCATTGCATGGAATTGAACGCGTATGTTAGATGGTAGTTTATGTACCATTTAAATTTCTTTAACTGCCAACAAAAAGCGTCAGATGTATTCAATGTATTTTCTAAGTTTGATATCCGATTTTACAGCAGGATGGGGATTTATGTCGCTCGTTGACAAATTGTGTGTCTTTTATTTGGCATTGTTACGTACCATCCACAGGAAAACCTTTATTATTCCACACGTAATAAATACAAGTTAATGGTTAACTGGTGTCATTTATTTTAGAAACAAAGGTTTCGGTAATTGATTATAATAAATAAAAACTAATTCGTTGGTTAAGTGAACATTATGAACGCTTTCTGTAATTTGTAATTTCCTTTGGATATGTAGTTTGATTTATATTAAACGCCCAAAACAAACAGTTCCGATTAATGTGGTCGTATGTTGGTTGATTTAATGGTTTAACCTTCAGTTACAAAATGTGCCCAATTTAGTTTTGTTTGAGTTATTGGATTATTAAATTTTTAATGGTCAACATCGCCGTGTGTTTTCACCTATTAAATTGCCGTGTACCTACTTTCTCATTTAAGGCATTAAAATCAATAACGATCAAAATTAAATTTTGTACTTCCATAAAATTTAAAATAAAGTATGCTTAGTGAGGGATTGTAAAAATATTTTTTTCACTACTAGCTATCAAACACAGTCATATTAACCTTAATGCAGGTTGTGAACTTTTAAAGCTACGAGTCAATAAAAAAAATTTTATTAACCTAGGTCAATAATAAAACAAATTTGGTAGTCCAAAGCCGACTCTGCGTTCTCAGTTAGTTGATAAACATAACCTTACAACTTCAAGCTACACAAAAATTCAAACAATTAAACAATTTTTAATTTATGAATACAAATAACGTTAGAAAAGTTCAAACACATTAGGTAAGTTAGAAACAATGGCATTACTATCTATTTATAATAATAGTTTATCGAACAATTATTATAGGTCACATTAATTCCCGAAGAACTAGTGATCGAAGAAGTATTAGCTACATTTTGCATTGGAAGGTGCAGTGTTGCACTTTCAACGACACTTTCAACTGCTGTTGATGTTGATGCAGAATTAGACGTAGTGGCACTAATGTACGAAGAAGACTGAATAGGATTTGAAACGAAGGTTCCTTGTAGCATTGACGCAATCCGTTTCTTGTCAGTAAGAGATTGTTCAACATATCCCTCTGCTACCGTAGAGCTTTTCCAGCCTCCTAGGCGTTTCAACGATAAGATATCGCCACCGCTTTCTACTAACATGGTCGCAGAGGTACGTCTTAAGGAATGACCAGAATAACAATCTGCATCTTCTAATTTTAGATATTTGGCAACTACTTTTGGCACATTACTGATAGTATTCTGACCTATATTTTGCTTGGTTGGTTTACCACCATGAAATCTTATAAAAATCTTTGCATATCTGAAGTTGGTCGAGTGCCTGCATATTTTAACACTACTTTAAGCCACAGTGGATCAGTTATGACAAAGTTCCGGCTAGTGTCATTTTTACTATTTGGAATGGTTACTACGACAAGATCATTTCCTCGTACATCAACATCTCTGAACATCATTTTCACAAGTTCATCTGTTCTACAAGCCCCTGCTATTCCAACGACCAGAATTGCCTATAGAAAACTAGATTATTCTGTAAATTCTTAAAAAAATTTACTACATTTACCTTTGTAGAAAGAAAAAAGTCATCAGGTGCTTCAGTCAAGAATTTTATAATTTGTTCTCTGGAAAAACAGGTGCCTTTTTTGCTTTGTATGATCTGTTTTGCCTTTTTAAAAAGATATAAGTTTTGGATACTTTCCGCAATCAATATTCTCTCGAATTGCAAGGGTAGATTTTAACATTGAAAATGTTGACCATAAAGTAGATGCCTTTTACATTTGCGTGCTCCTGAAAATATACCAACAGCACGTTTTCTGTTACTGTAGTAACATTTTTGTGTGACACCAATCCTTGAAATCCTTGTATACTTTTAAATATAAATGTTTTGATTTTTCTGGAAGCAATTTATTGTATACTTGTTTTGCAGCTTCATGCAATTCTGGAGGAGTACACCCTTCACTTTCATCACTAGACATGATAAAATATTCGTAAATGAAAATAGTAATTGCAAATTTGAAATTACACTTTTTCAAAATGTCTGATATAAACAAATGAATAGTGATTTCTATTCAAATCAAGACTAACATATTTTTCATAGTTTTACAAAATTCAAAAATTAAAATACTTCCAATTAAGTTTAGTAGCTAGTAGTGAAAAAAATAGTATATAAACTATTAGTATTGTTCAAGTATCGAGCCGGTAATTAAAGGACAGTCTTTTATTTATTTTTTTTGTACATTCTAATAACTAGTTCATTATTGGGTGTATTTTCAAAACATATGGTTCTAGAATTAATCCAGTCTGACACAAACGTAGTATGATTTGAGGTTAGGTATTAAATAAAGTGCTACGTTGCTCCGACAACCTAATCTAACCTAACCTCATGTCCTCATGGACTGCTGGCTGTTCCTGACTTCTACCGACCGAAAAACCTCCCTCGTACCATTTGCCACAATGTCATTACACATAATCTGACATTCTTCCTTTTAACGTACGTTTACACAAAATTCATTCATTCATTCCAATCTCACAGTAACTTTTATACACTAATAGTACTGTATTTCCTAAGCTAAACAATACAAATTGAGTAGGGGAGAGGGAGCACTTTTGAACGATTTTTTTTCATGGTAACTTTAAGTTGATAACATAGCAAATAAAATCAAATTTTTGGATGAAGGTTGCCTAGACAGTTATTTTATTTAATGATTTTACTTAGCATATCCAGGATAAACAAAAAAAGATACTTGACTGGTGGGGCACAGTTGAACACCAGTTGGGGTACATTTGAAAATTAATTTTCATATATAATTAGTTATATTACCAAAAATTAAGTCAATTAAGAAAAAACAATACAAAAATAAATAAAGCATTAAATTCAAGCAAAAATTGCCGACTTATTCCATAATTGAAAAAAACAGAATCTAAAACTAAATTGAGAGTAATTAACTTTGAACTTTGACTGGCAATTTGTAAACTACATCGTCGTATTCAACGGTTGAAATGCCCTCTATAGTAGGAAAATAAAAATATTGTCCTTTGTTTCTTAAAAATTGAACCTGTAAATCACCACTGTGTTTTTCTTTAATTTGTCCAACATAATGAATTACTGTTTTCTTTGTGCAAAATTTAACTACGATATAGTCATCTACGAACAAATGTTTATTGTCTATTTCATAGCTAAATTCATCACCCTCAGATTCTTCAGATAACGGTCCATCCGAATCATCATGAATTGCGAAGTGGTCACTGTCACTAGACGTAGTTTTTGCATCCTGGGTTTTCTTAAAGACTGCTTTCTTTTTTTCTTTAACTACAACCTGTTCCCCTGTAGTTATTTTTCCCACTGTTTCATTCACAAATACTTTTTTCGTAACTTGTTTTCTTTTCTTTTTTCTATCACCTCCTGTTCTAGCGCTTCCTTTTCAGGTGTCTCTGAAAGAATTTTTGATCTACCTCTTTTCCTCTCACGACCCTTTTCACTTCTTGGTGATGCCTTTGGAAAAGGTCGCACAGACTCAACCGGAACAATTAATGACGAATTAGGGGACACAACATGATTTACTGCGTCAAGTGACATTACACTACAAGAAGCGCTTGACATTGAGGGACGTGGTTCTGTTAGCAAAGGTAACGGTTCCGGTTGCAACTCTCAGCTAGCACCGAAGAATTGACTACATGTGGCCTGTCAGTTACAGTTGCTGCATCAAAGTCCTCATCGGAAAACGCATTTCTATCAAACGGGAATATACCTGGTTTTTTAAAACCAACAACTATATTTTTAATGGTAAAAGAATTCTGGAAAGCTTTTCTCTGCCAGTTCGGTAACATTATGAATAGTAATTGTTTTGCCGGGATGTGAAAGCATCCAGTCGTTCTGAGCTACTTTGTATTTTGCCTTGAATGGACCCATAACTGAAACATTTAAAGGTTGAAGGCGATGTGAGCAGTGAGGTGGAAAGGTAACCATTACAATTCCGTTTTCTTTTGCAAATGTAATAGCTTCCAACGAACAGTGACTCTCATGATTTTCTAGAAGAAGTAAAATAGGATCATCTTTGCAAGATTTTGTGTGAGCAACTAAGTGTTCCAGAGTTTTTAAAAAAAGTGTAGCCGTCATCCATCCACTATTGGGGTTGTTTACCAAACCTAAACTACTTGGTGGGGCACCAATCATAAAGGTTTCATGAAATCGAGCACGAGGAAAAATGAAAACTGGTGGCACAGTATTTCCGGATGCATTAACAATTCCTACCATAGTAACAAGGTTTCCCGTTCCCCTGAAACAGCCTGTCCAATTTGCTTTATCCCTCTTTCAGCAATCACGTTAGGAGCCTGTACGACAGTCATGACACCTGTCTTGTCAAGATTAAAAACCTTACTTGGTCTGAATTTATGTTTGCTCAAAGCTCTGCTATAATTTTCATAAAAATCCATTATGTTAGTTTTGTTAAAACTCGTTCCTCTCGAAAGACTTGTGTTTTCAGGCTTACGTAAGGAGAAATTATTATTCATAAATCTCTTTACCCAGTCTAGCCTTGCTAAATTGTTTTCTCCTCACGTAATGGGAAAGTTTTGTCCTAACTTAAGCGCATATGAGTAAGTAATTTGTAGGTCAAACCATAATTAATTCGAAAACATTTTAAAACATACGCAACTAGAAGAAGTTCTTGCTCATTTGTAAAAACTTAACGAAATGTGTGTTTGCTAGAAAAATTTTCAATGGGACATGGAAGGGCATCACAATCACGAATTTTTTTTAATCTATAAAAAAGTGCAGTATGGGTTACTCCATGAATTTTTGCAGCCTTTCTCAATAAGAGCTCCTTTTTTTTAACGGACTCAATTGCCCTGTTCATGTCATCTTCACTAAATTCTGGTTTAGTCCGTTTTTTCAAATAAGTTCTAACCATTATTAAAATTCTGAAACAAACAAGGACACATGTTTATATGTTTCTTGTATATAGCTAAGAACAGATTTTTTTTTGTTTAACTACAGTTTGAAATATGATAATACAATAAAATAGTAAGTTGGGGCACCTTTGAACGACGTTCAAAGGTACCCCAACTTTAGTGTTCACAGGTGCCCTTTGTTTGCCGTTCCCGCTTAAACTAAAATAAAAAAAAAGTAATAAACTTACTAAGTGGGAATGAAAATAGATGTCAAGTATTAAGTGCTCACTAAGCCACAAAACGAAAACAGTACTAAATTTATGTATATTTTAGTAATAAATCACAATATTAAACCGGTGAAATATTATAATATGTTGACCTAAAACGGCACGTTCGTCTTACTCGAAGTAAACATTCAACTAATCATAGAATCGGTGAATATGCATTAAACACATATTAGACGTTGTTGCTAAACCAATTTTTTCTGCCAAGCCATACAGATAAAGTAATATTGATATCTGTTCAAATGTGCCCCTGTTAAAAGGTGCCCCCTTCTCCAATAGAGTGACTAGAAAGAAACAAACGTTTACCACAGAACTCCACAATATGTCAATTTTTTAACTTGATTATGTCAACCCTGTCGTGAACTGCTTCGTAGGGGTAGCAACCACCTCAATTTTTTGTAATCGGGAGGGGTGGCTTGTGCTACTTTGATTGAAAGAAAATTTAATTGTCTATTTGATGGTGTGGTACTTAAATAAATGAATTCATTAGTAAGCCTAGAAATTAAAAAAAGTATGTTAAGAAACAAAAATCGCAGCAGACGGTGATTTGGCTGATAGTTAAAAAATCTACAAGAAAATTCAAATTGCTTTATTAACAAGTACAAAAAATAATAGTTATTGCTACCTCTACGTACCACATCAATAACTGTATGCCGTTGCCACTCTTAGTAATGTTAAACGTTGTTGTTTCAATAATAATTTTTGTAAGTTTTGAACCAAATTTTACCAAATTCGAGTTCTATACAGTATAATTGATTTTGTTATATTTCCCAATATAAGTCTACTTTCCCACTTTGGTTCCTCCATATTTGGCACGAGACGACGACTTAAAGCTCTTCTTACGTTACGTGTAGTCCAAAACTGTCGTTATAATCTATCAAAACTCTAAGATATTTAACCGCTATTTTTGAAACTATTCAGTGACTTTCTATGTTAATTTCAACTAATTGTCTTTTACTTCATAACAACTGCCTCCGTTTTATGTAGAGCTTACTTTAATTTATTATTTTTCATCCATTCCGAAATTATTTCTAAAGCCTTATTCCTTGTATTAACCACCTTCCTATCATTATCAACAGTAAATACTGAAGCAAGATCGTCTGCATACGTCACTGTCTCCGCGTTGTGGCATCGTCATATAGCAGATTCCACAAATCTGGTCTTAGGACAATTATTTTTTGTTACTTAAGTAACTACTTAAAATGTTTTTTAGGTATTCCGGGCACAGAATAATAAATATATTCACTACGTTCATACAGAAATTTCACTGAGCGATAATTTTGGTGTAAGTAGCGTTCCCGCTGTACCCACGCGCAGCCAGGAGTAGTCAAAGTTTGCCTAAAGTAAATTCGTCGATTTTCGATTGTGCGGTATATCGCGAAATGCCATTGCTAAGAAATAGTAAGCATTCTATAACCGCTCCGCTCAAGTTCTGAATAATATTCTTGTGCGTGGGTATATCGCGAGATTTCCCTAGGATCGCCGACTTCCACCCAGTGAAACTTCTGCGTAACAAAGTATTATTATTCTGTGTCCTGGGATTGTTTACCTACTTACCACTAATTTGATAAGATCCCACGAATCCGTGTTAAAGGCATTTTCTATGTCCAAGGTTATTACTAAAAACTATTATAACCCTGGCCAGAGCGTCTTCTGCCTCCTTCATTTTTTGGAAACCAAATTGATTAGGACACAGACCGCCACTCTTTTCCACAGCCTCGTCCAATTTTTCTCGGATTAATCTTTCTAGTTTTTCTAAATTATCCAATAAACATATTCGTCTATATGCAGACACGTCTTTACTCTATTTACCCAATTTTGGTATAAGAAAGACCTTTGTCGTTTTTCCAAATTTCCGTAATATTTGTTTTTTTATAATTTTATTAAAAATTGCATAAGGTGTTCTTTCGTTGCGTGTATGCTACTGTACAAAAAATACTTGGCTTGTTATCGACAAGCGTGTTTAATCATTTAAAGTTATCGCTCCAGATAACGATTATGCACTAAACATTCACAGTCGTTACAGTTAACTGTTGGCATTTCTTAGTTTAAAAATTTGTGTTTGTATAGTTTTTTACTACCATTTTAATAATATCGTGTGTTACATTATCCTGACCTAAAGTTTTTGCTTGTTTTAAATGTTACTTCTCGTTACTGCTTGTGTTACTTCTTCTACAGTAAACTCACGTAGTTTTATCCCCATTTATGTATTAGTTTTTTCTTTCTCTACTCCTTCTACGACATTTTTATAATTTTTTCTTTTTCTACCGTTAGCTCTAATTGAAGTTTTTAATCAATTTCCTATTATCCAAGCCTGAAGCTTTTCTTTTTAAATGTTACTTCTCGTTACTGCTTGTGTTACTTCTTCTACAGTAAACTCAGATATGTTTCTGCTCATTTCTCTATTAGTTTCTTCTTTTCTCTACTCCTTATACGAATAACTTCTACGTCAAAACGTACGTCAATTTTCTTTAGAGTTTTTTTGTGTGTGTGTGTGTGTGTGTGTGTGTGTGTGTGTGTGTGTGTGTGTGTGTGTGTGTGTGTGTGTGTGTGTGTGTGTGTGTGTGTGTGTGTGTGAAGGTGATTACTACCTTACAGTACTCCATAATCAACAAGAAAAACATGTTGTTCCTGAGAATCACCACTTTGGTTTCCGGACCTGGTCATCAAGACCCTCCCGGATAATTAGGAAAAAATGTACAACACAATTTTATAAAACACAATTACATTACACACTTAATTAATATTATTACATGTGAATACTAGGGTGGGTAAGGGTTGGCATGTTTAGGTTTTAGTAGTTTTCCTAAACCTTGAAGTAAATGCTTTGGCAAGACGAACCAATCCACTATTGCACATGGTTTCGTCACCACACTGTACAGGTTTATACTGATCTTCTGGGACTCCATACATAACACTTACATCACAATTCAATATTTAAAATGTACCATACGATTAAATAAATAAATACGAACAATTTTACAATTTCTTTTTTTTTCTACCGTTAGCTCTAATTTAATCAATTTCCCGATTACTGTCTTATACCCTAACTCCCACGTATCATTTTCTACTTTTTGGCACACTTTTTTTTCAGATTTTATTATGGGTTTCTTCAGCATTTTCATTTGTTTTATAATCTATCTTCTCTTAGTAATTTTTGTTGCGTTTCTTTGCAATCTTTTTCTCGTTTTAAAACATGCTAATCTATATTCTTCAATGTCGTCATGCCATTAGTACGACTGTTTCCTTTTATTTCCCGATTTAGTTGATTTCTTAGCAAGCCACCTTTTATCAGCAAGTGTATAAAATGTTTCTCAAACTCATATTTAATTATTTTTTAACTTTTTCACATACTTTGACGTCAAAAAATTATATGACGATGATCGCTTAACGATTCCTCCTTACTAACTTTCCAATTTTGTATTCTCTGTATAACATATTTTGATGCTGTAGTTACATCAATGCAACTCTTTGATTTTTATTGCTAATCCAATTTCCATCTATAATTCTTTTTTTATTGGGTTTAGAGAACACCACTATACCCCCTTTTGCCTTTACCATAGCTACCATACTATGTGTTTGATCAGCTAAGCTTATACTACTCTAATACTACGTATTTTGACTCCGCTCTACAAACCCCTTCTGCGTGGCCCTTTTTTCTACATTTGTAACACGCATCTTTTCGGTCTGATAATGACCAAACTCTAAACATTTAAACCATCTTTGCAACGGTGAATTTGTTTCCCTAATGATATTTTTTTTTTTCATTTGCTACCTTAGTTCATTTTGTATAGATTCTTTAATACACTTAGGCTTAACTGTAGGTTCTAAATCCTTAGTAAACATAGTGCCACCACTTTCTTTTGGGTCTATCATTAACCTTTCTTCTTCCTTTTCTGTTTGTTTTATTATTGGTCTTTTTTTTTCTTGTGCCATTTATATTTAATTCTGTGTCGCCTCTAATTTTGTTTAGCTGAATTCCTATTTCCTCCGGGTTTGTAAATTTTTTAGATTTTCTGTTATCTTTGCGTCTTCCTTTATTGTTTTAATTATTAACCTGCTGTTATTTTTTAATTCTTTGACTTTTCGTTTAACCATCTACTATATCTTATCTTTTTGAGTTTTCTACTGTATGTAGAATTACTTCTGTTACTGTGTCTTAAAACCTGCTTTGCTACTTTCCTCATACATTTACCGCGACCCCAGCTACTTGATTTATATTAAATATTAGTACTCTCTTTATGTTTAAATGATTAAAGTGAGCCTTCTTGAGGAGTAAAGAAACGGATGCTCTAGAAAAACTAGCTAATTCCTTCCACCTTGTACATTAACTTTCCTTTTTTCATGAAAGGTAAATATTTCCTCATATAAGTTTTCTTTAAATGATTTGTTCTTCGATGAGGAGAGGCACCAAAAACCACTATGTCGTTCTTTTGGCAACGTTTTGTACTTTTTTTGTTTTAAAGGCCTGAAGAAGTGCACATTCTGTTGCACGAAACGTTGCCTGAATAAACGCCATAGAGGTTTTAAAGACTTTTTAAATTCAAGAATTTTCTTCTGAATAAATCCTCTTCCTTAATTTGTCTCATTATATTAGGGTTTTCATCAACAAGTTTATCAAAGTCATTACTGTATTTAGAGATCACTTCAGAGACTTTTCCGAACATCAGGTTTACTTATTGAATTACTTCTTTCAGTTGTTTCTAAACAATTGTTCTTCTAACCCTTTACTTGGTACGCCACATTTTTTAGTTACGGTTTGGCCAGCCATACCAGCCGTAAACGAGTCATGGTTCTTATAGTTATACTGTTGATAAATATTTACATTAGCAAAACAATAAAATAGATTAATTTAAATATGATGATAAAAATTTGAAAGTCACCAAACTAAAATTTAAAAAAATATTAGTGAATAAATTAACGTCACAAAGCAAGTTATGGAATTATACATAGTCAATATGTACATATATAGTTTTATACTAGGCTAAAAAGCTAATTTGCCGCTTAAATTGATAGTGAATTAATTTATGCTAATGTCATCATTGTCAGTTATTTCATCGTTCTGTTTTATTTATTGTCTCTAGTTGTAATTGTGTGTTGTTCGTCGTTTATCGTTAATTTTGTTCATTTAATTGCTAACTTGATGAGACCCTGTACTACATCACAAACTGATAATCATAAAGTACTTATATTGTAACGGTGTTGAAACCTGCTGGATGGGTTTAGTCAATAGTTTTAGTTCTAAAAAATCATTCTGGGGAGATTTGAAAATCTTTACACATACTTTGCACGCCCTTCAATAGTCATTTCTACAACTTGGTCACCTACTCTTCCATGGGTATCTACAAAAGGTATTTCTCTTGGAGTTTTGAAATGTTACTTCATGTACTTAAATACGTTATGATTGCATTGTTTTTCCTAGTTTCCTTTTGCTGTCCCAACTACCCTATTAGTATTCTTCAGTAAAATTGGCCTCTTGCTAGTACTATGCATTAACCAATTTTTTTGTATACATTGTCGAAACAAATTTGAAACAATTTTAGACTTAAATGGCTACCGTTGTTTTGCACCAAGTTCTGTGAAACAGCATATCCCAAAAAATTGTCATTTCTAAAAAAAAATTACTAACCTCGCCACCACTAGCTTTGCTCTTAAGTTAAAAAAAACAAATTTGCTAAAGCAATCTGTCAAAACAAGCATAACCAACAATTACCAGATTTTACTAATCTTAAAAAAAATACCTAAAATTAAATCTTTATACACCGGAGGTAGTGATTTTGTAAATTATTAATAACTTCTTTAATTTTTTGTTAATTGTTGTTTTCGACATTGTTCATAGAAAAAATACCCAAATGTGTGTGACTGCAAAAATTTTTCATACTGGGTGGGCCATCGCCACATCGATAATTTATAAAAAAAACTCAGAGCCGTCAATTTTACATGTTCCTAGTTTCCTTTGGCCGTTTGACTAAAACAATCCTACAAAAACCCTTAGAGGGCCGTCATATGATTTTGCGGATATTGTTATTTAAAAAAACAAAAGATATTGCAGTAACAATTTAATAATGCAATTGAAAAAATTGAAAGATGCCTCCCTCAAAAATAAAATTAACGGATATGAGTTTTTTAAATTATTGATGTGGCTGCAATTGGCTGTATGTTTCGTCGGCGTTGGCGCCCTGTATACATATTGCCTGTCGGTGTAGTACACGGACCTTTGATATTGCCTTTAAAAAGTAGATTTATTCAAAATGAGTTTTAACCATTCTTCTAGGTTCCTCAGTGGCTACAATGTAAAAATATTTTTAATTATACAGTGTGCCTCACTTTTATGCACCACTTGTCTTACTCCAAAAGTGATATTTTTTGAGAGATCGATTTTTAAACACTTGCTTGGGTAAATATCGGCTTTCAGATATTTTAGGTTTTTCAGGTTACTATTGTACATATCAAACTCAAATTTTAGTCACACTTAGGGCTGTAACAATCTTAACTTTATATGGTTTAAAGCTTGACATGGGTTATACAGGGTTTGAGAAAAAAAATGCCAAACTCTGTTATCGAAAATGATGAATAACTTGATAAAATCAAATGGAAAACCTTGTACATTTTCTTTCAAATCGCTGTAGAATTAAATTCTCTACAACTTTGCTATTAAATTCTGTCTACCAAAACACAACCGTTAGCCAAAAAACTGTTTTATTTAAATCAAAAATACACGTTTCATCAAAACATTTTTATTGACAACTTGAAATTATTAAATAGATCATCAAAATTAGAACAAAATCTTTGGGCAGCTTATTTTAAAAGCCAAAAGGAATATGCGAATAAACTGTTTCAAATACGAGAAGAATTCTTAGTAAACGTGTCAGCATTCAAAATCTGTTTTTGTCAGATATTGCTATGGTGTTGTACCTATGCGGTAAGGATGGAGTTTGTTTTTTCCTAACACCTTATTTACAGGGGTCTTCAAAGTTTCAACGTTATCTGCTATTTGTCGTACTCCAAAGATATGATTATCTGCTGCTGATAACGATAACGATGTTAAATGTACAAACATGTCTCCAAGTATTTTTCTCAATTGTAGTTTTTTTGAATTTCAGCTTGGAGATATAGTTGTAGTTCCTTCGGGTTAGGTCAAAAATTAACACTCTCATATGCCATTCGGGGTCGCGTTTTTAATAATTGACAGTGTTTCTCATCAAATTGCTAGACAACTTTTCATTAAACAACCCAAATTTACTCGGCAAAATACAAACCTCTGTGCAATTATAGGTGTTAATTTTTGATAAAAACGAGTTTCACGGCTAACAGTGAATTTTATGTATAGCAAAATTGTATAGAATTTAATTCTGCATTGATTTGGCAAAAATACACAGGGTGTTTTATTTTATTTTATAAAGTTGTTTATCATTTTTGATTACAAAGTTTCTCATACCTTGTATAACCGACGTCAACTTTTAAATAATGAACAGTTAGGGTCGTTATCGCCGTAAGTATGAATTAAATTTGAATTTAATATTTCAAATAATAACCTACAAAAAGTGAAATATCTGAAGGCCGATATTGGCCCAATCAAATGTTTAAAAATTGAGTAAGACTCGTATACATAAAGTCATTAATAAATAATAAAAAATATATGCTTCCATTTAAAATCATAAAGTTGACAAGTGGGCAATGAAAGTAGGACACCCGGTAAAATTGAAAATATTTTTAAAATGTAGTCACTGAAGAACCTAGAAGAATGGTCAAAGCTGTTTTGAAAAAATCAACTTTTTTAAGGGAATATTAAAGGTCAGCGTACTACACGGAGAGGCTGTATATTTACAAAAAAAATTCAAATAAGAAGCAATTTGCACATTTTTCATTGAAATGCTAGTAACTTGCAGAAATAAAAAAAATTATTCTAGCATAGCGTTGTTTGGCCACATAGACAGTATCACTTGGTGAATTCAATAGAATAAGCTAATAGTCATAGAAAGAAAAGAATTACCTGTGCAATTCTACCACCGTTCGGTTTACTCTTAACACCGGGTACCATCAAAAACTTATTACGAATATTTTTGTTGCTTACAATTATGGGCAGCCAAATAACACCGTTGACATCTGCAAACATTTTACTCCGAACGAACCGAACGATTTGTAGCATGGATGATGTCATAGTGCCAGCTGAAGCTTTTTTCCTGATTAATTCCTTGGTGTCGAAAAAGAAGAAGCAGAAAACAAAAAAATTATGGGTGAGACTCCTATTTTCAAGGTGTTAAAACAATGTACTACTGAGAGAAATGGACAGTAGTTTTGAAAGATTAATAATTCTTATCGGTTCTAAAACAATAAAAAATAATACAAAATGCTATAACAGTCGGAACACTACGAATACACCGTCTTAACAGCGCACCAACAAACAAACGCGCACCTTTGTGTAAGTCAGATTTACCGAAAACCGAAAACTCAGATATAACGAAAACTCTATGCATCAACCGCATTAATGCACATATAAATCTTTAATTAATCAAGAAATAATAACTCTATGTAATGACATCTACAATTCAGGAAACTGGTCTAAGGAGTTTCTAGAAACAATAAGGATACCTATAAAGAAAAGAAAAATACTGTTAAGGATGATAAATAGAAGGTTGCACTAAAAACTTGTTCTAGCATTCAAGAAGAACGGTATGGTATCAGAAAAGTGGATACAAGGATACTATTGAATTGTTAAGAACGGTAGATGAGAGATATATTGAAAAGAACAAAAACGTGTGTTGATATTTATTGTTTTAGAAAAGGCTTTTGGTAGAGTACGATTGAATATATTGATAAGGATTTTAAAAGAAGTAGGTGTAAATTGGAAAGAACGAAGATTAATAAAAAGCATAAACATTAATCAAAGAATAATAGTAAGAGCAGGGAATAAAATATCAGAGAAAATAGAGTAAGAGGAGGCAAGAGCGTAGTCTTTCAGCTACACTGTTCAACTTGTATCTTGATGAGATAATAAAAATGGCAATAAATGGAAGCAAAGGGTGGAATAAAGATTCAATGATAAGAATCACAGATGACATAGTACTACTAGTAGGGAGCATAAGAGAAATATTGGAAATTATACAAGCTCTTAATGCAGCATGTGAGAATTTGGAATAAAAATTAACATAAAAAACAAAATGTATGGTCATATAAAGAAAAAAGAAAACATCAGTATCAAAGAAGAAGAAATCGAACAAGTTGAAGAGTTGAAATATTTAGGAACCATAATAACAGAGAACCTCTAGTCAACATAAGTATAGTAATATAATAAAGACAGCTGCAGCAGAAAATGCATTTCATTAGAAAAAAAAAAGGATGTTACATGGATAAGAACTTAAGGAAGAGACTGGCTAAGTGCTGTATTTGCAGTATTGTACTGCGTGGGGCAGAAACAACGACAATAGAGGGAAAGTGGATGATGCATAGTTCGATGCTTTGAAAAAATGGAATGGATAACATGGAAAAAGAGAGTAATGAATAACAAAATGTAAAGAAAAATAAGAAGGATAAACATCTTAAGAAAAGTTGAAAATAAATTGGATTGGGCATATAATAAGAGAAAAATGTTTATTATGATAGAATTTGAAGAAGAGGAAGAGGAAGAAAAAGATTCTAGACCCTGATAACATCAAGAAAGAAGAAAGTTATACAAAAATGAAGAGGTTAGCAATGGATGAGAGAAGTAAAAAATGAAGATGAAAGAAACGACCATGAGTGAAACTGCCTCACGACAGAAGTATCCACGATGGTGAATTGATGAATTGATTGTACATGGTTAGGTGGTCACATGTGTACAGTGTAAATTCCGGAGAATTATGTAGTATGAGCAGAGCCTGCATAGTTCTCCGTGAACCAGAATTCAGTTAACCTTTATTGTTATTTTGTAGTTTTTAGTACTTCCAGCTATTTAATGTTGTTATGCTTATTTTGATTGAGTATTTTGACATAAACAATTTTTAAAAAGAGTTTTTCCTGGAAAATGACACGGTTGCACATGCTGATTATGCTTAAAATCGCTTGTAATTAAGTGAGTTATGACTGGTGATTTTGATTTTGAAACTAACACTGAAGTGAATAATTTTTCACGAATAAGTGACAGGACTACTAGGTTGTCAATTTATTTCGTATTCAACCGAGTTCTAGAGACGAGCATTCGTAAAGAATTAATCGTGCCATGGAGGTCGTAAACATTTTGATAGGGTTAATCAATTTTCTAAAGCGAATAAACTTTTGAGGGGTAGTTGGCAAGACTGCACATTTTTCTTGTGTAATAGTACCGTTGAGATCATAATTGATAATTTAAAATTTAAACACTGAAAGTAAGCTTTTTACACAGATGTATCATTTTGTATTATTCTTCGTTTTTATTGATGTAAACGAAACGCACAGTAGCAACTAAAATGCAAACATTTGCAAGAAGTGCAAGATTGCTTCTAAATCCCAGTGAATGTCTAATTTTTTATTACTTTTAAAAACTAATCAAAAGATCAAATTAATTCGTATTGATAAGCGCAGTTTATTAAAATGTTACATGTTTGTTTTGTTTGTGAGCGTAGAAAAAGTATTGTACATAAGTAAAGCAGTAAACATTTGTCATTCTCGCATGATTTATTGCACTCCTACTTCAAAGAATGTCTATCTTCATTAATGCGTTTAACTATCATATTGACAGATTTGATTGAAAACAAATTGTTATTAACTTTCGATGTGATATAAAAAGATAAAAATAGAAAGCGTTCAAAATTTATGCAATGCAAAACAAAAAAGTTTTGTTGTTTTTGTAGATAGTCGCATGTTATAAATCACTTCGCATCAAATCACATATAATATAATGTAAACAAATATTTCTAAATATAAACATAACTAAGTTTTGATTGTTTTTTAAGAAAATAATGTTAATGCAATTTTAAAAGTTTACATTTCTTTAGTAGACATTAACAACATAGTGAATATACAATTCCTTCAGCAAAAATAAATAAAAAATTAACTTAGTTTTCTACGTGTCTACTATAATTTGCATGTCCCGAATGTTTATACTTTACACATTTCCGCAAACCGAATTTACGACATTTACATAAAATTGCAAATATCTAAAGGATCGTTAAATTGGACAAAACAGTTGTGATAAAAATATTCAAAATTTCGTTTAGTACGAAATAGATAAAACAACTATTACTTTATTATTAATGTCAGATACTTTTATTGTAATTGCTTCTACTGTCTCATTGATCTTTTAACATCTTAAACTTGACACTTTTACAATCTTTTACGTGATAGATTTACCATGTTTAAAGAAGCACAATTCTATATACTAGTCTATTTATTAACCTGTCGACAGAATCGATTTCATCTACGGATACTCACAAATCATTCTTCAACATTCTTACTCAATAATATTATTTTTCTATTATGATTACACTTTATGAAGCACAAAGAGATAAAATAGAATAGAGTTGTGTCACTGTTTGATTAATGAAGTTCTGACGCCGAATTGTATAGCTATAGCTCAAGTTACATTTAGTTGATCCTTCATGGAGTTGATCAAATTGTTTGAACGCAGATTAAAGTATTTGCATAGAAAATTAAAGCTTTATTGCGAATTGTAGAAATTCACATTAAGTATTTTACGTTTAAAATAGAAAATAGTCAAGTGACACTTTACTACTACTTCGAAAGTTAACAATTTCGAAAATTCTAATAGTTCTTGAGCGACATTATTCAAAGCTTTATGCTTTCGAGAGCTTTCAAACTACCTTACCCTTATTATTTACCTATTTATACAAACAAAAGATGGTGAAATTGTATTAGACTTGCCCTTGTTCATAATATAAACTAAAATTACTATGAATGAAGGAATATACAATATATTAACGTTTTTTAAGATGGTTATGTTATTTCATAGACCTAAACTAATAAACAATTAACAAATCTAAATCTAAATTAGTGTCAGTATGGATAAGACGTTCTTTGCATTTGTGTTTTTTTAGCCGATGTTTAAAACGTTTATGCAGTAAATAACTATTATCTACTCCTAGCTTATCAGGGGCACATTAATAATTGTAATGAAAATGTACCATACGAATAAAATAAAATAATTGTAAAATGTTACTTTAAGTAAGTTGTGAGGAAATAAATTAAATATTGTAAAAACTACTATGTAAATTAAATACAACATTCATTGATGTAAAGATATTAATTGACAACGATGTCGAGCAACCAAACACACATCATTTAAAACAAAATAAAAATGAAACCACATTGCTTCGTCGTCTGTAATTGTAACTGTTTCTAAATAGTAAGATTTAGTTTGTCGTAAACATAGTTGAAAATGTGGAAGCTGTTATCGGTGCTTTGCGTTTCACCTTATATGAATCCTGAAAGTACTGTCTACAAAATCTTGGCTATTGTAAATGAAATTTGACAAAGGAACCATGCTAGTGAAATGCACTATAGTCACATTTTCCAAGATAACTTGAACCAGAGCGATGTTCTTGATTTTTTAGTGGCAATGTGTAGTTTTATTTAAGTGACACGTACACGTTCAAAATTAATTTTTATTAAAGCACTTTGTCGACAGATGTGTAAGCAGTTTCATAAGTCAATCCTTTTATTATTATAAAAATAACAATCCCGAATGTGAGTTTGCAAGATATTGTAGAATAGAAAACAAACACCAAGAATCACTCGACAGCTGTTTCGTCCTTTGGAACTATTCAGAAGTGAGAGAACTCGAGTGTAAGTTCACTATTGTACAAAGGCGCACTGTCGACTATATTACCCCTAGGTGGACACATCATATACAACTTATAAGTGTTGCGACATCTAGTGTCGACTCGTGCTAACGTAACACTTCCGAAATTGACTACTTGGCTATAATAATCAAAAGATCGACTTATGTAACTGCTTACACTCTGTCGACAAAGTTGCTTTAATGCAAGTAAATATTTACCTTTTACAAACGTCAAAATAATTTACATTTACATGAAGCTTAAACATACCCAATTTGCTCTCTCTTTTTAACTTCAAGTAAATCACGCAAAATCGCGTAAATACAAAATTTGAAAGCCTTACTTATGGTCAAATGCACCAACACAGCTTAAAAGTTGATAAAACTATACCAGGTTTAAGCTGTGTTGGTGCATAAACCATTAGTGAATCAATTCAATTCTGTTCTACAGCAAAAGTTCTGTGTTACTTCTTGCCATAGAGAGAAGTGGTATACCTACTATAGTAGGTAGTTGAAAGTGCATTGATTATTTAACAATATGAGAGTAATTGAAGTTGCAGTAAGGGGAGAGCGGAGATGTTTTTTAAGTTAAACAGTAGTCAATTATGCGCATGCGCAATTTTTTAAATTAAATTGATGCAATTTAACTACAATACATATAATCAATAATCAATATAAAATTACTGCAATGAGTTATTTCTTTCCCGTATCAATATAACCTTACTTTAAATGTTAGTCTGTCTGATCCTATTTAAATTAAAAAATATTTTTGTTATACAGGGTGATTCATTGGTAAATGCGCAAACGTTAGGATTATATAGAGAACATCCAAAAGATTCTAAAAACATATTTTGTACAGGTCTCCAATTCTTTATAATCAAGATACAGGATGTGTTAGTTGTTATGTTTATTTGTGCATAACTCACAAACCACATTGTAAACGTGCACCTTTAATGTCAAAAATTACAATTAAGAATTGTAATTTGGGGATAAAAGGGCTTGTACAAAGTTTATACTTAGCCGCGGTTTAGCTTCAGTCGAAGAATAACGTCCAGAGTTTGAAATAATATAAATATATTATTATATTTACAAGTTCTGTAAACCAATGATAATATACAATATAAAATGATTTAACTCGTACACTCGAAATCTCCCGGAATGTGGCATTAGCGGAGACACAGCCGTGACCTTGTCCTCGGTTTGATGTTTTCTTGCGTACGGACGGCGGGTTAATATTTACACGTGGTTTGTTTTCGGTCCCTTTTTTTAGGGGCTATCGGATTGTAGTAACAGGTTATTTAGGTTATACATTAACGGCGGTGATTTAAGACCACAATTATTTTTGTAGGGTATAGAACAACTGTTAACCGGTCTCGCTCCCTAAGGGATAAGTAACGAATTTTAAGAATACGGCTTTATAAGTGACGAAAGTCTGTCGTAAGGCACCCTGGATAGCTTATAGTTATCAGAGTACGATGAAGCCTTGTATGCGAGCGATCTATGCACGAGAAGTTATACCTTTGATTTCGGCGGTGGTCTGATTACGGCTGTAATTCTAGTAAGCGGAGTAATTTTGACACACCCTTTGCCAGTGCTACCGAGTAAATCAGCCCCACTGTAGGGGTTCGGTGTGATAAGTATGCAATAGTTGTAAGAGAACGGAATAATAACGGTGGTTTTTAGGTAGATTTGAAACGGTTAAAAGGTATTGCCATAACCCGTACCGAATGCTAATCAGCAGTGGAAGTGGGCTTTGAAAATACGGTTAATGAAAAGAACTAAGACCTATGTCTGGACGAGACGAATTCAATCACCTGACACAGACTAGTATCGCAGTTTAGAAGTGAGAAGAATGTGGACTGTATATAGTAAAGAAAAGACTGAGTGCGGTTATTTAGACCGGATTCGGACGGTTGTTAAGGATCTCGGTATTCTCAAAGGATTCTAAAAGAATAATCATGGAATAGTAACGGAAATGGAATAATAATGGTATAATAATGGCATAATAATGGTTGTTTAGGCACCGCTCTTATAAAGAGGACATTATCACCAACTAATGAGTGGGCAAACGTTATACGAAGGGTGACGCAGTTGATTGAAATTTAAGTTGTGAGATAATTCTTATCTCGGCGGCAAATTTATAATAATCAATTGTCGGTTTCTTACAACATTTTAAATTTTCTTTATATTGGCAACATATTTTCTTTTTTGCTAAAGTATCCAATAGCGTCTAACATTTACGTTATTCAGGGATGGACTTAAAAATTTCTGAAATTTTGTTTATTTAAAAAGAAACCCTAAGTTAAAATAGACAGTTTTCTAGTTTTTACATACAACTTTGTTACAATTAGTTTAAGACAAACTTAAATGTTTTGGTAATACATCGGTTTAAAATTTAAAAAATAATTTTTTCGGAATTCATAATTTTTTTATTTTAAAATAGTCAAATTTGTTTTTTTGGTTTCCCTTTAGCTTGTCGTTGAAACTCTAAATGCAAAATTAATTGTCAGAGCCGTATTGTAAATTTACTCTTTTTATTGTTGTAGACGGCCAAGCAATTGACATATGATCGGAACATATTCCTAAATTTAGTTATCAAATAAAATTCTTTTAAAATAGGCGACGCGATAACTATTTCTTACTGTAATAAAAATCGACAACTTAGTCAAAGTTGGGAGGGCGCCAAACAAGGTCATAACCTTATATAGCTTCAGCCTTTGTTCATTGAAAACCTGTCGAGTAAGGTACTTTCATGCTAAAAAATACCGTCACAAATTTGTTAAAATTAGCATAACACACAAAAATTGTAACGGTTGCAGTTCACAAATAAAGTGACGGCTCTAGTTGTGCAACCTAAGAAAAAAAGAGAACAATATTGGACTCAAAATAGCGTACTAAATTTGTGGAAGATCCCGCATTTATAAGCGTTAGCACAGCAGTGTTCGACTAAGTTGATGAGATGGGGAAGGTCCTGAGAGAGAACTAAAAGAAATAACTGCTGCGTAACGAGGCGCCACCTGCTGGGTAACGGAGAGAAATAAAACCGATCAACAGGAATTCACTAGGTTTTACTTAGAGTCTAACATGCTACAACAAACACAAATCAGAGAAACAAAAGACATACAAATATAGCACATACAATTTAAAATATTAGGAGAATCTAGGAGAAATGATAGAGTCTGTCGCATGAAACTTGCGTGCATTAGCAATAACTAAATAGTTATATTTTATAAACGAAGTGGAGATCCATGTCTCAAAGTATTGGACTTAATAAATTAAAATAGAAAAAAGAAAAGCACTTGTCATATTCCAATACTGATTATTATTTTATTTTTTAGAAAAACGTGACTAGCTAGTTTCGACGTTGTAATATAAAACGTCATCTTCAGACTCTTGGTGAATGATTAAAATTTTTAAAAACACACACACATTTAAATTGAATTAAGGTTCATATAATAGCTATAATAAAATAGTTATAGTTCACGTTCACATAAGTCGCAAGTCAGTTAAGTTTTTCGTTTATTAGCCCCAACATAAAAGTAGCGTACCAATTTAAGATTGGTGATTAAGGAAACTCGACGTACACACGTCACGTACACGCGGTGACTTCAAAACTAGTAGTACAGTCGTTCTAATACGGAATGTAGCTCCGGCCAATCCAAGAGGCCTTTTGTTTTAGCATAACTCACAATTAATGACAACGCCCCAACTCTGAGGGAGTTAGGGCCAACAATAACGAGCGTGGGTGGATGGACACTACCCCTAATCACAATTCTCTTAAACGCTAAGGATACAACCGCTTGATGACGCGTGTACTTAAGTTTCGAAAGCATGCAAAATGAATAGGTTTCTTAAAACAATAACTTAGCTGTATACTGATGCATGTAGTTCTGATAAGGAAGGTCTTTGCTAACGACAGCCAGTTGACAGTTCCTCGAAGAACAGTAGGGTTTTCTCTGAGAAGAAGTAGAAGACACAGCTTTGGGAGAAGATTGTTGCTTTTGTAATAGCAGGCGCGCCGCGTGCATGACCCCGAACCGCTGAAGTATGTTCGGCCGTGTAGTTTCGAAGTCGACAACAGCGTGATGGCAGGCACGTTTTGTGTACCAAAGGATTCCCAATTGCTCGTTCCAGCGCCCTCAGAATTCTCCAGACAGTCAAATATGGAGACGAATATGAGGTCCAGACCGTGCTAAAGCATACGTTGTAATTAGCAGATAATACAACCACTAAATTAACCAAAGAAATAGCAAAGAAAACCACTTACGGCGTAAATTGGTCGGTTTATGTTTCTACACTTATTTATCGTGCCATTATTGAAGCCATAATAAAATTGTATATGCAGTTTTCAGCTTCGTGAAACACCGCCAATCGCCCACAAGACAGAGAAAGTTTCAAGATGTCGGCCCGTCGTTACGATTAAAACTCCGATCTACCAATAGAAAAATTTGTTTCACGCGCGGTAAATTTGATTCTCGTCGCAACACGCAACTCGAAGTTTAACAGAAAAAGGGCTTCAAGTGTAGCAGTAAATACATCGGTTTATCAAAAAAATTGATAATACTACTACCTAGTAATGCCAATCACAATACAACAACGAAAATGTTGTTTAAACCCAAAATCAACTGCATAAGATGAAGCTGATCCTAATTACCTGCCACTTTGACCAATACAGTTTTATCTTTATTTTTAACGTCATAACAAAATGATAAAGTTACTTTTCGTCCAACTATAAATATTGTTTACCAATGAGAAACAATTAGCATGCCAGTGAAAATACCGCATAAATTATAGGTTATTGGGTATTAGCTCTTACTGATCTTTGGAATATTTTGGATTTGCACTTTTGGAAATAACTATATGAATGCCAGAAGTTCACTGAGTTCATGAAGTATTGATTGGGTTCCCTATCAATTTGTCTATAACATTTGAATTTATATAGCTTTTACAAATATTAACGTTTGTCACAATTTCAACGTCCATAAAAAAGTGTCGAAAGACATTAAGGTTTAATTCGGAAAATTGCACATAAGTTTAGTTTTAACACCGTCATTTCAACGTTGCGTGACTAAATTAGTAGTAGAGTTTTAATGATCGTGTGAACTTCCTCATTTTACGTCCCTTAATCTTGTCTTAATAGCCAACTTTGGTTGACAATTGCTTTGTTTGCGTTTCTTGACATTTTAAAACTGAATTTATTTTATTAAGTACTTTTAGTGTTTGACCCGCATTACTTTATTATCGATTTTTAAACAATATTTTTGTAAGCCGTTGGAGTTTTCTAGTTCCATTTTACCTAAACTTAGTTATTTTATCGTTTTTCCAATTGTCACGTACTAAGAAAACATTGCCTTGAGTTTATTGTCAGAAACACATTTTGAAATATTTCTGGATATTTGCGATATTAAAGTGACGCTCGAGGTCAGGTCAAACTTGCGAAATAAATGGCCTAGGCGTGTATAACTCCATAAGACTTAACCTGTCGACGAGATACTTCACTATTTTCACTTACATTATAAATAAATGAAGTTACAATTATTATATTTGCCAAAAGTATTACGAGTGATTGCGCTCAATTTCTACATTTAATTTGTTGATATACTTTATTGAAGTAAGGGTTATATGTTGGATGTTTATTTACATTCTTTGGTTTTAGTATTGATTGTTCAAATAAACTTTATCGTTTCTTTTTGTCACGATTTCCTTTACAATTTTGATTTCTTCCATTCTTCAGATAATTGACTGCCACAAAAGTTAGTAATTTCATTTAGTATCTACTAATTTCTTTTAACCGAAGAAACTTAGATTCCATTATTCATTAAGCTATTCAGTTTTAAAAGTATTATAAGTTAGCAACTATCTAGAACGAATAAAGCTCGCAAATCCCTGATATAAAAATTCGAATTTTAATCAAACAAAAGTTTTTATTAGTTTTAAGAACGTCGATTCTATATATTAAAGATTTGTTTGTTCTAAAGTTTGATTTAAAAGTGTCAAGTTTATATTTCAATCAATATTTCATGATTGCCGATTCACTTACAAATTATGACGCATTCTGGAAGGAATATTTCTTTTAAAGTGCACATACCGTAGTAAACGTAGTAAAGAAAATATGTTGCTAAATTGAAAGTTTACAGTTTTCTATCAATACTTCGCCAACATGTGAAGATAATGTCTTCATAGGTATTTCTTATTCTATTTATTTGTTGTAATTTAAATATATTTATTTAGATGCATAAGAAAAGTTTGGAAATAGACATTTACGCAATTGAAAGTTTTTACCGGCTAGTCAGGAATTAGTTACTGACCTGATGGGTTATTTGCATATACTTTTTTGAATGTGTGCCACTCACTTTTATAAAATAAACATAACCACAAAATGTTTAAGCATTTTGGATTATTTCTTTAACATTCTTTTTTATATAAGCTCTTAGTCAGAAGTGTTTAAAATATCTAAATACATTATATTGTTAAACTTGGAATATAATTAAAGGTTGCCATTTTTATAGTTTGCATTACGTAAATTGATGATGGCGTTGGAGTATAAATTAAAGCAATTAAACCACCTTTAATTTTGTCGTTCTAAAATTTAAATTGTTCTACCTTTGAGTTCGATTGGCCCCAGATTGTATAAGAAGATTCTGGGACTGATGAAGAATGAGAAATCTCGGACATTGTCTCCAGTGCTAACTAGATATTAGCAATCTTATATAATTTCTATTGCAAAACAATTTCACCTGTTTCTATAGGTAATGTAGAAGCTGTTATTTTTAAATAACTAAGAATGCCAACAGGTTGGTTATACTATTTACGTGATCTTTATACAAAAAATTGTCATTAAGACACATTTTCACGTACGTTATTCAGTATATGTGTCAACACTACTTATTTTTCGGTAAACTGCCCAATAGCATTGTGATCAAACAGTTGTTTAGTGATTTTGCTAAACCATAACTTGCGAAGAGCAATGCATTTCTTTAATATTTCAATGTCTTGGATGTTAGTTAGAACAAATGACCAAGGTAGCACAACACAAACTTTATTTTCTAAAAGTTTAAATCATTTATTTCCAGTTTAAATCGTTCATCGTTACCACAAATACCCATTATTAGGGCAATTTATACGAGTGAGTTTTAAGTAAGGAACGCCTCAATTATCTCAGAAACGGCTTGAACGATTTTTATAGATTTTGGTGGGCAAGGGTCCTGTGATACTGCCGATATATTTGGTAATATTTACATTGTTGTCAGACTTTTACTTTTCCGGAATAATAGTAAACTTTGTTATTTCAGTAAAGGTGTTCTTATTTCAAATAGATCACCCTGTATATTTTTCCGATTATTTTTTATCTCTATACCTAAATGTCATACTTTCAGGCTATACTTTTTACTAATTAAGATCATAGATGTGACTGGCTTATTTGCATATCCAAAATTTTCCATTGGTGAAATAAAAAATTAACAAAAGGGCGAATGCGACGAGCGGAGGTGATTCTACTTCCTGCTACTTCCCTGGGCGTGCCTCGTGAAGTTAAATTTTGGGGGGGAATTATTACGTGTGAATGATCGTAATCCAATCGAATCAGGGTTTAAATTTAACTCCGGCCGCATTCATCGTTGTACTTTTCCTATCTTTGGTTTTGGGATTGTGTTAGTTCTAATTACGACGTATGGTTTATCACGTGCGTTGACCTCATATTCTAATCGTGCTTACCCTGGATAATTCCTGGGGTGCTGGAATGGCTATTTAACAACCCTTCGCTGCATAACTTAACGACTACCACGGTTTCGCATTTAATTAAGGCCAACAGCCGGTAAACTCACGGGCTGCAAGGTCAGTTCTGCTGCATAATTGCTACTTCAAGGGAACATACTGCCATCCATTCTTCACTACAAACCTTCTCTAAGGAGAATTCTGGGTCTACCTACCTTCTGGAGCTGTCAAATACTGTCGCTAGCAAGAACTTTCATTCTCGGAACTGCATACTACAGAATACAGCTAAGTTTTAGTTTAAGTAACCTATTCAATATTTGCGTATTAAGCTCACTTACATGTGACATTAAACGGTTTAAATCTCTAACATTTAAGTAAATTTTTATTCGGGGTAGACTCCACCACCGACGTTTAGTTTTGTTTTAACTAGCTTAAGAGCTTGGGCGCTTCACATAAAGTTGTTGAAGCTAAAACAAAAGGCCGTTGGGTTGGCGGGAGCTACTTACTTTTTATTCCGAGTTTAAGTTAGTTTTAAGTCACCGTGTGTTAGTGACGTGTGTACGTCGAGCCTTCTTAGTAACCAATCCTCAATTGGAACGCTAACTTTAATTTGGGGTGTAACTAAAAAGCTTAACTGAAATTTCGACACATTGATTGCGAGTTTTAATTGATTGTTGTTGCTAACGCCCGTAATCCTATGCAACATCTCTCTATTTCTGTCACATTCACTTAGTACTTTAAGTTTTATTTGCTACATTGAATTGTCTATTTGCCTCTCTGATTTGTGTTTGTTTTAGCGTATTAGACCTTTAGTAAAACCTGTTAAACTCCTGTTGGTCGGTTTTATTTCTTTCTATTACCCAGCAGGTTGCCACTGCTGTACTAACTACTACAAATACTGGATCCTCCACGAGGATTTTCTCTCTAGGTTGTACCGCTTTCTTTTATTATCTGTTAAGTACAACCGTTACAACTAGACCTTGTTATAAGCGTTCTATTAGAACATAAATTATTAAAGATTATTTAAATTAAAAGAGTTAATTATTGGGTAACCATTTAAATCTATTATTTAATGTAAATGTAACTCCATAAGTATGTCATTTAGGTATAGAGAATGTTACATGAAAATAATCAGTATTTCCTAAAAATTCAAAGGCAATGATATACAGAGTGATCTATTTAAATAACAAAGTTCATTATTATTCCAAAAAAGGAAATGATCTGACAACAATCTAAATACCACCATAATATCGGCCTTATCACAAGAACCTGCACACCAAAATCTATAAAATCGTGCAAGGCGTTTTTCAGATTAGTAATTCGATATTTACTGATAAACTTACTCTCTATGTTAATATGAAAACATAACAGAATAGAAAAAGTTACTTTCGGGGGGAAAAATCCCCTGGAGTTTTACTAAAAATTTCTAAATTTCTGCAATGGTCATCCAAGTAACCCACATTTTGTTTTCGTAAGTAGGCTTGTACCGTGAAATATTTTTTTAATATATAAATCTACGCAATATTGAATAAGTGATCCAAAGTGGAAGTCGTTTTTTACCATATTATAAAACAGAAAAACATTAAACTTTGGTTAGAAATATAAATTTGTTTATAAGAGAACTGATTTAATAAAAAAAAAACGAACCGAAGCACCTAAAAAAATAAACAAATTCGTATTATAGAACATTATCGAGATCGATCCTCTTCCATATGCAGGATGATTTGCAAATAATTCAAGCCTTATTTTAGATTCGACAGAATTATGAAAGTTTTAAACAACTTAAAAGAAACTGGGCGGTTAAAATTATTTATTATTTCTACATATTCCAGCTCAAGGTATCTTTAAAACCATATACTCAGCTTTACCATTTTCCGAGAAAAAGGAAAACATTTTCAGCATTTCATAATACACTACTCTTCTAAAACTTCATTTTAAAAACTTGTTTTTGAATAGTCGACAGGAGAAAAACATCTTTAAAACTGAAACAATGTCGATATTTTTATCTTTGTTTGTTTAGGGGAGTGGAATTGTATAACTTTTTAATTGGTATATGCATCGCTTAGAACATATTTCTGCAATAAACCGACTCTGTCTGCAATTTGAAAAAAAGTACCAGTTTGCAGACTATATTGCTGATTTATCTACCGCCCGGAGTCCCGTCTGGTGATGTTCTTTAACCTACATTTTATCTTGTGTCCGGTTTGACCAATGTAGACCTTCCACCGATAGTCAATTTGGTAGACCCCTTTTGTTGAGAGTTTCGGTAGGTTATCTTTATTAGAAGGTAGTAGTTGCTGGATTTTTCTAACCGTTCCAAACCTGACACCGATATTCTTCTTCTCCAATGATCTTCTTAATTTGTCAGTTACTCCAGCAATGAATGGCAAACGAGCGTAGGTGGGGACAACAGCCGCAAAAAGCTTACATTCATACATTATTTATCCGAGTTGTCACAAAAATACAAATCTTCCTCCCTCGAATCAATTTATTAAATGCTAAAGGCTACGCATTATTAAAAAAGATAATGTAGATATTGAAACTTTACGAAAGTCCCAGCATTTAAAAAAAAGTCAGTAGGGCATGTTAGCGGAAAATCAAAATCTTTAATCAAAACGATATTGAGTATTTTCTTCCTTTTGGCTTCTAATGAAACCTATTTGTTACCAAAAGTAAGGCTTAATATTATTCAGAATTATTATTATTGAAAGATTGTTTATGTCTTATTAATCATTGGGATCTCGGTGCCTGTCGAACTAACGAACTCACAAACATGAAAATGGATGATGTTATAGTTAAAGATGATGTTTTAATAATACACGTACCAGATACGAAAACCTATACACAAAGAACTTTTACTGTTTGTAATGTCGAGAAAGAAGATTTCATTGATGTCATATCCATATGCAAAAATATTTCAGCCTGCGTCCTGATAATATGAATTCTCGACGATTATTTATCAAATATCATGCTGGAAAATGTGCAGCTCAGAATGTAGGACATCACAGGATTGAGCGATACTTTCTGTAATAGCTGTTTATTTAACTCCTAATCATAAAGAGTATATAGGACACACTTTTAGAAGGACATCAGCGACACTTCTGGCAAACTCAGGAGCAGATATCCTAGTACTCAAAAGGCATGGCAGATGGAAATCCGCCAGCATAGCGGGAGGGCTATGTTGAAGATTGTTTAAATAATAAGATAGTTGTAGCCAAAAACTTTTAGACAGCAGGCATAATCAATTATGGGACAAATCTACGAGTAGTAGTCTGGGCGCTGTAACTACTGAATCATCAGTCACCAGCGAAACTGTCCCTTTGACTTACACAGAAAAATCATCTTTAGTTACATTTTCTGAACCATTACAGTCAAATTTATCCAAGCAAGGGACTTCTTTTCTTAGCTGTTCAATAATTAATCCAACATTTAACATTAATGTTACAAATAATAATTAAAAAGTTATTAATTAATGAGTATTATAGTTATACAGTATAAAACATTTAAGAAAGGTTGAAGTTGATTAATCAATACCATATTATTGTATTTTACTTTTACTTCAATCTTTATAAATGTTTCATACTCTATAACATTTATTATTAATTAAAAATAAATATAAAAATATTATTTACTTGTATTTCTACAAAATAAAGTTTATAATAAATTTTTTTTTAATTTATTGCAAACAAACCAATAACGTGGTGTAGGATAAAAATTATGTGTAAACCAGGGCGGAAAAGTGGTCTTCCAGACCTCAAGAAATTGACATTGAAATCGTCTTGAAATTGACCACTTTCCCGCTTAGGAATACAATATACTATTCTTCAAACGACGTTAAAACGGCATATTATTGAACTACTACCAGACGGTAAAAAGTTTTTTACTGCCTAAACATTACTATTATTATTATTAATATTTTTATTATTATTATTATTATCCTGGAAGCGAGTTTCCAAATCACTACAATAGAGTCGAATTATTAGTTAATCAAAAGTAAATAAATCAGTAATTAACTTTGTACCATACTCAAACAGAATAGCACTACTAAGAAGCAGAGCCTATTCACACAAACATAAACCTTATTGAAATATACGCGCCTACAACAGACAAGCCATACTGAAATAACAGCAATGTGTAGAGATCTAACGGCACTGAATAACACTGTTAAAAATAATGAAGCCTTGATAATTATGGGAGACTTTAATGCCAAGATCGTCGAAGTGAGTGTCGATGACATCGTGAGAAACTATGGACAAGGAACGTGAAACGAAACAGGTAACACATTAATCCAATTCTGCCAAGAAGAAAGCTTGTTAATTTCAAACCCTGGTTTAAGCTCCCACAATACGACTTTATACGTGGCAGTCCCCACACCACACCACACCACACCACAGGCAATATTGTCAGAAACCAAATTGATTATCTTCTAATCAATGAGGTATAGAAATGGACTCCAAGGCGTACGAACATACTCCGGCACAAATATAGGGCCAGACTACAACTCGGAAATAAAGAAAATTCAACCAACTGCAAATCAAGAATCGATATACTGAAATACATGATAAGGTCGAAAGAAAAATGATGCGGAAATCGAAAGCATATCGAATACAACAACAGCTGATAGATGAAATATTGTATGAAAGCGGTCAATTATCGTTAAAAATCAACAAGCAAGAAGATATTTCTAAGATACTGTTTTGCTAAGGGTTGTCTACCCGTACTATTATATATGGAGACACACACACTTTCTGTAATACGAAATACTAATTCCTGAAACTTATAATGGAAGGAAAATCGATGGTAAACGAGGTGTTAGGAGAAATACTCATAGCTCCAGAACATTAAACACTGGACAAATTTAGATACACACTTCGTCTAGAGCCACCACAGAATCGAGAGGTTTTCGCTGAGAATTCGCTCCCAACATCCACTAATGACGAATATGGTACTTCAAGAAGAAGAAATATACATATTAATTTGATTGCTTTGAAGATTGACCGCAACAAACATGCGACAAATTCCCCTGCTGCATTTAGCTTAGAGAATATTCATCTTACATTAATCTGTAGTATGAAGAATCATAATTACTATAATGCGTTCCTAACATTGCGCGGATCTTAAAATAATAATAATAATTATTGATTAATATTAGTTTTACTGCAAAACTCAGGTGTTTCACTGCTTAAATAAGGAGAATCTATTTAGAAACAAGGGTATCGCACAGAATTCCACATCATTCAGATACTAACAAACGTGTAAAAAAGAGTAGGTTTACAGAAAGTGTGGGAAGCGACATAAAACATGTTTCTTACAAAATAAAGATAACAACGTAGCAACTCAATAATTTTGATAGAAAAAAATGAAAAAGAAATCAATAAGTTGTAGAAAAAAATCAAAATTTAAGAAATAAGGAAAAGTACACCGCGAATCAATTTGTTAAATAGAGTATACATTTTAGTAACGGCCAACAATTATTAACTGTATCTAAGTGGTAAACGGTTATACAAACGCTACCTACTACCCTACGTCGGGACAAAACAAGGTTACGCGCGCCCACTTATTTTTAAGACGAGTTAAACATTTCCTAGACAAAGAGGAAATAAAAATTGCCAATAAATTTTGTCTCATAACTTTTAATTCAACAAAAGGTCACAAGTTGACCTGGTCTTTGACCTCATATTAAATCCAGGGAAATAAAGACATGATATATTTCAAAGTGTTCAAAATGTCAAGGAAAATGTTTTAAGATAGGTACCAAGTTGACCAAACGTTTGACCTCTGACTTGGAACGTTGACCTCATAGAAAATTCAGGAAATATAGGCATGTTATACATCAAATTGTTCAGGAGGTCGAGGCGCTGATCTTAAGCGTGGTCATAAGTTGACCTGACCTTTGAGTTAATATTAAATCCAAGGAAATTTAGGCATGTTATGTATCAAAGTGTTCAGCATGTGAAGGGGAATGTTTTAAGATAGGTCTCACGTTGACCTGACGTTTTGACCTCTCAACCTGGAGCGATGACCCCATAGATCTATACACATAAAATCGTGGCCCGGTTTGTCTGTCTGTCTGTCTGTCTGTTTGTCTTCTCCTCCGAAACGGCTGAACCGATTTTGGAGATCGATACATAAATTTTAGGAGGTCCAGGTGCTGATCTTAGGCGGAGTCACAAGTTGACCTGACCTTTGACCAATGACCTGGAGCGGTGACTTCATACGGCTTAACCAATTTTGGAGATCGAAACGTCAAATTGTTCAGGAGGTCCAGGCGCTGATCTTAGGCAGGGGTCACAAGTTGACCTGACCTTTGACCTCATATTAAATCCAGGGAAATATAGGCATAATATATATCAAAGTGTTCAAGGTATCAAGGGAATGTTTTTATGATAGGTCCCAAGTTGACCTGACGTTTGACTTCTGACCTGGAGCAATGACCTCATAAATCTATTCACATAAAATCGTGGTCCGGTTTGTCTGTCTGTCTGTTTGTCTTCTCCTCCGAAACGGCTGAACCGATTTCGAAGATCAAGCACGTCAAATTGTTCAGGGGTTCAGGCGCTGATCTTCGGCGGGGTTACAACTGACCTGACGTTTGACCTCTGACCTGGAACGGTGATTTCATAACGGTTGAAGCGATTTCGAAGTTCGCTACGTCAAATTGTTCAGAAGGTCCAGGCGCTAATCTTAGGGGGGTCACAAGTTGACCTGACTTTGATCTCATATTAAATCCAGAGAAATATAGGCATGATATATATCAAAGTGGTCAGGATGTCATGGGAAATGTTTTAAGATAGGTCCCAAGTTGACCTGATATTTGACCTCTGACCTGGAGCGATGACCTCATAGAATATCCAGGAAAATATAGGCATATATCAAATTGTTCAGGAAGTCAAGGCGCTGATCTTAAGCGGGGTCACAAGTTGACCTGACCTTTGACCTCTGACCTGGAGCGGTGACCTCATTACGGCTGAACCGATTTCGGAGATCGATACGTAAAATTGTGCAGGTACGTTGACACCAGTCGACACTAGTTTTTTAAACACTTATTGTTCTATAGATGTGTTAAAGTTTAATTTTAGTTGCCCAATGTGGTTTCTAACATTTGTTCAGCTGAAGATAGTACCTCAATAAGTTATTTAGAAAAAAAATGTTTGAATGCTTTTGAGATAGTAAACATAAAGCACTTAAATACCATTGAAATGTAAACATACCCTAAATTGTTTTTTTATCCATTTGGTTTGACAAGATAGCAGATTAATGAGTTTTTTAGAAAAAAGTTTTCTGGCTGCTTCTGAGACAGTGAACATAAAGCACTTAAAAAGCACTTAAATCTATAGATGTGTTAAAGTTTGAATTTTATTTGTCCAAGTTGGTTTCAGACATTTGGTCTGCCAAAGATAGCAAATTAATAAGTTATCTAGAAAAAAAGTGTTTTGACTGCTTCTGAGATAGTGAACATGAAGAACTTAAATACTAAACTATAGACGTGTTAAAAGTTCGATTTTATTTGTCCAATGGTTTCTAACATTTGGTCTGCCAAAGGTAGCAGATCAATGAGTTATTTGAAAAAAAAAAGTTTTGTGACTGCGTCTGAGATAGTGAATTAAAAGCACTTAACTATCACTTAAATCTAGTTAAATTAAAGTTTGATTTTATTTGTCCAAAGTTGGTTTCTAACATTTGGTCTACTAAAGGTAGCAGATCAAAGAGTTATTTAGAAAAAAAAAATTTTTGAGTGCCTCTGAGATAGTGTATTTAAAGGCACTTAAATACCATTAAATATAGAGTGTAAACAAATTTGATTTTATTTGTCCAAGTTAGTTTCTAACATTTGGTCTGTCAAAGAAAGCAGACTAAAGAGTTATTTAGAAAAAAAAAGTTTTTTGAGTGCCTCTGAGATAGTGTATTTAAATCACTTAATACCATAGAAGTGTAAAAATTTGATTTTATTTGTCCAAGTTGGTTTCTGACATTTAGTCTGTCAAAGATAGCAGATTAATAAGTTATTTAGAAAAAAAAAGTTTTCTGGCTGCTTCTGAGACAGTAAACTTAAAGCACTTAAATAGCACTTAAAACTATAGATGTGTAAAAATTCAATTTTATTTGTCCAAGTTGGTTTCTGACATTTGGTCTGCCAAAGATAGCAAATTGATAAGTTATCTAGAAAAAAAAAGTGTTTTGACTGCTTCTGAGATAGTGAACTTAAAGCACCTAAATAGCACTTAAAACGATAGATGTGTTAGAGTTCGATTTTATTTCTCCAAGTTGGTTTCTGACATTTGATCTGCCAAAGATAGCATATCAATGAGTTTTTTAGAAAAAAATAGTTTTTTGACTGCTTATGAGATAGTGAACTTGAAGAACTTATTCTATAGACGTGTTAAAGTTCGATTTTATTTGTTGGTTTCTAACATCTGGTCTGCCAAAGGTAGCAGATCAATGAGTTATTAAAAAACGTTTTGTGACTGCTTCTAAGATAGTGAATTAAAAGCACTTAACTATCACTTAAATCAGTTAAATCAAAAGTTTGATTTCACTTGTCCAAGTTGGTTTCTAACATTTGGTCTACTAAAGGTAGCAGATCAAAGAGTTATTTAGAAAAAAAAAGTTTTTTGAGTGCCTCTGAGATAGTGTATTTAAAGCACTTAATACCATAGAAGTGTAAAAAATTTGATTTTATTTGTCCAAGTTGGTTTCTAACATTTAGTCTGTCAAAGAAAGCAGATCAATAAGTTATTTAGAAAAAAAGTTTTTGAGTGCTTCTGAGATAGTGAACTGAAGCACTTAAATAGCACTTAAAACTATAGATGTGTAAAATTCAATTTTATTTGTCCAAGTTGGTTTCTGACATTTGGTCTGCCAAAGATAGGCAGATCAATAAGTTATTTAGAAAAAAAGTGTTTTGAGTGCCTCTGAGATAGTGAACTTAAACACTTAAATAGCACTTAAAACGATAGATGTGTAAAATTTGATTTTAATTGTCCAAGTTGGTTTCTAACATTTGGTCTGCCAAAGATAGCAGATCAATGAGTTATTTAGAAAAAAAAGTTTTTTGGGTGCTTCTGAGAATAGTGAACTTAAAGCACTTAAATAGCACTTAAAACTATTGTGTAAAATTAAATTTTAATTTGTCCAAGTTGGTTTCTGACATTTGGTCTGCCAAAGATAGCAAATTGATAAGTTATTTAGAAAAAAAAAATGTTTTGACTGTTTCTGAGATAGTGAACTTAAAGCACTTAAATAGCACTTAAAACGATAGATGTGTAAGAGTTCGATTTTATTTATCCAAGTTGGTTTCTAACATTTGGTCTACTAAAGGTAACAGATCAAAATGTTATTTAGAAAAAAAAGTTTTTTGACTGCTCATGATATAGTGAACATGAAGAACTTATTCTATAGACATGTTAAAGTTCGATTTGATTTGTTGGTTTCTAACATCTGGTCTGCCAAAGGTAGCAGATCAATGAGTTATTAAAATAAGTTTTTTGACTGCTTCTGAGATAGTGAACTAAAAGCACTTAACTATCACTTAAATCAGTTAAATCAAAAGTTTGATTTTACTTGTCCAAGTTGGTTTCTAACATTTGGTCTACTAAAGGTAGCAGATCAAAGAGTTATTTAGAAAAAAAGTTTTTGAGTGCCTCTGAGATAGTTTATTTAAATCACTTAATACCATAGAAGTGTAAATATTTGATTTTATTTGTCCAAGTTGGTTTCTGACAGTTAGTCTGTCAAAGATAGCAGATTAATAAGTTATTTAGAAAAAAAAAGTTTTCTGGCTGCTTCTGAGAGAGTAAACTTAAAGCAATTAAATAGCACTTAAAACTATATATGTGTAAAAATTCAATTTTATTTGTCCAAGGTGGTTTCTGACATTTGGTCTGCCAAAGATAGCGCATTGATAAGTTATCTAGAAAAAAAAAAGTGTTTTGACTGCTTCTGATATAGTGAACTTAAAGCACTTAAATAGCACATAAAACGATAGATGTGTTAAAGTTCGATTTTATTTGTCCAAGGTGGTTTCTGACATTTGGTCTGCCAAAGATAGCATATCAATGGGTTATTTAGAAAAACAGTTTTTTGACTGCTTATGGAATAGTGAACATGAAGAACTTATATCTAAAGATATCCTGGTAATGTTCGATTTTAATTTGCCTGACTGTGTTGTTTAACATCTGGTTTGCTAAAGATAGCAGAACAATGGGTTATTTACAAAAAAAACGTTTTGTCGACTGCTTCTAAGGTAGTGAACTTAAAGCACTTAACTATCACTTAAATCTATAGATGTGTTAAATGTTTGATTTCAATTGTCCAAGGTGGTTTCTAACATTTGGTCTACTAAAGATAGCAAATCAATGAGTTATTTAGAAAAAGTTTTTGGATGCTTCTAGAATAGTGAATATGAAGCACTTAAATCTAAACATATCCTGGATCTTGATTTTAATTTGCCCGACTGTGTTTAATATTTGGTTTGCTAAAGATAGTAGAACAATGGGTTATTTACAAAAAAAAAGTTTGTCGACTGCTTCTAAAGTAGTGAATTTAAAGCACTTAAATAGCACTTAAATCTATAGATGTGTTGAATTTCGATTTTAATTGTCCAAGGTGGTTTCTAACATTTGGTCTGCCAAAGATAGCAAATCAATGGGTTATTTAGAAAAAAGTGTTTTGATGCTTCTAGATAGTGAAATTTAAAGAATTTAAATCTAAAACATATCCTGGATCTCGATTTTAATTTGTCCAAGTTGAGTTTAACATTTGGTTTGCTAAAGATAGCAGATCAATGGGTTATTTACAAAAAAAGTTTTTCGAGTGCTTCTAAAGTAGTAAACATAAAGCACTTAAATACCACTTAAATCTATAGATGTGTTAAATTTCGATTTTAGTTGTCCAAGGTGGTTTCTAACATTATGGTCTACCAAAGATAGCAGATCAATGAGTTATTTAGAAAAAAAAGTTTTTGAATGCTTCTAAGGTAGTGAACATAAAGCACTTAAATAGCACTTAAATCTATAGATGTGTTAAATTTCGATTTTAGTTGTTCAAAGTGGTTTTAACATTTGATCTGCCAAAGACAGCAGATCAATGGGTTATTTAGAAAAAGTTTTTTGAATGCTTCTAAGATAGTGAACATGAAACACTTAAATACCACTTAATTTTTTGACCAATTTAGGCATTTTAATGAAACTCTAAAACTATTTTTAGATACTTGGTCTGCTAACTTTTTAAGGTAGCAGATCATTGAATATCTCCAGAACTACTGTAGCAATTAAATCGTAATTGAGGTACTTAATTAGCAATTAATGGGCACGTAATTTCTAATGTATAAAATTATTGTCTGCTAACTTTAAGGACGTATTAAGAGTCGTGATCCATCTGCCACCTGACGGGTAATCGTACTAACAGATCCATACATAGTTTACTCAGGTCTATTTTACTTGGTGCTATCAAGTTTCTTATATCTTAACCAAAAACTGCATTAAAAATAAACATTTCAAATGATGACTACGCCGAATCAACTTAATAAATTTGCTTCAGTTTGTTGAAAAAAATTTTTTAATATAGAGTAGTTAATATTATAGTTAAAACAACCACTGGCATTAATTACTGTTAACTGTTAGCATTTCTTAGTTCTTATTTACTTTCGATAATGTTTGCACACTTAATTAATATTATTAACGACAATTTTAATTTAAATATGATTCCCTTTTTGTTATGGTACATAAATCAATTACTTAAAAGTAACTTTTTTCTGATGAAGGTAACAATTGATTCCTGAAATATTGAAAATAAAAACTAATTTTTAACTTATGAGCGGTCTATTTCCCAAAAAACCAACTAAGGTGGGTAAGGGTTGGCATGTTTAGGTTTTAGTGGTTTTCCTAAGCCTTGAAGGAAATCCACAATTGCACACGGTTTCTTCGTCACCACACTCTACAGGTTTATACTGATCTTCTGAGGCACGATACATAGCACATACACCACAAATATTAATGAAAATGTACCATACAAATAAATAAATAAATAAATTACTTCTTTAGTAGTACCTATCAATTACATTGTATCTCAGGTATCTGAAGATACATATTTAAATATCTTCAACAACTGAATAAAATCCTAGGGTTGGCTTTCAAAGTTTTTTTTAAGTTTTTAACTGGGGTCTTCTTATCGGAGAGTGATTTTTTTTTAAATTAAAAATTAAAAACTCACTCTTCGATAAGATGGATGGTCCCACTTTTAACACGTTACCAGTTTGTTCACCTTTACCGATTTGATGTTATACATGTGAAAAAAAAGAAGACAAGTAAATGATAAAAAAGAAAGAAAATAGAATTCAAATTTTTTGCACATTAACAATTTATGCAAAAACTGATATGGATCTTTGCAATTATATTATGTTATCACGGAACTGAATTACAGAGGCACATAAGCAAAGCAAAGTTTTTTAAATTAAACTTATTTTAATTATATAAATGAATTGTGGTTTGTTAGGCTTATTAATGGAACTTGAAATGTAATGCACCGGTGGATACTTTTTATTCATCAAGAACAATTGCTTGCAATTATTTATACCTTTATTGCAATTTAATTTGCTCATTAAATCAATAACAACTGCGATTGATCATTAATTAATACGATGAAACAGGAAATGGATACAAATTAAGTTATTATTTATAAATTCAATCCATTTAACATCGCATGCAGTGACTATCAATGTCGCTAGTCTAATTTATTTTATGAAAACTTGAATACGTCATTTATCTTAATTGTACTATCGTTACACTCTGTAACCTTGAAATTAGCTAGTCAAATGAAGTTATTCCATAAAAGTTCAATGCATTTGCAAGCTTAATAAATGCGAGTGGTGTGATGGAATAATTGCTTACATCTACTACTGATTTTATTAAATCCACATTCGATGTAATCAAGTAAGCAATCTCTTTTATTATGTACTACGGGAATTAAATTTTAGATAAGGTCAATATTAACTAAAGAGAAACATTAACCATTACCTACGCGAGTAACAACTTAATCACAATATCCAGCTTTTTATGTTGCTTGTTGAGATTTTTTTACCTTTTTGCTTTTTCGGTAGCAAGAAATGTTTTTCCATTTTAAATTTTGTAACATTTTTGGTTTTAAGAAAAAATTAAAACTGTTTTTTTTGCTCAATTTTTAAGGGGTTGTAACTAAGCAGGGGTTGCTCATATACATTTTTTTTGTATTAAAGACTCCCATTATTTTTCGACAAAGAATCACCACTTACACTTATTTATTTACATCCTGTATAATGGGGTTGAAAGTGAGGTATGTGCACAAGGTGGCGCTGAAAGTTTAATCCATAAGGACACCATAAATTGTATAAAGAACTGGAAGTTTATCACAGAAAGAATAATTAGTATCCAATTACAGCGGAACAACAAAGAAGTATGTACTATTATAATCATAAATAAAAGGACAAGAAGGAAATAAAAAGAAATTTTTTGGCAAGAATTACAAGAGGATGATTCTATAGTTATCGGGGATTTTAACAGTAGAGTTGGAAATGACGTCAAAAGAAGTGAGACCACGGTTGAAAGTACGTGGAAAGTATGAAAACGCAAACGAAAATATGATTATTGACTTTTGTATTATGAATGATTTAGTAGTGGCACATTCTTTATCTACAAAGATATTCATAAATATACCAGGTGATTAAAAAGCCTAAATGAAAATAGTAAAAAGAAAGATGGAGTTATGGAATAAGTACCTTCAGTCGAAAAGCAGTTATGATTATCAGAACTATAAAGAACCTAAGAATACAGGTCAAGAAGCTAAACTGAAGTCATGGGAAAATTTTTGGAGTTAAAATTGGAAGCAAATGACAAAGAAACTTCAATTAATAAAGAACAATTTATTAAAAGTAAATAAGGAACGATAATAACTTCAGATGAGCAAATAAGGAACAGAGAGTACCAGTATTTGAAGGAAGTATTTAAATGTCCAAACTTAACGGAACGAATCATAGAAACAGAAAAAATAATTATGACATAATACTAAACAGTACAAAAACAAACATACAAGTAGAAGGTGGAAGAAGTTACTCATGCTCTTAAAGAACTTAACTCAAGGACGGAGTTTATTTTTTGAAAATAAATGTTTTCACTTGAATTTTTTGCAAAACAAAGGTGTGACCGCTAAGCCAAAAACGACACAAACTCGGAATATGTTTGATTGAACAAAATAATTGATTAGCGCTTGTGGAAAACTTTGAAGCACTCAATACACAGTTCCACATTGTATTTAGAGCACTAGATTCTTTCTACAGTGATGGAGCCCTTACCTGTGCACCTTCTTCTTTTATATTGGGAACGCTTTCAGGTAAATAATTGACTTTAGGCTATTGTGACTAGTTAAGGACGGTCACCATTTTGGAACTTGGAATTTCCTGAGGTAGGTGACTGCAATTTCACGATAGAACCATAGGTTAGTGGCATCTTAGCCAATACCATTTTTTCGAACGAATACTTAAAAATGGCAACAAATATAACAATTTAAAAAAGGGGAACCCTGCTATTTGTAGTAACTACAGAAGAATTTTTATCGGTGGTAGGGAAATTATATAAAAGAATCTAGAACATTGGCTACGACGAGATTTGGAACCGGCACCCAGCAGAGTCAAATTGGTTTTAGAGGGGAAGAAATGCGCAAGATCAAATATTTAGCATCGGACAAATCTCAGAAAAGTTCTTAGTGATGATGGAAAGGTGTATGTAAAGGCAATTGATCTAGAAAAGACGTTCGATACCTACCTTAAACTGTCAGTAGCGACTATTCTTCTAACACGAATAACTTTTGGCAACGATGGCCCATACTTAGAAAGTGGATATGGGAAGCCCTAAAAATCAAGCGGTATCTGTGGAATTAGTGAAGGCAGTTAGAAGCATATATACAAATACCAAAATACACTACTGACCATAAAGGAAATACTAACAAATTTATTAGGTACCTTCAAAGAAGTAAAACAAGGAGGAATACTAAATCTTTTCTGTTTATTTTAGTAAACGATAAAATTTCCCAGAAAGCTCAAAACAGGGTTAAAGGATTTAGAGTAGAAACTAGACACTTAAAACCTGTAATAGTTAGAGAATTTATGTATGCGGATAACTTGATGATAGTGACAAATAGTGCAAGAGAATTATCTACAAAAGTTATAAAGGTTTGGAAAACAGTGTTTGAGGAGTAGGTATGGTATGAAAATAAATACCCAGAATACAGAAAGTTATGGTAATCTTGAGATGGGATCAAGACGTGAAAATTAATATTGATGGACATGGGGAATATGTATTAATTTTTCAGTAGATTTAAATTTTCGTTGCGTACTTGAAATTATTTTTTTCTTAATAATAGTAGGAGATAAGCACGCCAAACCTGGTAGTAAAATCGTAAAATTTTAAGCAAATTTAACTGAAGATAAAATAAAATTGGGCCATTGTATATAAAATAACAAAGTTACATATAGCTGTATAGAGCTTGAAAGGACTTTGATATGAGGTACCTGTCTACCTCTCATGCCATTTAAGATTTTTGACATGGGGGCTGCGGGGCCATCCTGTTTATATTTTAGGTTCAGGTTTCAGGTTTATCTTCGGACGATGTCCCATTCCAAACAAAATTAAGTGTAAGATAGCCCAAGAAACCATCTGTTTCTGCTTTTGGTTGGCCACCCTATATAAACATAAGGAAACAAGTTGTAAATTTAATTAATTCCACTTGTAGTAAATTCAAATAAAAGTATTTGTCTTTTTTTAATTTAACAGATTGATTTGAATCACTTAATGACTTATTCAATCTTTAACACTTTTGTTTTTCTTTTCCTAGCCATCTCCTTATTTCTACCACTTTTCTCGTCCATTCTGTCTTTTTTTTTTTTCATTCTTCCCCAGTATAGTGACCCCGTCATTTTTTCTTCTATTCTAATTTTATTGCACCTCTCTAACAAATGTTCTATATTTTCCAGTCTTCCCTACACATTTTGTACATTCTTTCTTCATGCGTTCTCGAATTCTTATTCATTTCCTAACCTAAATTTGGATTACATTGTCTTCTCTTCCATGCTTTTTTTCCCATCTGTTAAATACCTTGAAATTCGGTCTCTTTTAAATCTTTTTACTTGTCGTTATATTTTCCTTGTCTAATCCCCGTTTTTATTTTCTGCATTTGGTTATACAGGGTGTCCCATAGTTCTGGTCTCGGACGATTACGCAGTTATGGTACAAGAATTTTCAAAAATTGGTGAAACCATAAACGAACATATTCTGAAAATATTATTCACTATATAGGGTGTTCCAGAACTGTCTGGCTATATTAATTTACATTTCTTATTTTGGAACACTTTGTGTTGTATTACAAATTTAAATTCCAACGTTTAAGAGCTTTAAAAATATATAGTCTTACTAGGTTATACACAGTATTTTGTAAGATATAGCCAATAGTTTATAAAAAATTATCCTTAATCTGCCATCCCCCATTCACTAAATTTAGTAATTTGTAAAGATTTTTTTCATTTGAGTAATACTATGGGGTTTTTACCCTATCATAATTATGAAAATGAAAATAAACGCACTGTACTGTAATAATATAATTTTATTTACATATACAGGATTTTCAAACTTAAGTCGGCATTATTGCTAACTTTGTTATTATTAGAGCTACAGAGTCGGTTAAATAGGCAATATAGTAGCATTTCTTTCTCTCATCACTATGGTGAAAACAGAATGATAATCGAACATCGCGTTCTCGAGTTATGTCAAATTGTTCCATTTTATCAAATAGGACATCCTGTATACAATATTCTCAATCGATAAAAAATTAAATACTGTACAAACAGTGTCCCATTATTTTTTATCCTAAAGTCAAATGACAGAGCTAAAGTCAAAAATAACAAAGCTATTGATGATTTTTCAAATAAGTTTAAAATGGCTGTGATTTTATAAACTACAATTGTTTGTTGTATAAATGTCATCAGGATTAAATGTTAAATTGAAGTTTCACTGGAACAGTTCAAAAATGCTTGGACCAAGACGGTGACGTTTGCTCTGTCATTTTTGACTTTACGATAAAAATAATAGGACACGTTTTATTGAGAATTCAATTTCCTATCAATTGAGAATATTGTATACAGGGTGTCCCATTTGATAAAAGGAACAATTTGACATAACTGTGTTCGCACCCGCCTGTAAACGCTATTATTTGTTCTCACTGGTAAACAGGAGCTTATCAACTCACTATAGTTACCTTAAAAATGCCTCTTAACTAGCTACTAACTTGTAAAATATAACTGGCTAGCCTGTAAAATTTTATACGTCCTCATATTTTACCTTATTATAGGTAATTTGAAATGACAGACAAAACTCTAACGTTATTTATTTGTTATTAACATTTGAAAATTCGGTTTTATTACTATCCTATACATTAAATATCACGGTGCAGTGGCGATTTCCAGTAATATTGAAGTTTCCAAGAGATGTTATGTCACTTGTACTTGCGCATATATTTTCTGTAGAAGTGGATGGCGTGGATTCTTCAAGTGGAAACATTCTTTTGCTATTTTAATCTTATTATTAATCGAATCATCTACGTAGCTTTCGCAATTTGTGTTGATTTCCATCCCCTGCACGCTTCAGAGCCAAAGCATCACCATCTGCATCAACCACCATCATTGCTCCAGTTCGTCGAAATGAATGCCCTGTATAAAGTGCCGGTTCTTCTAATTCCAAATATTCAGCAATTTTCTTGGTATTACGCCTACAGTATGTTGACCTGCATTTAGGGCGACACATTTTCCACTGAGGTACGTCAAGAACAACTGCAGATCTTTACTTTTTGGAGGTAGTAGGGCCGCATATTTCCGGTAAAGAGCACAAGGTTTAAAGCTACACCCATCGTCCGTTATTGTAAACCTCCTTGTAGCAATTTTTGGTCTCTCGTAAGGTGAGAACAATATATCTCCAAATCCTCCACGTCATTTACAGTGAGGGATAGAAGCTCATCGCACCGACAACATCCAAATATACCAAAAATGGTAATGACTTTGGCAAGTAACCACTTCTCGTCAGGAGCTTCAATAATAAACTTTTCCACTTGGCTTCTTGGGGACGTAGCGCATTTCGTATTTTGCATTTAAAACGCAACCACTTCATGAAATCTAGAAAATGACACATGTAACTAAAAACCTGACTAATAAATATAAGGAAACAAACCTGTAAACATCAACTGCCAAACAACTTAACCATTGACTACTTCGACCATAAAGAATTCGCTAAATTTACAGACAATTTATTGATATACGCTAATATAACGTCTTCCGTAACACCAGTCACATTGTTTTCCTTTTGCCACTTTTTGAACCCGCGTACTCGTATTCATACCTTGATGAAGATTTTCTGGCAGTAATCTTGCAACTACACTTGCTGCTTCATCAATGATAGCTTAGGACACCTATCAGTAAATTCACCAGGAAAACGTTCCGAAACGTGAAATTGAAATGAAATAATTAATCAACAAAATAAGTGCCGTGTTTCAAAGCAATACTTAAGCGGCCCCTAGACGATCAATATTTACGTCAATATATTGAACAATATTGACATTGTACAATAATATTGAGCATCTGTAGATCACATTGAAAGATTGCGCAATATATTGAGTCAATCAAAACAGTTTGATTTTTATTGTGCAATCTAGTGAATATTGCATCGTCTGTTGGCATATGCATAATTCCTGGTTCAGTTCTGTGTTAACAGTGTTGGAGTAAACATTTACAATGTGGGTACAAAGGAAAAGATGAAGAAAGGAAGTTCATTTTTAGAATGTATCGAGGTGTATCGGTGTTTACCTGCTCTGTGGGATATCAAAAGTAAGAAATACAGCAACAGAATTTAAAACGAACAGTACGAACACTTGCTTCGTAAATATAAAGAATATTATCCGATGCTTTGATGTCGCAGTTAGTTAAAAAATTTAATTCGTTGCGCACTAACTTCAGAAAGGAACAAAACCGAATAAAAATTCTTGTAAAGTGGTGCGTGGACAGACGATATAATAGAACCAACATTATGGTATTTTTTGATGACATGAAGTTTCCTGATGGGTCAGACGAACCAAGTACGTCGCAAAAATACTATTCGGATTGAGGATGACGACAAGGAAGCTGAGGATGATATCGACGTGATTCGAGAATAATGGAGCAATAAATACTTTTACAATTAGTAAGTAAATACAATTTATTAATTTATTCATAGTTTCACTTATGCAAATTTATGTTGCCATGCAATCTGCCCTTCATTATTGAAGAAATCGCAGTAACTATCTCTGATGGCTTTCGCAATTGTGGTGAATTTCTGGAACGAGTTGTACAAAGTGATGTGGACTGTCCAGTTGTTCTCCAACTTCCTTCAACAATAATTCCCGACTCAAAATCTTCCACATCTATAGAATTACTGCACATGTATGTTTGAGACTGGTTTCTTCTTAAATAATTGTGCAAATAGCAACATGCTAAGACAATTATTTGGGGTTTTTCAGAGATAGCGCAATAGATTTTGATACACCGAACTTGGAAACTAAAATCCCAAATGCATTTTACAATGCAACGTGCACGACTTAGTCGATAATTAAAAATTCTTTTTCCCACGGTTAATCCTGTTTGGCTATAAAGCTTCATGAAATTTTCTGACAGTGCAAAAGCGTCATCCCCGACAAATACAACCGGTAGTATTTTTTTCACTATTTGGTAATGGAGAGGTTCTGGGATTTGAAGTGATTTATCTGATAATGCTTTTCAAATGCAGTATAAGCCAAGACACCTCCGTCTGATATTCGCCCATTGATAACAGCATCTACCATAATATATTCATAATTGCAATTTACAACTGCCATCATTACAATACTGAAAAACTTTTTATAATTGTAATAATGCGAATCAGTGTGTGGTGGTTTTTTATTGCTATATATTCCATTTACCCTAGACAGTTCGGAAAATTCCATCGATCATTAAATCCATTCGCAATAGCTTTCCATTCAGCTTGTTGCTGGCAACTGTAATTACAAATAAATTAAATAATAAAATAATAATAAAAATATTATTCACATATGAGAGGTTTACTTAATACGTATTAATTTACAGCCCAGGAATGATCCTCCAAAAAAAAAGGCAAAGAAACTTGATGAGTCCGAAGAATTAATATCGCTAGCACGCAAACACCTTCAACAACCTCAACTGACAAATGCTTAGCTGGGCAGTAGAACCAGAAAATGACACTGCAGCAACAAATGTTTGCAAAAAGGTTATCAATAATGTATTGTTTGAGGGCCAAAATGGGCACTCTGCACAGGGATTCTGTACAAATTAATTGTATTAGTCGCACATGTACACCATAGTACTATGCTACCAAGTCCCGGTTATGATATTCCCACATGCACCACCTCAACTGACAGGACACATAGAACTAGTTCCAGATCCTTCATTCTATATTTCGTCTCATAATAATATTTCGTCGCAACCCACTACTTCACTACTTTTCAAGTTTTCAATAAAATGTAAATAATTACTACATATAAAATAAATTTTGTATAATTTTTTAAATAATCGTATTTAATACTAACCTTTATGTAATCCTTCAGGCAGTTTATTATAGTTGTGCAAGTTTCATTACAATTATGCCTATGGATTGTGGAGATACAGCACTTGTGAATTTTAAATCTTCAAAATTATTTCCAGTAGCTAGATAACGTAGTGTTATAGATAAACGCTGACTTGGAGGGATAGCATCTCGCATTATAGTATCCCTTTTTGTATTTCAGATGTAACCATTCTCAGTAGTTCATCAATGCACTATCTAGTCGCAAAAATTTTGAAAATCACTTGGTTCACTAATCTTAGTTCACTTAACAGATTTTTATGAGTGTACTTATTTTTTTCTTTAAACCATTCCTTCATCCGCCTGCGCTTTTTTTCTTTCTTTTTGAAGTTATAACTAATGCTATAGCCAATAACTTGCCGTCTTCTTATTATTCCACATGTTGACTGCACAAGTATCACCTGTGAACTAATTTATTGAGCAATAATATTGCACCGTAAAGGGTTGGCCAATTGTGCAATATATTGACGTAAATATTGATCGTCTAGGGGCCGCTTAAAGCTCACATGATTTTTTCTCCGATTTTCGAAATGTTTAGAATTTTTAATGGTTTATTATTCATTTATAATAACTTTTACAAGTGAGGAACAAATAAAACATTCAACAATACACACAAGGTAATCAATTACTGGCTTCCAGAGCAGACAGACCTCGTCTTCGACTCGTCAGTCATATCCTTCTGTTCGCCAGTAAAACCGTTTTGCCTTGCTAGTAATGTTAAATACTATTAGTAGCTGTAAACTGTTTACCGGTGAAACTTCAATTTGACATTTTAATCCTGATGACATTGATACAAGAAACGATTGTAGTTTATAAAATCATAGTCACTTTAAACTTATTTGAAAAATCATTAATAGCTCTGTTATTTTTGACTTTAGCTCTGTCATTTTTGACTTTAGAATGAAAAACAATAAGACACTTTTGTTCAGTATTCAATTTCTATCCATTGAAAATATTGTATACAGGGTGTCTAATTTTGATAAAATGGAACAATTTGACATAACTCGAGAACGCGATGTTCTATTATCATTCTGTTTTCATCATAGTGATGAGAGAAACAAATGCTACTATAGTTTGCCTATTTAACTGACCCTGTAGCTCTAATAATAACAAAGTTAGCAATAGTGCCGACTTAAGTTTAAAACCTTTTATATTATTTTTATTTTAACATTTGTTGAAAATGCCTTTACTTCTAAGCACTTTTTTATTCTTTTAATTGGAAAACTTGCAATGTATACTAATGGAACCTATATTTTTTGCGAATAGCTACTACATTTATAACGCCGGATCTTGTATGATTGCATTATCATTTACCAATGATACCAATTCTCTAATTGTCTCATCATATCAATTAAATGAACAAAATTAGCGATAAACGACAAACAACACACAATTACAACCATGATAATATTACAACGGAACGATGAAATAACTGACAGATTATGACATTAGCATAAATAATTCACTATCAATTTAAGCGGAAAATTTGGATTTTTTAAGTTTTCCAACGCTTCACCTGATGAGACAATCATTTATAGAAGCCCTATAAAACTGATGTCAAACGGCCATTGCGATAAAACTAAGTTTAAATTTGCTTCAATTCTTAAACTTTGGCTAAACAGAGAAATAAACTGTTGCTTGGTTTTATTCCAAACTCAATTAAAACTCGACTTAAACTTATACCGTACAAGTGGGTCTAAGTGTTTAATACCTTTGATGTTAAATAACTTTTTTCTACTCCTGTATGGTAATTTATATACCTATTAGAGTTTTAAAATCTGCACTCTAATGAAATTCATTACGATACAAATTTTTATTATGATACAGATTTAGAACCAATAGAATTGCGACATTAATTATCAAATGTTCCATGAGTAGGATATATTTAGAGTTTCTATTTAACTTTATGAGGACGTAGAAAAATAGTGTATGCAATTCGCTTGTAATGACTATTAAGACGCTCGCAACCAGCGAGTTCGGTTCATTTCCTAATTACGTTGCTCGTGTCTTAATAGTAAGGTCATTGCATAATATACTATTAAATTATTATAAACTGGTCGCCTTAACCGTTATAATTTTTATTGGAACTCTACAATACTCTTGAAAACTATCATGAGAACTCATTAAAACTCTAAAAAAATTGTGGTCAAGACTTTTGCTTCCCGGAACTTCAAACTTGAATAATATCTGATCCGGATCGCTATCAACCATTATAATTTATTTTAGAACTTATAGAATACTTTCTTAAACTGCCATCAGAACTATTGAGAAAAAATGTTTTTCGGGACTACGCCTGGATTTTCAAAGTCGTATTTTCTAAACATTTTAAACCGTTTGGCGGATACCTTTACAACCACTCCATTTCTTTTAGTGCGCCCATTTTTTTAGTATAAAAATCTAAAAAATTGTTGAAAAATTCGGAAAACGGTTTAGAACTTATTCAACTTGAACTTCAAGAGCAAGATGTTTAAAGCTCATAGAGTGAAATCTTTTGATAGTTCTCAAGAGTTAAACATAAACAAGACAGAATCAAAATTCATTTTGCCACGATTTATGAAAATGAGTAAGTATAAGAACGTTGGTAAAAATTCGAGGAGGTCGAAAATGTTAACCGATTTGACATGGACCCATATCAAATATAAATTGTGCAGATAATGCTGGCAGTACGTATTGGAAGTGCCTTACTGAAAAGTAATACACCACAAAACCGTTTTCGCATCATTCAAGATTTTTGAATAGTATGAATAAGCTTTTATATCAGCATGCAACACAACTATGTATATTATAATATTTAAATGTGCGATTATAAAATCCACTAAACAATACAAGTATCAAATTAATTCAATTTGTACGAATTATTTAAAAATTGGTGACGTTATTATTTAACCATAAAATTTACTGCATTAATTAAAAAAAAATGGTCATCAAAACAAAATATTTATTAGAATGAGTGACCGAATAAATTGTGCTATGCATGTGTAACGGACCAAATTTCCTATTAAGGTTTATGCGATCCCTTCTGGTTCTACCTATACTAAATGGCCCAACATTACCAAACAACAATCACGTATGTGACCTGTAGATCGGCTTAGTTTAGAATCTACAATCCTCGTCACCTGGGACCGTCTAAAGAACCTAAAATCTATTCATACGTTCTTTTTATCCTGTAGGTCTGTTTGACAATATTCAACAAAAGAAATATCTTTGTGTAAAGGTGTTGGAAATACAAATACATCGGAATGTTATCGTTTTCTAAAATTACGGTAGAAAATTGCTAGGCCGTCGGGGTAACAGTGAGTTACAGATATCGTCAAATAATAACGTTAAATTTTATTTACATCGTGCATTTGCTCTTTAATATGCGTTTAGTGAAAAGCAATGAATGTCGGTAGTGTTTACAGCTGAAAGTTTATGGTTCTTTTGAGTCTCTCTGTAAATGACTGAAGCAATTGCTTTTAGAATGATTGACGCTATTACTACTTTATTAGCATTTGCCTTAATAAATTAAAGATTGACGTTAAATATGCAGTTCATTGCAATAATTATTGTCAGTTTTGTAAATATAGATCATTTCATACATTTATTATTTTTATTTACACTTACACAACCCAAAGCAATTGACCACTTTTCTTCACAAAGTGTGTGGTAGGTACATACATTGTCAACCTTATAATGCACGTTTAATGGTTAAGTGAGCAACAGAAATCGAGGGAAATTTATTGTTAATGCATAGGGAAACATGCCACGAAGCTGTAACAGATCGATGTTATTACGTTAGTTTACTTTAGTAAACAATAGTTATTTTTCCAGAACTAATATTTGCGAGTGTGAGGGGTACGAGCCCTCACGTAGCGTTTCTAACCGTTTTTGTCAAGTGATTTTTATCGTGAGTAATTTAAAGATCTTGAATCAGTTTTATCGGTGTTATACTGGATGTTCCACATTTTCAACCATCGTTACCAGTGTATTAAGTTATGCATTGATAACAAACGGAAAATAATAAAATAGATTTTTTCTAATTGATGATTTTGCATTAAAGATTGCTGACTATTACCATTACTAGGTACATATGAATGACTGTTGATTACTTCTGTCTGTTGGTGTTGTTCTAGTATTTTATATTTTTTTTTGTCACTGCACTTTGTAATTAAGCAAAGAATCATGTGCATTATATGCAGTTCGATTTTAAAAAATCCAAGAATAATTATTTTATTGGTATACATAAGTTTAGTTTCTAATAATATGGATATTAATTAGTACATTTGTTGTTTAACGATGTATGTATGTACTCGACGAAATTTAAAATTTGGACACCACAATTTCTAAATAAAAAGTTTGCACATTGTGAAGCGGGCTTAAGGGTATCATTTACAATTTTAACAACATTTATTACATAATTATAATTATAGAAAGTTATAGTTTAAAATTAAATGAAAACGTTTTTTTAAATAAAGGTATTACTATATAAATAAATATAAGAAATCAATAATGGGTGTGACCTCCATTATTATTGATAATTCTTGGAAGCGTCTGCTCATTGACGCTATCAAGGTATCAATATAATTAATATTAATCGTTTCATGCGGTATCAATGGCTGCAATTAGTGCATTACGGTTTACTGGTATAAAATTTGGCCCTTGTTGTCTTCGGATAACAGCAAGTATTCGAGCCCAAACATTTTCGATAATGTTAAAATCTGGGCTTTTGCTGGCCAGGGTAACAGCTCCAAGTTATTTGCTTGTATCCAGTTGCGCACAACCTGCGAAGTATAGGGTCATCATATCCCGATAGTTAATTATCGAATGTTCCAAGAAAATATGTGTAAATAGTAAATGGAATCTACTAACGTAACGTTAAGTCGTTAATTATAGTTACATAACTCTCCTTTCATAAGATATAGTTCATATTAATATGCTTATTGTAAAGCTTCGTACACACCTGAACAACAAACCGAGGAACAAACAGAACAACGAACCGAACGGCAATCGGAACATTAATTTGGACGGTGCTACGTACGAATTTTAGAACAGATTCGCAAGTCCTGATTGTTCCACGAACGGTTTGCGGCGTTCCCGCAACTTGTCGGTTTTTCTCCGACATCAAAGAAAATGCGCGCGAATGCGTTTGCAGGTTTGGACGAATCTAAACAAAACGGCGAACAAACTTATGCGGGAGAATTAAATTATTTATTTTTGTCCTCCCTTTTGTGGGTTTGTTGTGTTTTAGGTAATATTATGGAGTTGACAGAAGAAAAATGTTTTAAATTAATCAGTGTTTAAGAATGCAAGAAAAAATGATGTCCCTATTAGCATCATTTGGGCGGGAAATTTCCAAAATAAAAAAAGCGAAGTAAATTATAATTTTTACTCTTCTTTGTGCGTAAAAATTTGGTTGGCACTATCTTCTTGTTTTCCGCAATTTTCTCTCTCAATAATAAATATATATGAACTGAAAACTACTGAAAATAATTATGGGAACAGCACAAACGTTCCGTTTGTTGTTCGGATTGTGGAAATCATAAAAGATCGTTTGTCGTTCTGTTTGACTTTCGGTTCGTTGTTATGTTTGTTGCTCGGTTTGTTGTTCAGGTGTGTACGAAGCTTTACAACTTAAGCAACAATTTTTGGCGAATAAAGATTAGTTTGTGATGTAATATTAGAAACACAAATTTATATCATATCAAATTTATGACAACTTAAAACCAAGAACGTGGATGTTATTGCTAAGAAATTATTAAGGAAAAAGCGCAATTGCAGTGTAAATATTTATAATTAGATATTTTCGAAAGTTTATAAGTCCTCTATTGTAATCTTAATACTTAAAAGAAAATCCTGTCCATTAGCATTATAAGGAAATGGCTTTTACTTTATGAATAAGTTTCAATAACAATAGAATATCCTTGCTTGTTTAATTTACTTCCTTTGAGTCATATTGCTCTAAGGGTTGTTACATTGGTCATAAACAATTACCTACTGTTTGAGAAGGGGTAGTGTGAACCAATAAATAAAGTAAGAAATGTAAATTCCATTTTAGTTTAAAATTTGCAGTGTTGTGAAAATGCCACCTCATCTCGGTGCTGATTTGAAAGCGCGGATTGTTTCGGAATTAGCGGCGGGCCGTAGCGTGCGTAAAATTTCACGTATGTTAGATATACAAAAAAGCACCGTAGGGCATTACCGAGTAAAATGGAATCTTGAACACACTTTGGAAAGAGCCATCGGAAGTGGTAGACCTAAAGTATCTACACGTGCTCAAGATCTCGAGTTGTTTCATTACGTAACAGAACAACCATTTGCTACATACTCCAGGGCTATAGCAGATACACATTTTCCCGGATGCCGTATAACTGCACAAAAAGATTAAAGGAGATGGGAATAAAGAAGTATAATGCTGCTGCGAAAGAAGTTCTCAGTGACGAAAATATGAGACGTCGTCTGGAATTTGCAAGGCGATATGTGAACGAACCTTTGGAATCGAATGATTTTTAGCGACGAAAAACGTTCAATAGCCGCAACTATGGACCACTAAAAGTTTTTAGAATGGAAGGAACTCGTTACGAAAATAATCACATATGTCCTAAAAACGAAGTGGTTATTTTTCTGTGAATGTGTGGGGTTGGGTTAGCGCGCGGGGTCCAAGAGTTTGTTGGGCTATCGATGGACGTCTTGATTCTGCTGCGTATTTAGATATTTTGGAAACTATTATGAAACCTTCAGTCGAAGTGTTTTATCCAGACGAAGATTATATTTTCCAACAAGTAAGTATTCTTATTTCACTATACTTTCTCCAAAAATAGTTCGGGATCTGTTGAATTAACATTTTCATAATGTATTTTTGTTGTTAAAGGACAACGCCCCTATTCATACTTGCGGGTTGTGCGCATTGGATACGAGAAAATAACTTGGAGCTGTTACCCTGGCCAGCAAAAGCCCAGATTTTAACATTATCGAAAATGTTTGGGCTCGAATACTTGCTGTTATCCGAAGACAACAAGGGCCAAATTTTATACCAGTAAACCGTAATGCACTAATTGCAGCCATTGATACCGCATGGGAAACGATTAATATTAATTATATTGATACCTTGATAGCGTCAATGAGCAGACGCCTCCAAGAATGTATCAATAATAATGGAGGTCACACCCATTATTGATTTCTTATATTTATTTATATACCTTAATTTAAAAAAAGTTTTATTTAATTTTAAACTATAACTTGGTATCTTAATTATAATTATGTAATAAATTCTTGTCAAAAACTAAATATATACGTTGACAATAAGAATTGCCTTAGTTTTTATTTTCACTTTTATATTAACTACAGAAAAAATGAAACGTCATAAAATATACATTTTGTAAGGACTAAATATTATGAATAGAGAGTTTAATGATTTTTTTAATAACTTACAATAATTAGTAGGTTAGATTTATTTAAAAATAAGTAATAATCAGTCAACCCAAATAACCATGTTTAGTTTTTTGATTTAATTTAAAAGTTATTGCTTGTAGACGATTTTTAAATCAAAATTATTTCTAATTTTATTTTGTAAACATTTCCTAAACAAAATTTTGATTCGATAATTAATCGAGCTATGGTGTTTAATTAGCGATACCTTCAAATATATTCTTTAAAGAAAAAAATTAAGTAAGCAACGTAAATTACGTATTTTCTAAAATGATTTAAATTGTGCATGTTGGCGGATAAAACACTGTATAAAATATCAATAAATTGGAGATATGTAGTTAACGAGCAAACGCTTGTTGTATATTGGTTACAATTTCACGGCACTAGCTTTGTTATTAATGGAGATATCGTTATTCAATGAAAATATTATTTATTTATTTTTGGTATAGGACATTGTGCATAAATTTTATCTAAAATTTCATGTAAAATGCGAAAATAAAATAAAAAAATATTAGGTTCTGAGTTAAAAATAACAAAGTTGATGTCTACTTCCGGCATAACCGGAAGTGTCACATTCAGGAAAATATTATATTTGAACTCAGCGTCATCCAAAACCTACAGATTCGTAATTCCAGATTTTTACCACAACTGTATCTGCCATTACTTTTAATCAAAACTCTTCGCGCCACACCCTGTATATTTTATAAGAAAATCGACTGTGTTTCACGTCAACTAGACGTAAATTAATATATTTCTTAAAAGTTTCCTAGGATAATAATGAATTCGCAAATTGTTTTTGTTTTAGTATTTGGAACAATTATCTGAAACATCTTCAACACGTAAAAATGTTAATTCTACTCATAACTTAAAATCCTTCTTACTTTCAAAATAAACCAACAGAATTTTCTTCTTCAAATACTTCACTTCTTTTCCTTCGCACCAATTCTCAAATTTGGAGTCATTGAAGGATTCTGATTTTTTTAGGGATTGAAGAGTTCATCGCACTTTCAAGAGCTTCTTCAGCGTCGCAAGGTATATTTAAATAGTACCTGATTTTTTAATAAATAATACTTAGCAAATTAATCGAATTCGCAAATTAAACTGGACGATTTTTACAATTCAGTAGCGTGGTTCTCATAGTAAAGAAAAAAAGAAAATTTTCCACTGTTGCCATTCTTCGTGGCAGCTCAGATAAGAGTGAAATTGTTATGGAGAGCGCTTGGCCTTCAAATTATCAACGAAGTATTGAAGCGATGGAGAAGTTACAAAAACCAAAAGAATAAAGGTAGGCAGGCGCCACAAACTTTACTTACTTGGTAAAGACAGAAAAACACCCGAAAATCAACAAAAACAAACTATAATCCAGTAGTGTAATGTTATTAAGGTAATAGCAACAAAATTAAAGTACGTTAAATAAGATATTTAAAAACTAAATGATACTACTAGAATTTCCGTAAGTTTATTTAATTAAATGCGCAACGACTTATCTGTGATGTCGTTTTCTTCCCAAAATCATCGTGTTTCTAATTAAACAACGTGGCTGTTTACTAGACATGATCATGCTAAGTTAGAACGATATCTTCACCAAAAGATTAGACAATCTGCTAGTTTTCCAATAGAACTTGAATAGCGATAAACCACAAAAGACACCCCAATCAGACTAGAACCAAATTCACACTTTAAAGAAAAAAACATCTTTATTTGCCAATCTTTAGATACGGGTTTTCTTTTCTACAATCTGCTCGTCAAAAATAAGAGCTGTCACGCCAAATACAGTTAAATGAATAAATAAAGACTGACTTTGATTATAATTAGGAACTTTTCTCACTTAATAAACAAAAATAATTTAAAAAAAAATCGACCAATAGAAATCTTTTATAATGACAAAATGGCTTTTGCTAAATGGAAAAAATCGATAAAAATGTAATTCGCTTTATGTCAAATAATAAAATTTAACTGAAATTAATGTTTCATCTAACAATTTACAATAAATAATAAAAAATTATCGATTGTAGTAGTATTTAATCATATATTAATCTTCACGATCATAAATGGGTTTTTTTTTCTTAGACTTAGACTGTGACTACAAACCAAAAATGTTTACCTGGACATGTATCGTAAATTACAGCAGGCGATTCAAGATTGTTATTTTTGCCAACACATTGTTGGACATAATAATTGAAAGAACTGCGTACAAATACTTTAATCTATGTTTTCAACAGCGAGTTTAGAGCTATGTTTGTTAACTTATAAACTGAAGAAAAATCTTCCATTCAAAATTGATAAAGTCGCAAATTTCTAGTTTTGTTTTAAAACTCTATTTCACTTGGTGGTTAAAACTGTCTGCAGACATGAAATGTAAGTCCCGTCTCAAAATATTTTCTTTGACGAAATTAATTTTCGAGCTTATGATCCACACAAGATAAGAAGACAACGTCTAAATTTGTGATATGCATAGAACAAACCATGTGTTTTTCTGAATATGGCGGTGATAATGGAATCATTTTTTAGGGAATCATAATGTGTGTGGAAAAAGCATTTGCAGACTTCAAATTTCTCGCCGGTTTGATTGTTTTTTTTAAATATTGATTGATTTATTTGTGATGCACTAGCAATAACAAAATTTTTCTATAAATAATCTAATTTCTAAAATTCATTGTTTATTAAAACTTGTTGATCTTTGTTAATTTTGTTTAGGAGACCCTTTTACACAGTTGACACAACCTCACTTAACAAAGTATGTTGCGTGTATCAAGATCCACCTTCTCTATTTTATCCTGTGTTACCGACGTTAGAAACTTGTTCGGTTGTCTAACTTCACTAAGAGTTTGTAAATCTCGATTGTAGGTATATCTGCAAACTACTCTATTACTAGATAAAAATAAATAGATTTTTAGATATAATACTAAAATAAAAAAAGTATAGTATATACTAAAATTAGTGGAGGATAAAAAGAATTTATAGTAGTTAGAGCAGCAGCATCTGGCTTTGTCGGGGAGTTTTGTGGATTCCTGAATAGTTGTAAGAAATCTGACTGCTGGTCTAACAAGGCGCCACCAGTTGGGTAAAAGGAAATAAAACCAACCAACAGGGGAATCAACAGATTTTACTTAAAATCTAATATGCTAAATCGAACACAAACCAGAGAGAAAGAGACAAACAATACAGTATAATAAACAAATCTTAAAATAAAAATAGTAGGATAACGTGACAGAAATAGAGAGACTGTCGCATATAGTTACGTGCGTTAGCAGCAGCCTAGCTTACAATAAATCAGGCTTTTAGTTAAGATGTCGAATTTCAAGCTAACTTGTTAAACGCTTGAGTTAAGAGTTCTCATTCAAATTAAAAAAGTATGGCTGCTATTAAGGCTCTGCTTAAACATATCATTTACACACGGTGAGTTACACTAAATCTAAACAACAACAAAAATGGTAAGTAGATTTTAACAAACTTCCGGCTGAATAAAAGTTACTTAAATATATTAACTATCGAGCCGTTTTTATGTCATCTGTATTTGAGCTTCATGACGTACATTAGTTATAACTAAGTGATTTAAATACTAAAAACTTAGCTGTAATACGTCGAGTGTGGTTCCGGGAATGAAAGTATTCTGCTAGCGTCGGTATCGACAGTTCGGGAAAGGTAGATGACCCAGGGATTCCTCTTAGGGGTAGGGTGTGCGGTGAAGCACACAAGTGACTCCCTCGCTGGAAGTATGCAACATAGCTAACTTCTGTACACGTGCTATTTACCGTTGGTCTGCGGCTTAATTACTGCGGAGCCGTGGTGTTGTCGTTCATTTATAGGAAAGAGTATAGCTGCTCAGCACCCTTGAGAGTTATCTCAGTATCGTACACAACAGAGTAGAAGACGAACACAACGTGTTAAAAGCATATGTAGTAATCAGAATTAAAACAAATAGGAAAGAAACCCAAATACTCACGGTGAATGTAGCCAGATTAAACGTAAACGCCAATTTGTATTTAAAAATTGTGAAAACCCACACATAAACATTTTTGGTGAGAATTTCACTTCAGAGAAAATGCTCAAACACCCAGTGTATCAAACGAGAAAGAAAAATGTCCGCTGTCGGTCTCGAAAATTCAATCGAATTAAATTTCCACCATTAGCAAATTAGCATCGTGCGCATCAAGTATGACTTTTCGTCGCACCGTACTACTTTCGACACACGTTCTAAGACGGCTTTACGACCTACGTCCTAAATACCGGAAATAAAACCGTAACACTTTGTATAACTTAATTTGATAAATGTATATGAACTGTTCAGCTACATTTATTATGTTTTTCTTCAAAAATAATCAAAAATTGATAAAAATGTTGATACTGTGTTTTAGTTAAAGCACGGAAGTATTAATACGAGGATATATTGAAAAATTCTTAGCCTACTATAGAACCAAACAAAATTTCAATGTCAAAATATTTTATTACTCAACATATTCCCCTCTTAATTGGATACATTTATTACAGCGAACCTGCAACGTCTCTAGACCATTCAAAAAAAATGTTTCTTCTTGCTCTGCAAACCAGACCTCCACAGCTTCTATTACCTCCTTGTTGGAAGAAAATGTACGACCTTTTAAACTTTTTTTCAGTTGAGGAAAGAGGTGATAGTCGGACGGAGCCAAATCGGGTGAATAAGGTGGGTGTTCTACTAATTCAAACCCTAAATCACGAATTTTTTGCATGGCAACATGAGATTTGTGTGCAGGGGCGTTGTCCTGCAAAAAACAAAACACCTTTGGATAGCTTTCCGCGTCTTTTCTCTTTTATATTTTCCCGTAGAGTGGTTAGTAATGTCGAATAGTAATCTCCAGTTATTGTTCTACCTTTATCCAAAAATCAATCATGATTACTCCATGGCAATCCCAAAAACTGAAGCAAGAACTTTTCCAGCAGATTTTTGGACACGAAACTTAGGTCTGGAGAACCAGAGTGTCGCCATTCCATCAATTGTTACTTTGTTTCTGGATTCTAGAGCGTGTACAAAATTCCTGTTTGAGATTTATATAACGCATTTGTAAATATAATCTTATTTCACATAAGTTACAAGAATCAAATTGTCTAAATAAGGAGAGATAAGATTGTTGCACACGGCCACCTTTTGTACCATAAAATAATTATAGAAAAACACAACCATACTTATACCATAAAATAAAAATTCAGAACTGATGTGCACAATTTAAATTTGAAAAATGGGAGTTGGATTACGCCACCACAACATACAAAAAGCATTGTTCGAAAGATCATTTCAATATCATATTAGTGAAATTTGTAATAACATACCACAAAATTTGAAAAACTATGCCTGTTCAATTATATCATATGCATTACTTAAATCTTTTTTTGGCTACATAATTGGTACCTTTTCTTTTTTTTTAATGTTACGGACATATGCATTGCTATTAACAAAAAAAATTTTTTTTAGTTTTAGTTTATTTTTAGAATTTAACTTAGTTACAATATACAATTTATACATTTTTAATATACAACAAGGCGCATTTGAAAAACAGAGTAAACTGAACTGCAGCTTGTGATTTTGTTTTTATTATTGATTTATCATTATATAGATACAGAGAGTAGGTAATTTTACATTTTTCGGCAAAAAAGTTTTCGAAAACTTGTATTGGACAAAATTTTTAGTTTCAAATTAGTTTTCTTCAATTATTTTAAGTACCAGAATTTAGTAATAAAAATGCCATATGTTGAACCACACTGTATAAACTACTACTACTGCATATACATACTTTGAATGCGTTTGAATCTTTTGCATCAGTAATCCGGTCTTTCTACTCTCCGACAGAAGCATTTTGTATTGCTTCTATGTTAGTAAATGGCATTATTTTCAAATAGTATGAGCCCACGAAAAATAGCCTTTTTAACAGTGGTCAAATCTCTAATCTTTACGAAGTTAAACATTACAGTTGAAGTGGTTTGTTTCTTGCCATTAAAACTTCATCCGATTGAAGCACTCCAAATTTAACGTTTTGTCCTTGAATCGAGAACTGATGGAAATTTTGTAGATAATATATATATATATATATATACGAAAAATGTGTAAAAAAATTATACCGTAAAACACAAGTTATTAAAGTTATGGCCCACGTTTCCGAGATAGCATCAAATTTGTGTTGCTTCATAGCAGTTACGCTCTTATCGGGACACCCTTTAGAAACACAATTCTAAACAAGATTTGATTTTATATTCAATAAAAATAGTCAGAACTGCTTGCATTAATCATTTCTAAATGTAAATGTACAGCACTACTAACAGAATTATTTAATAATTTAAAATTTTCACTAAAAAACGAAAAAAGGTACTGCTTAAAATTCATAGTTGTAATTATTGCATCAATATAAAAAAAACAATGATAAAAATGTAACGTATTCCGTATATAAATTATATTTTTTTTTGTGGGTTTAGGTATGAATGTTTAAAAGTAATTGTAAAACTGTAATCAAGTGTACATTGAACAAACACAGAAATTAAATTTTGAATAACATTGTGCGCTTTAGGTATAATAACAAAAGAAAAAACTTGTGTTAAAAATAATTTGTTCGTTTTAAATTTTACCATTTACTGCCATGCAGAACGTAAAGAATGAAAATTGTATTAGTTACGGTAGTCTAATTTAATGGTTACACAATAAGAATGACCTTGAGTTTTTAATGTATAGTAGGTAATTTAATAAAATTACAATATTCCTACATAATAATTGTTTATTAATGTTACGATGACAATGTAAGTGTGATGTTAAGACCCACGCCCTGGCATCTATAAGTGATAGGTATATACCTTGAATCCAGAGTTTTAGTTTATTAGTACTAATTTTTTCAAATTTTAATTAACCTATTAACGAGGAAAAGGTGAAAGTGTCTATTTATATAATAGATATCTAATTGTTTCCCACTTGGACACGTTTAAAAAATGTAACACAACTTCACACTGGGATTAAAATTCACAGTTTTGGAAATTAATCTATACAATAGAGATGAAATTTACACACTTACATTTTTATTTTTTTTTAATTAATTTTTAATTTTTATTTAATGTTTTTGTCTGTTTTTAATGAATTTTTTGGATTCTTATTTGTGCTTGTGTAGTAAATATAAATAGCTATAGCTTGATGCTGTATTTCTTGATGAAGAAATGTATATAGGTAACTCTTATAAGAAATTAATGTAACTGAGCCAACATTTCAATTACGAAGTTCTTGAGTCCAAATTATTATTAAGATTGTGATTTACATTTTTTTTATTTAAAGGTTTAACCTATAATTAGCACATTAATTACTAAATAATTGTGTTTGTGTGAAATGCTACTTTTAAAAAAATTGCATACAAAAATAAAATCGCTCATTATGGTAAAAGTACAATTCAATTTAAAATGGACTATCATTATTAAACAATTTTTTGTTGTCGAGGATGTCTGGCAACTCACACTCAAAATAAAAAATTAAAACTTCATTCGATTTCTCCGTTATAGTAACTGTTTTTGTGATAATCAGTTCTGACGTCAATAAAATATTGTATAAAAGACGTGTAGAAGAGTTTCTTCACACACTTGTACTCATAAATAACTTTTCATCTGGTCTTTCTGTGAACTTATTTTACATATTTACGTTAACAGCTATTTTAAAAACCGGTTTCAAAAATTGAGCTTAAAAATCGATTAACCAATTTCTTATTTTTGAGTAAAACTGGACTAACCTCAAGAATTTATTAATCGGTTTTCATTGCCGACACTAGTAGGCAATTAAAAAAATAAACTGAATGATAAATGAGATACATCCACACAAAATAATCTTACATTAACCCCATCAAAACTTAGCTGGCTAATTTATTTTATAATTTATAAGGTAATTATTATAAAATAATAATAAATTCAAAAGATTTACCATCGACTAATTCTATTAATAATAATAAAATTTTACTGTAGGTTAATATTTCTTCTGGTAGGTTTGTATTTTACCACTAAATGATATTGGAGAAAACGGTTTAATCATTGTTCATTTTCATTTGTAGAAACTACATTATTTTTAATTGTTTCAACGATCTCGAATTGTTGACAGACAAAAATTGTCCAGATTGACGATGGTAACGTAAAGTCTATTATTCAACTCGATTTTAACTTGGTAGCGCAGACGCAAGTGTATAAAAAAATTTGTAATTTGGAGTTTTTGAATTTGTAGGTGTTTGAAGATGAATTGCAATATTTTTTATCTTAAACACACTGCAAGTTTTTTACAAAAATATTTTAGTTGAAAGTTTTTGGGGTCAATTAAAGAAAAAGGCACCGGACATTTCGACCACTGAAGAATGAACACATGTTACTCCAAGACAAACCTAGATCGACTCGCACGTTGAAGAAGTGTCTGGCTAATTATTTATCTTTTACGAGAGGTCTCCTCTCTAATTTATATAGGTATACAACACTTCAGGATTGATCCGAAATTAAAGACCAAAATTAAGAAATTGGGTTCTATTAAATTTTAAGTTCAAAATCCAAAATCTATTCATAAACCGGACAAACCATGTACGATATGTTAAAGATAAATAACCGAGCGATCGCCACGGACGCGATATGAGAATTATTGAGAACATAAATCTTGAACACAAAAAAGAGTGTTATGACTTATACTAGGTCAGCAGAAGATTTTCAAACAACGTGTTCCACAAGAATTCCTATTTGTCCACTTATTATAGCATTGACTGCCGGCATAATTTTATTAATCAACGGGCGTTAAATGTCCGGACGACACAAACAAAGCAAAATGCCATTGTTCATAAATTTGGTGTTGCTAAAACATTTACAAACTTCACTACATACTAATATTTACATCCTTAATTGATATTACATAATATGCCGCGTAGATTGGTTCCCCAATGCGAATTTTTTCGCACGAACGCTGGAGAATCGAACTTCTAATGACAATATTTAGTACGCCACCGACTTGAAGTCTTGACGGGACAGGAGAAGAATATAAGAAAGAGAGGAAGAAGGTGAAGAGAAAAGAAAGTATGAACGGAAGAAAGCATATAAAGGTACAAGAAAAAAAGATGGAGAAAGAACAATGCTCAGAGGAAGAAATAGAGGAGGAGATAAAAACGATACTGAAACAAATGGAGGAAGCAACAGAAAAAAAAAAATATAGAGTGAGTACAAAAAATTTAGGAAAACAAAATGAATGGTGGAATGGAAAGTGCCAGAAAGCAAAGAAAGAAATGAGAAGAGGGAAAAGAAAATGGATAAAGGAAAATAAAATTGTAGAATATAAAAGGATTAGGTTAAAATTCAAAAAGAATGTAGAGAAACAAAAAGGAATATAAAATCAGGTTAGAAAAGAGATTGAGGAAATAAGAAACGAAGGACAAGTTTGAAAGTTCATAATAAATAGAAAACTGAAAGAAAAAGGACAGAAACAAAAATAGAAGGAGAAAATGGGGAGCAACATTGTAAAAATCTATTAGAGGAACAGACAAAATCAAGAGAAACACCAGATAAGGAGCAAAATAAAAAAAGAGAAGGAGGAATTGAAAAGGAGGAGCTGGAAGAAGCGATAAATAAAATTAAAAGGGAAAAGCTAGAGGCACTGACGGGACACAGGGGAGCAGTGGAGATATACCTTGGGAAGAAAATGAGGTAGCGACTAAGAGGAATATTTGAAAAATATGGAAAGGAGGGGGTTATTAGAAAAATGGAGAGAAGCTATAGTATGTCCAATATACAAAGGAGGAAGTAAGAAAGAAAAAGAAATTACAGAGGAGTTAGCCTTCTGAATGTCGGCTATAAGATCTACAGCGAAATAATAAGAAAACGGCTAGAAAAAGAAGTAGAAGAAAAAATTGTTACCGGATTGGCAAATGGTTTTAGGAGAAAAAGAGGAACAGTAGACAATATATATATATTAAAGCATATCATTAATAAAGAAATAGGAAACAAAACAGGAAAAAATGTTGGCAATATTTGTAGAATTGAGGTCAGCCTTTGATAAGGTAGAAAGGGAATTATTGTGGAAAAACATGGAAGAAGCTGGTATAAATGAATATTTAATAGACGCAATAAAAGAAATTTACACAGAAACAAGGTGCAGAACGAGAGTAGTGGGGAAGCTGGGAAGAGAGTTTTGGATGAAAAAGGACTAAGACAGGGATGTCCACTGAGTCCTTGTTTATTTTCTTTGTATTTGAGAAATTTAGAGGAAGAAATTAAAGGGCAACAGGTAGGAGGAATTGTGGTGGGAGGAAGAAAAGTGTGGGTTTTAGCCTACGCAGATGGTATGTAGCAAAAACAGAAGGAGATGAAAGAAATAATAAAGGTGATGAACAGACACTTTAAAAATAAAATTAGAAGTAAATGTAGAAAAACAAAAATTATGGAATTTAAGAAGAAAAAAGATAGAACGAAGAAAGTGGAATGGAAGTGGGGGGAGGAAGAAATAGAGTGGTGGATAAGTATAAATACTTAGGATATACGGTGAGGTACGATAATAAGGATGATGAACAGATTAAGGAGCTAGAGCAGAAGGGAAATAAAATTATAAGGGAGGTATGGGGTATAGGAGAAAGAGTATTTAGAAAAAGACTTAGAAAAAAGAAGGTGGATGTTTGAAAGAATAATAGTGAAAACTGTGTGTTGATGTATGGAGGGAAGTGTGGGGATGGAGAGAGTGGGAGTTGGAAGTGGACACTAAGGATTGGAGAAGAAGAACGCCAAGTTACATAATTGAAGAGGAACTGAAACTGGAAAAAATAAGGATAAAGACAGGAGAAAAAGAGCAATAAGGTATGAAGAAAAGATATGCAAGAGGAGGATATGCAGAGAGGAAATAAAGAAGATAGAGATGGAGGAAGAAGGTGGAAGGAGAAATAGGCTAAGGAGCGACATGGATACACAGTCAGAGGAAAGAAGAGCGAAAATTAGAGAAGGAAATATAACACGAAGTATGAACAGTTAATAGTAGAAGGAAAACCAAAGTGCATAACTGAAAGAATTGGATTGATAGATAAGAGGTTAATCACAAGATTCAGAGTTGGGAATGAGGGGAAAACGAAAATAAGTACTGGTGGAAGGACGAAGATAGGAGGTGTAGAATGTGTAGGAAGGATGGGAAAATATAGAGCATTTGAAAGAGTGCAGTGAAATAAGAGCGGAGGAAAGAGGGAGAAGAGTGTTGCTGGGAGAGAAAGGGAGGGTATTGAATGGATGAAGAATGTGATGGAAAAAAGAAAATGGATAAAGAGAGAAAGGATATGATGAGAACAGAATGAAGAAAAGAATTAGGAGAGTTATTATTATTTTTTGTTTTTCTGTCTGTTTTGTTTAAGAATTGTAAGAATTAGTAAGTAAAAAAGTCGAATCATTTGTCAATGTAATAAGACAAATAAATTGAATTGAATTGAATTGAATAGTACGCCACTGACTCTAATTTACAAAATTTGGAAGCGTTTCACCTCTTCATACTTTTAGTTTCCTCAACAATCAATCCGTAATAATCACATTAAACAAAGAAAATGCAATCTTGACAAAACACACCAATTGACGACATAGGCTTTATCTTGATCAAACTGAGGCTTGAGAAAATAACGATTTAATTCTTTTCCATGAAACTATCACTTTAACTGGCACCTACATATAGATAACACTGCGCTAAAAAACAATTTCAAATTGAATGAAAGAAAGAACTATTACAAATTAAGCATTACATTTTTGAAGCTGCATTAAAACATTTCCAACTTAAAACAACTAACAAAATAACCGCAGATATACTTTCTATGAATTTTGTTTATGATAAGAAAAGAGAAAACTTGAACCGTCGCAACTACGATTTAATTTCAGAAAAAGCTATTATGAAGCAAAATCGAAAGAAAAATACGCACTTAAAAATCTGTCTGAAAAAAGATTTGAAAAGTTATTTATCAGACTGGAATTTTCTTTTCAGTAAAACCACACGAAAGAAATACAAAACAAAACGAATGTGACACACATTGCCTAATTGTTTGAAGTAGTATCATTGATTTTAAGGCAGTGCTAACATCAGCAATGTTGTCCTTTTCGTTAATCATTAAGACAGTTTGCTTAAAACAAGATTTTCAAAATAATAGTATTTGAGATATGAAAACAAATGGCACCTAATGGAAAATGGTTTAAAAAATCTTTCTCTCAAACAAAATAAAATGTTTTTTAACTGGGCTAATTAGATCTCATAATTTTCTTTGACATTTGTAAATTTTTTAACACAAAGTGTCGTAGCTCTGCAGTTTAGTGCGGTAGCTGCTAAGAGGCACCTCGGGTTCGATTCACGGTGCAAACATTGAATTTTTCGGCCGTACCCTCTCCGCCATGGTAGTAATAACTACATTGAGTAGTAGGATAGGCAAGTAGTTCTGGGATTATCATTAATGTGGGATGTGACATCACCCGTGAGTGATTTTCAAATTAACGATACTCTCCATTGGTTTATTTTTTAAATTATTATATATTCAAGTTTCTCAGTTGTTTTATATTATTTTACAATATAAACTGTGTGTTTTAGTTCTAATTTATAAACAAAGTAAGAGTTTTGACAAAAAACTGCCTGGATAAATTTAATATTAGGAATTTACAAATTTGTTTAAAACATTTGAATAATGATGATTTTAAAAAAGAAATAAACATTAATTTGTCCGAAAGTAGCTTCCGATTAAAATTAAAGCTTTTGGGATGCCCAATAAAAATCATCCAAAATAAACCTTATTTACAACATCAGATCAACACAAAAACGCTTTGGTTTCAATTTCTAACACGTTTTCACGTTAGTAAACAGGGTTTCCTCAAGCCTTCTAACAATTTTATGAGAGATATTCAGAAATTGGAACGTATTTTCTGAAGAATAGATTGAAACGAGTTGTCATGTTCCGAAAACTTTCTGAAAAACTTACTACAAAAAGCTGAACACATTACTTGTTCTGAACAATCAAAATTAATATTTTTTTGGTCTAGGTTTATTTTTAGAATTATATATTTAATAAAAATAGCGTTAATGTTTCGGTTACCAAAAAAATACTAAAACAGTAACTTATGACTTTATGTTTTGTTAATGTTACTACATATTTGTAACGAATAATTAATTCTTGTTAATATTTTTTTCTGGAATACTTTTGCAGTTTGTTTAAAATCGCTCTTTCAATTTGTAATTGATTTGTTGCTAAACATTGGCTATCTACACATTTTATTCATACTGTCACAATCTTTTCATTAGTGTACTAATAGTCCGGGAGCCAGCGAACGATTTTTTGCTACCAAAAATCCTCTCAACTGAAAATTCATGAAACGATTAAGACAGTTGTGTTCAAAGCCTGAGAACTTCATGCCGCACTGTTTGTGGGTTGAGCGCATAAAAATAAAATATTGTTTAATTATATATTTTTAGTGACTTCCTAGGTTAAAAATTTGGCAGATAATAGTTCCATTGATATTTTAAATTAAAAACATGTGAGATAGCTACATGTCAGAGAAGATTTTGAAAAATTCATCAGCTGACGAATTTTTTTCCACATACATCCAGCTGAATGTTTTTATTTATAAAAATGGTTCAAACAAAAGCTAATGAATAATAGAATTTCCAACAACTTTTTCTCTTTGTTAAAATTTTCGATTTGGAAACTGTCGCATATTCCCCATCTCACTTCATAAGATGTGGACTAAAACCATAATACATCAGCCTAAAGCTGGGGCATAGTTTTCTGCCATGATCGTTGTTGTGTTACAATTGAAATAAAGAAAATTGCATAGAAAGAGTTTCTATTTAAATATAAAAAATTGTAATTATGTCGAATGCAGTGCATGTTGTTTACCAACGAATAGATGTGGATATCTATCTAGCTAATCAAATCAAATTGAAGAATGGAGATTCAGACGACAGAATCGGGCTCTTTAGAGGTGGTTTAAAAAGGGTGCATTTTATTTGAATTTATTTGAGAAAGTTTGTGTTATAATCCGATTGGAAATAATTCGGTGTTATACTAAAATAATAGACATATTGTGCAAGGTTTATTTTTGAGTGTTATTTCTCCCTTTCTTGCACCCGATAAAAATTAAAAAAATAAAAAATTATAGAAAGTTAGTTTGTATTATTCTTTTGTTGCACCACAAATATAGTTATGGAGAGTAAATTATAGTTATTTTGCACAAAAATTACATTTGTTACTTATTCCTTTCCTGCATCAGAGTCTTCAATTCCTACTACTCACGTGTGACGTCAGCATATTCTACCTCTAGTAGTTACATATCATGTTCTCTCGCAAGGCAATGACAAAACCAGTGCAGAGTATACTTGTCTAGTAAACTTCTCAACATAAGCCGTTCGAATCCGCGTTAAACTGTAGGTCCCATGTACATGTGTCTAGTGTCACGCACAATACATATACAGGGTGAAACACCACCAACGGGACGGAGATTTATAGCGAAACAGTAAAAGTTTTACCAGTTTTGTCATTTTAGTAGCTTGCAGGTTGATAAACATTTAAAAATTATTTAGAAATATACAGTATGATCCAATAAAGTGTGGCGCACGTTATATTTTTTCTCTTATCAAACCTTATCTTTGCTTGTTGCGTTTTTTATTGCCCGTAAAAAATACTACTTTTCAAATAACTTGATATTAGATTAATGCATTCCATGATCAAGCATTAAACATCTCTTTACAGGGTGTTCAGAATGTACAGGTTAATAATTGAATCATTCACTATGTAATATGAGCCTAATTTTAAATTGAACACCCTGTATTTTAATGTTTTGTAAAATTAACAAACAAAATCCTCTTTCGAATGATATAAGGGTGGCCTATGCCTAAGTGTTACAGTTTTTACGCAATTTACAAGTTCCAAATTAATAGTAGCAGAGATTTTAAACAAAAATGCATACGTAATTCAATTAGTTAATAACATTTTATTAACATTACAGTCTGATAATCACATGAGTTACAAAAATCATTTTCGTTACATGTTATACAATATTTTTAAAAATAAGTTATAAAGGAATTAACCTTATTTGGAATTCAAATTCTAATCGAGTGTGACCGATGTTACCATGGTTACGATTTTCAAAACAAATGTCGAAACAACCACAAGTGACGAAAATTTAATTTTTCGTAAGCAGTTAAGAAAAAGTGGACCATTTTGACACTTACTTTGATTATGAAAAGTGTCACATTGTCACGGAAAACCCTAATACAAGTGCTGCCTGTTTATTGGATAATTCTAAGGATTAGTAAAACGAGTGTGATTAAGAAAAACCACTATCATCTGTATCACATTCGACCATCAATATTTGACAGAAAACGATTATGATGACTGTTTAAATTTTGCTTATGGACTTGCATACTATTAGCAGACTGTAATGCCACAAAATGACATTAACTGATTAGATTACAGAGTTCCACGCCACCACGCGTTATTTGGGTACTTTGAATTCTGTATAAATAACCAAATTGATTCAATTCCACGGTTTGTCGTGCCCTGTTTTTTATTTGAACACTCACTAGTTATTTATTGACTTTGTTTACTTCAATAACTTCCAAATATAAGAACAGACAACCTACCTCCGGGGCTTCCTTTTATTATTTGTCGAATGGAAAAATTGGCGATATGTAGTTAGTCAAAAGTATTTTTCGGCCTCCGTCTAAAATTACTGATTTTCTATTCGCTTAAATTGTCTTGAAAACACTTATTTTCAAGTCATGGCACGAAAATAAAAAGAGGGATTTTCATGATCGATTTTAAGTTGGTTGCATTGACAATTTGATTAACAACGAGTTCCGATTGACAACTGTGTAGTTTGAATGTGAACTAATAAATTAAAAAATATTTCAGTGTTCTTAAAGGATTTTCATCGCAAACAGTTTCATATTCATAAATCGATTTATGTAATTCAACCGTAGGTAAGCAGTAAATTCAAAGAAGCATTTTTTAGGTTATGTTTATTTTTTCAGTAATTATTAATTCAAATAATCCAATTGAATTGAATAATTTATTTAGAAACAAAAATAGAGGAACAACAAAACAACCAAACGGAAATTCTAACTAAAATCAGATAAATAAAGAATTATTTAAAATTAAAGTTGATCGTACAATTTTCCAGATGGGAGAGATTAATATTCGGCAAATTTGTGTCTTGTAATTTAAGTTGCACATTATGAATACTAGATGGTTTTAATGAAATCGGTTCTTGTAAACTTTCTTGCTGGATTCCTGTACTTGTCGAGGGCTGAGGTTCTGAACGATTTTGATGCAATAATTTATTGGCAATGTTTATTTTAGCACCCAATGAATCCTCTATATATTGTTCTGCGACTGTAGTACTTTTCCATCCGCCAAAGCGCTTCAGGGTTGTTATATCTACCCCATTCCCTGCCAGAGCTGTAGCACCACTCGCCTAAAGCAGTGACCTGTGTATTTTTGGATTTTCTAATTTTAAATATGCAGCTATTTTAAGGCATATTTCAAAGGAGTGAATGCCTACTGGCTGTTTTGAGCATTTATTTTTGCATAAAATAAAAATCTATCAATTTCTGTATTGGGCCTTAACGTAACATATTTGCGAATTATATCCATCCAATGAAGTTCGGTCACACAGCAGGTACGAGGTTTTAGTTTTTGTTTGAGGGATGGATAAGATAATAACATCCCTTTATCAATGACATCTTTGATTTTCATGTCTCGTATTCATTCGGCATGCACCGCATATGCCAAATATTAATGCTGTCTATAAATAATTTTTGTAAATAAAGATTAAAAATTAATCATGCCTACCTTTATCATAAGATAATCTTCATTAAGTGCTTCGTTAATAAACTTTTCTAAATCATCCATTTCTAAAATTTTGGATTTTTTGCACGATATCCGTCATGTTTGCGCTTTAACAAAGCTATTAATTTTGTATATTTTTCGATATTAATGTTGTCTTTAATGTTTAAGGTAGTTTTAAGCATCGAATACATCGACCATAACGTTGACGATTTGAAGTTCTTAGATTTTTTTTCTTCAAATATGCAACCAAAACATATTCATTATACACCGATACGCCATTTTCAGAACCCCATTTTTAGTATCTCATATTCTTTCCAATATCGATTGATGATTTTTCAGGAAGTAAATTTTGAATTGCAGCTTCTGCTAACATTTCGAATATGAGCTGGTACTTCTAATACCTTTTCTTCATTCATGTTTTTTCACAAAAAAATTCATAAAATTACCAAGCGCAATAAGATTATTTTAAATTCAAATCACTATAGCGGTGAATTGAATCGCCAACATAAGAAAGATGAATTTTCTAAACCGACGCTATTTAAACAATAATCATTAATATTTTAATTTAAAAATTTTGTCGGCCGAAAATTTGTTGATCACACGTCCAGAAATTTTTTTGCGGTATTCACTTCAGGCCTCGGCTTCGCCTCGGCCCACAAAACGTACTCATACTCAAAACTACAGTTTCTGGCCTAGTGATACAAATAACTATTTTACACCAAGGGTGTGGGATATCCTGATACAAAAGTATTCTGAGATATATGAAACGGCCTAAAAAATTAATCAATAAACAAACCTAAACGCAAACTCTACAAACCAACTAGCAAAGACTATAGCTAACGTTTATAATACCAAGCATTATCAAAATTAACTTTCGAACAACAATGAGGAATGCTAGTAACGTAACATGTAATTTTGTGCGTTAACTTAGTTCAACCCTTAAACACAACAAACAAATAAAATAAATGTAAATAATCGGATACTTTCCAAGAATCTTATCGATGGCCATGGCGATCATATTGACTTCTGAATCATGTTTACCGTTTATATTCTTTTTTTTCACTATACACCTTAATGGTGAATATGTTTGTCTAAATAAGCTTATTACCTCTATGTAAAATAACCATTATATGCTAAGAAGTCTTCGACGCTTACAGGCGTTATCTCAAACAACATCACCAAGTAGACTAAAGAAGAATTCTCGTACTAAAGAAAACTTACTACTGCCCAATATCCCAATTAAAATCAGACTCTGTGATAAGAACATCAAATTGTCAAATATACTTAGCGGCTTCAAAATCTGGGTGATAACAGAAAACGGCGAAAGACTGATTGGGAATGTGCGATGACATTATAATTTATAAAAATTTTATCAAACAACCACGGTCGAAAAGTGTGAAAATGCCACTCAAAACGAGATCTATCTACCTAGATCAAGAGAGAAAGCCATCAAACCTTCAAAAACAAGATACGAAACACTCCAAAAGTGGAGACTTCTAGGATTTACTACATCAGATAATGACGATTGTTATCATCTTACATTTATTTACGTAAATAACTTTAATTAACGTCGTCATTAAATAGCGATAATTATATAAAAACACAAGAAATTAACATTGTTAATTTAAAAGAACAAATAAATTTAATTAATTAATTGTTATATGAAACACAATATACAGGGTGTCTCAGAAATAAGTACATAAATTTTAACCACTAGTCCAACTCATCAAGATGAACAATCTTTATGTGCCATTTTTTGAAATTCAAGTTTTAGTTTTATTTCTCCATAAATTAACGAGTCCTCTATGTACTGTTGTAATTAAAAATAGGGGAAATTAAACAAACTTGAGATATTGAAAAATGGCACATAAACTTTTGCCAGGAAAGAAGATCCCTGCGTCATAAGTATGTGCATATGAATCAATACTAAAACTTCTGAGTCAATTTGAGCATTTACTATTTAGTTACTGGTTAAAATTAGAACGTTACTAAAACAGTGTTGGCAAGATATGCGGTTGTCAGTTGAAATACTAACCTTAAAAGTAACAAGTGACAGTAATTGATAACCAAAATACAGAATGATGCAAGAATGACAGCGACCGACAATTGACATAACGTCAACTTAAATGAAATTGAAGTCAATTGAGTAACTTTATTCATAACGCATATAATACATATTCCCTCTTTATTTTACACATATCTATGTCTTATCCATAGAATAATCGGTACGTTATTTCACATCAGATAATAATGTCCCAAGTATCTTCTTTGGTGGCACCATGTTTAGAAAAGTTGTTCATCTTGATGACTTGGATTAGTGGTTAAAATTAATGTACTTATTTCTGAGACACCGTGTATTTACTGCAAACAATCTCAACTGTGGTAATATCGTTTCGAACGTTGCTTAGTTGATTATTTATGATAGGTAATGATACTAACGTTAGATTATTGCTTTCACGCACCAAATTTTACGATGCCCTTATAAATGGTTTACTTACGTGGTTTATTCTATTAAATGCTAGGTAAAGGACATAGCCATAATATTTTGGTTACAAAAGTGTACATTCTGATATATCTAATCACTAACTTAATCATAAATTAAATATATTATAATAAGTTAAATTTTACATTTACATCAAATGTGCATTATAATCTGCAAACACAGCCAACTGAAAATTTAGCGTCACATATTAAAATATATAAAGTTGATATAATACATTTAGCGAACACATGGAGTTAATCCACTTTATTTTAATTAGTGATAATTTGAACTAATAAATGTAGACACTGCTTTAAACTATGTAAATTTGTATAAACACGAAAATTAAAAATAGATTATTTATTATTTATTTATATAAAATATTGAAAAATAATGTTTTGTAAATAGAATAGAAACGAGAGCAAACCACTAATAAGATAATAACCAAAACCATCGTGACAACTAAAATGTCAAACAACGCAGAAATCATATTTGTTGGTTTTAATACTGACTTTAAAATTACACCAATATAATATTTTTATTTAAATTTAGCTCGGATTTATTGGGAGTGGTTCAACTCCATGTGTTCGCTGAACGTATTATAGTAAATAGGGAAGTATATCCTAAATTACATATACTGACAAAACGACACATTGGCGAGATTTAAAAATTAGCGTGGTTTAAAAAATAAGTCAATTAAGAAGCGCCTATACACCGAAAATATACAGTTGGATTTCTGAGAGACGTTTGAAATACACAACGGACCCTATGTTGAAATTTGTGTTTCGAGGTTAGAAAGAAATTTGTTAGTGGTGGTTGGTTCTTTTTTCCGTAAGTTTTTTTTGTTATTTAACTGTTCGCTAGTTTTATATTTTCAAGCATTTTGTGTTCGAGGTGATCGTGTAGAATTTACAACATTATTGTCACTGCAACAAGATTATTCTTCGAATCGTAATATTTTGAAGCTACGTACAAAATAACATACAACCACTATGGACAAATGAACATACATGTCGTTTTGTCCGTATAGATAGTGAATAATAAAATATTTACATCTACATAAATCTCTTTAATTTACAGGATGCAATATGCCACAGAATTATAAGAGGATAAGTAATCTTCAATCATGGAGTCCAGAAGCAATGAAAAACCTCTTAAACCTGTAAAAAGGAAAAAAATGGGTTGGCTTCTGGCTTCTAACACCTTCAAAGGGTCGCAAGCTACACGAAGGCGGCATGCTTTAGTACAAAATAAAACAATTTTCACCTGTAGCAAAGCTTTGGGCCGATTTCACCTAACATTTCCTTTGAAATCGAGACAATTGGTTGAGCACATCAAGTTACTTGAAACTCGCATGTATGGATTAAGGCGTACAATGGTTCAAGAACTCGCTTTTAAATTGGCTGAAAAGAATGGCTTTGAGCATAGTTTTAATAAAGATAAGAGTAAAGCTGGCAAGGAGTGGCTAGATGGATTTTTAAGACGTCATAAAGAATATCTTTACGTAAACCTGAGCTTACCTGCAGCCAGAGCCTAAGCTTTTAATAGACCCCAGGTAAAAAGTTTTTTGATATTTATCAAGAATACATAGACAAATACAAATTCAACGCAAACCAGATCTACAATGTGGACGAATCGGGCATGTCTACTGTCCATACCTCAAAAATCCTGGTTGTCGCTAGCAGGAAACATAAGTATGTGTCATTACGAGCAGGATCCAATGTGACACTCGTCTGCAGCGTAAGCTGGGTCGTACGTACTTTCTTTCATGAATTTCCTGAGGAAAAATATGAAAACGAGCTCATGGATGAAACACCAACTGGCACGGTTGGAGTAGCTCAAGAAAACGGGTGATGACTACTGAAATATTTGTGAAGTGGCTCAGCATTTTCAAAGCTTTTAAAAGCTAGCAAAACTCATTTATTGTCAACTATGCCAGCCATAAGTCATCCGGAGCTTTGAACTTTGCAAAGGCAAATTGAATTGAAATTGTTTGTCTTCTCCCTCATTGCCTCTCGACGTGTGCTTTTATGGACCGCTCAACACATATTTTAACTAAGACATTTTTGTGTGGCTAAGAAATCATCTAGGAAGAGTGGTCACGCTTATGGAAAAACTGCTTCAGTTCACAACGCATGCAATGGTTTTAAAAAGCACTGGACTGTAGCCAGTTGATCTAAACATATTTCCAGATCACTTTTTTGAACCAGCTGAAACAACAAATATGCCAATATCTTTGCAGCTAATAACCCAGACCAAATCCAGGATCAGAACCCTCCCATCCTTGCTAATAGAACTGGAGGTTGGTGAGATTATGAACAGAATAAGACCACTATATCTTTATTAAAGCCACCCACTAATTCTTGTAAACCATCTAGTTAATCGGATTCTTCAGTCGCAATAGCAGTCACTAATGATATTCATAACACACTTACTGGCCACTGACATTTCTCAACTATCTACAAGTTCCTTTCTATCGACAAGTTCGTTAGCAGTTTCAGTTAATGTCATTTCTCCAAAGCTTCCAGTGGTAAATTCGTACAGCGGACAGGGCAAACAAAAGTTAAAGGAACTAACGACAACATTCCTACGTACGTCATCACCAACATGGCAGAATTAAAACTCAAACGAAACACTGAAGCTGAAAACCAACTCCTAAAAGAAGACAGGCAGGTAAAATCTCGTTATATTAATAACACTCAGATGAAGACTGCCTTGATTAAGAAGACGAAGAAGGCGATTGTGGCATTGCATTTACTGCAACCATTCCTACCACCTTCAAAGCCTGGTGGAGGGAAAAGTGATTGAAGTGCATGCGGTGCAGTCGTTGGGTTCACGCGGCCTGTGCTGATTTCCTGTCGAAGCGTACCAAAACATTTGTTTGCGAATTGTGTAATTTTTTTGTTATTACTTATTTTATTCATGTTGACGGTTATGTATGTCATTTAGTCCATACGGACGGATTTATCTTGATCTTTATTTAAATACTAAATATTTTTGTAAGTCTTGATTTTTCTTGACAAAACCTTTTTATGATTTCTTATAACCATTAATATAAGCAAAGTTGTAAAAGGAAAAATATATTCCTATCTAATCATTATAATTTAAAATTTCTACTTGTCTATCTGTTCATCTCTCTCCGAGGTGTGTTTTAAAAAACGGAATACACCATTCATTAGAGGATTTTAAGGTTGGTCTGGATGCAAGGGTTTTGAAACTCTAACTTAACTCCCCTGGGGGCTTACACACCCACTCTCCCAAAACTTCAAAATTAATTTTTGTTTTTATTACATATATGTTTGTCTTTACAAGACAAACATCTTTTGTATACAACATTTTGACCTAAGGCCGTTAAGGTCAAAAGTTATAATAAATGCATGTCCGTAGGACGTGCTTAAAGACTACTTCATGAATCAATATAAAAGTTATTGATAATTGATAAAACACTGTCATTTTGGACGTAATTTCCCTACTATATTGGATAAACTCGCACAACTAATCTAATAAATCACAACGTATTTTAATCCAAACGGTAATATTGATAGATAAAAGAGTAATTGTCTTTTATATTATTTTTTTTATTATTCATTGTTAATTTAATATCCTTCTAAGTATGTGTAGATAATTTCTATGTTTGTAATGTCTTTTCTATGCATTATATTTGGGTTTTAGAATATTTCAAAAAAAAATCTAGATTGAGACATATGAGTGATCTTATTTAGTTTATTATAGCTGTACCCCGTTATATCAACTATAACAATTTTTGCATGTAACATCCAACGTCAGTTATGCGTAGCCAGACGCACACACGACATTATCTATACCTAGTTAAATGAATGAATGGGAAATCAGGTAAGGGACTTGTGGCAAAGGTAGTAAAATCACTAAATACACCTAACATCCGGGTGGTTTTCTAAAGAACAGCGTGAACGTGTAAAATTTAATTAGGTTCGGTAACAATATCTGAATACGTGCTTTTTGTAGCATTTCACACTTAAATAACTTTAATAAATCAACTTCTACTAATACGATAGATCTTTTAGGTTGTACAAGATTTAAATAGTTGTAGATTAAGTGTATGGTCGTATATTTTTCTAAGACGACATTGACAAATTGTTTAATGTATAGAATTTAAAATTTTTCACATACATTAAATACACGTTATTACTAATTTGGAATTATTCGTACCTATAGTTTAAATAACGGCGCATTTATCATAAAAAATAATTTTTCTAATTTTGACATAGAAAATGATAATTTCCATAACCAAAGTACGTGCCAAAACTACATACTTTAGAGCGTTTTGAAATGGTAACGGTGGTAACATCGTTGACCTCGATTAAAGTTTAAATTCAAAATTCATATTTAATCTCTATTTTTCAAAATTAATTTCAAATTTTTGATAAGTAATTACTGAGGTATGACAACCACGAGACACTAATTGTTATCACACATAATACAAATAGAAATTGAATCTGTAGACCACGATTTTCTATGGTTTCTTTCACCAAAGATTGATGACATGATGTATAGACAATGCAGGGTAGTTTTGGTGTCACTATCGTCGCCATTTTTACTTGGAGCCGTCATTCAGTATCATTTAGACCAAGTAAAGGAACCCTACAGTGAAACAGCGAATAAATTAATGATATCATTTTATGTGGATAATTGCGCCACTAGTGTTAATAATATTTGTGAACTCGATAAATTTCGAAGCGAAGCAGTTCATATCATGGAAACAGCAAAAATTTAATTTACGATGCTGGGAAACAATTCTTTAGACCGAGATTTGAAGTTTGGGGTGAAACCTCAGTACTGGACTTTGTTGGAATAAGACAGAGGATACGTTAAGATGCGTAATTAATGAAAACTCTCTGACACAGAAAAGATTACGAAAAGATTCATTTTGTCCGGAATTCAAAAAATTTATGATCCTATTGGATATTTATGTGCGATAACTGTACAGCCAAAGAAGATTCTCCAACGATTATGCGAATTAAAATTAAGTTCGGATGATGACGTTTCGAAAGACTTCTGTAACAAATATATAAGATGGTTGAAACAGTTAAAATTTTTACCTGAACTGAGAATTCCAAGATACACAGGTGTTATGAAGGAAGATGAGACTTTAGATTGTTTTTCTGTTGACTCATGTCAAGAATCCTATGCTGCGTGTGTATTTGTGAGAACTATGGACTAAATTTGGAAATATTTCTGTGCATTTGGTTAGAGCTAAAGGTCGTGTTAGTCCGATCAAGAAAGCTACAATTCCTCGACTTGAACTGCTATCATGTACTATTGAAGCTCGACTTTCACATTCTATTTGAAAAGCTATTGAAAGAGAAGACATGGTAACTTATCATTATACTGATTCAATGACAGCACTTAGTTGGATTAAAAATGACGAACTATGGAAGACTTTTGTTTACAACAGGGGTGCAGGAGATCAGAAAATTAGTAATCTTGAATTCTAGTTTCACATCCCGAGGAACCAACCTACGCCGCTTACAGAAGGAAAAATAGTGGCAGGAACCCGCGTGGTTATACAGTTCCGAATCCTGTTGGCCAGTTCACAGACGATTAATTACTGAAAGTGAGGAAGCAGATAGGGAACGAAGATATAATGTTTTGCAAGTAATGACTTCCACCAAGAAACTGATGATTTAGTTTCAGTTGCGATGCATCGTTTTTCCAATTATCATAAAATTCTACGAATGATATCTTGATGATGCGTTTTATTTGCAATCTGAAGACTAAAGAAAATCGTATAACAGACAAGAATTTGACGGTTGAGAGTTGACTAAGCAGAGCAAGTTCTTTTTCTGTGTGTTCAGAGGGAATTGAAGATAGACGGTTTTAAGAGGAAAGATCTATTGCTAGATGAAACCGGTATATGGAGGGTACGAACACATTTGCTTTCACTTGAAGATGAGACGGATTTTATTCTATCCATTTTGCTTCCTGGTAATAATCCTCTCACGAAAAGGATTGTAGAATATTATCACTTTCACAACTATCATGCTGGTCCAAAATATTATGGGACTACTTAGACTGAAGTTTTGGATTAGAAAGGCCAAGCGTGTTATACGTTCTATTGTTTATTCCTGCCAGCGTTGTCGTCGTTTTACTGCTCAACCACTTTCCACTGTGGTTGCTCCTTTGCCAAAAGATCGAGTAAGAGATGCCGCTGTTTTCGAAATCACCGGAGTGGATCTGGCTGGTCCAATTTATTTGCGTGGTAATCAGAAAGTTTGAATTGTTGTTTACACATATGGAGTATATCGAGCTATTCATTTGAGTTGGTTAAATCTTTTATCTACGGACTCCTTCCTTATGAGCTTACGTCGTTTCATTGCCCGAAGGAAAAATCCCCGAATTATTTACTACTCTACTGTCTATAACTTTCATTTACATACTTTTTTTCTAAAACGAAATTTTCTTTAAAACAGTTACCGTTTCTTTTTTCATTTTTTCTCAAAGCATTCTAGACGCTGTTAGACGTTTATTTTATATATTACTTTTGCACGTATCTATGTTAATATCGGAACCATGTGGAGTTCTGCGCAAAACGCTTGTTTATTAACGTTTTTGCATAACGGCTTTACAGAAGTAATATTTTGTATTACTTCAAATTTTATTTTGCATAAGTGAGCTGGGAAAAACGCCGTTAATAATGTTCCAGGCAACGAACAAAACAATTGCCACCTCTGGAAATGCACCTATAAATATACTTATTTACAATAGGTGCGTGAATATTTCATTGAAAATTGAGCCTAGATTCGAATGGTTTAGATTAAATTCGAAAAGGCGTCGGGCTAAAAATAAACTTGAAGAAATTTTTTGACAGAAGCTGTCTACGGGTAGTAAATTAAACCACTGTGAGCAAGAGATTAAACACATTGTTCTAATTATTCGTCGTTAAATGGTTTAGTAAATATGACTCAGTGGGAGTATTGAACAAAAATTAGCTCTCATTCCTTTTAACATAATTGATCCTTTAGGTTTCTGTTTTTACCAGAGTGTGGCAAAGAAATAATAAGTTTAATTTCAATAAAACGTTCTGACCACGTTTGTAAGAATCATAATTTTTTATACATTCCTACTAACTTGAACTTCCTCTGATTTGTTGGTCATACTTATTAGTTTAATAAAGTCAGATTTCCACCAAAAATTTAGAACATGGTCTAAGACCCCTCTTGGTGGAGGTGAAAAATAAGAACAACTCAAATTTTAGAAGGGAAACGTCGGCAATATCAACGATTTTATTTGTTTTGTGTTTAACTCCACCAAAAACGGACGTTAGACCATATTATAAATTATTAGTTTAATTTTCTTCTTAGCAAAACTCTAAATATGACACATAGTTTATTGGCTAAACTCTATTTAGGGAGACGATACTTTAACGAAGGAGTTCAAGTAAAAGATTGAAATTTTAATTATGTCTCTTTACCAATAGAAATTAAACGCTGTCCATTAAAATAATAATACAACTAAAAAAAGAAATCAAACTGGGGACTTGAACCCACGTACGTAATTGCAATAATTTATAAATAATGCGCCGGACATCGACAACACAAGTCTTACACGTTCATTTAAAGTAAGCTGTTACCTACGCGATGCATTTTTTTGATATATTTTTGATATGTTTGGTTAAATTTTAAAATTATTACGCAAAACGACTTATAGTACACATAATGTGTTCTGATACTGAAAATATCCTAAGAACACTTTGGGGACATATAAATCTACTTCTCTAATTCCTCATGTTAAACAGAATGCTTCAGATTTTCCGGGACGCACGATATGAATACTACGTGTTGCGACGATATTTTGACACAACTAACGAATACGTTAATTTATTAACATTAAATATTGTAGTTCCAGTTTTGCACCCAGGTTGTGTAGATGGCCTTGCACAATTCCAGACATTGCATTGAACCTAACCTTAGTAAATTGCACATCAACGCAACGAATAAAGTCAGCGTATACAATTAGTGTGTAATTATACAGTAGGGGTGCATAAATAAACAATCTTTTGTTACAGATCGGTTTTCATATACATCCGAAATTGGCCCTAAAAGACCAAATTGTGGCCCCGACGTTCCAAGTAAATCGACGCCCTACTTTCAACAGATACATGTGATAGAAAGACGACCGCACTAAAAAACCAAATTGGCCAACACATAAACGAGAACATGTCAGGAAAACTTGACACCTAGCCGTCATGGCATTGCGTCATAGAAGTGTGCATAAATAAACAATCTTTTTGTTACACGTCGTTTTATATCTACATGCGAAATAGGGATATGAAAAGCCAAATACGGAATTCCACAGTTTGAAATTAAAGGTACAGTTTCAAAATATGTCATTTAATTATGGATCATTCTGGATTATTCAAAATCCATAGACAAATTTAATAAAAATATGAGCTAAGCGCATTTTTAATGCAATATATCCAATTCCTATCAACCGAATAAAACAGTAGTCCAGTGAGATTTTTCTATAAAGTTGTGTCGAGCTACCTTACTCTGATGAGCCTCAAACACGCGTATGTAGGTGCGGTTCGTAATTCTGCAATTATCACTGCCTAATGTTTTATTCGGTTGGAATTTGATATTTTGCGTTAAAAATGCGCTTAACTTTTTCGCAATGTTGAAGAGTTCAAAGCCTGCGTCTTGCATACTACAGATCAAATTCTTACAATTTGATGAATCTGTCCATGAGATGGCGACACCGACTAACACTTGCTTATTTTCTGTGTTATTTTTGAAGTCACCCTAATATCGGACAGTGTGGATATTAGAAATCGTGACAATTTGATAGTAAACCAATTTTACGATTTCAGATTATGAATAGGTAACAAAGAGTTATGAGTATGGGTTTTGATAATATCAAAGTATACGTATCGTGTTGTTGGCGGTTTAGATTGTTATGGACTAAAGTAAAAGGTATTCGATAATACGCTAATTTCCTTTAGTCAATGAATAATAAACTTACGTAGGTAAAGTTAGGGTTTAATAATATATCATAGATAAATACTACTAATATCGCAAACACATAAAGCTTTTATTTGTTTTTATTTGAATATAGACTAAATAATAATGTTTTTGATTTGGACAATTAGAGAAAGTAAATCTCTAACTCTGTAGAAGAGGAGAAAATAATGTCAAAGTTAAGTAAAAATCAACAAAGTGTTGAGATAATTTGGATTGGAATGTGATTAAACAAAAACAACAACAAAGATTACATGGCTCTTCAATTGTTGATGAGATCTTTAGCTGAAATCATTCGTCAAGGAAAGTAATGATAACAATATCATAGGTGGTTGCAACAACTCGCATACATCAATAGATATGTACGCACCCAATTTCTGCAAACAAATTCTGCAAAATATTTCAAGGTCTGCATACGTAATTGATATAATTTATGAACAAATGTCAGTGTACAAAGGGTTGATTTCCACCAATTACATAGCAATTTACGATTCCATACGTCTCCTGCTCTCCCAGCTTACCCAGGTAGGATGAAAACGCATTTGTCTGATTGTGATTTATGCTTGTCTTTATTACTCCAAACAAGGCTGGTCTCCAGACTGGACCGTACTTATACCAAATTAAGATTTATTAACATAAACAATTTTTATTTGTGAATAGTAAATATGGACATAATCCGGTTTTGAAACCTCAATAAAATATGTTCAAAAACATTTACATAAATCTAATTTTGTAGGTGTTTATTGATTCTTTATTAGTTTTCTTTTTCAAATTGATTGAAATACTGAATAGTTTTCATCGTTCTTTGTTATTTATGTAGGACTGCTCGAAGCACACATTCATGTTATAAAAGATCTCTCAACAGTTATTATATCTTTTATGACAATATCTATTTTAATTTGTAAAGTTGTGGTGTTACGGACGACAGATGCACTTTCGTGTTCCCAATACGTAACGGGTTTTCGTTAACGTTCGTTCGATGTTAATACGTTTATAATTCTTTTATTCATTGTAATTTATTTTCTCTACCAACAAATGTAAAACACAAACTTCGTGTAGAGATACTGGGAATTTTTATTGAACAAAGTGGATTTAATTACAATCTAATCTTAAAATGTTTAAAAATATTAAATGGCTATAAAGCAACATTTTGCATCCTTATATTTACGTTATCACAGATAATAATGTCTGTGTTTTATTTATTTATACTAGTTTTTTGTTTTTAATTATATGTTATTTAAAAATTCTTATGTATTTTCTTTTGGATTCATTAATACTGGAAACAAGCTTAATATAGGATTATTTAATAATTTGGAAAATAAATTAGACAAAAATAAAATGATTCGGCAGAAAAAAACATAACATTCTTATCTACTCATTATTTTCTGATGTAAAACTATTAGTTATTATTTTGTAATAAATAACCAGTAAAACATCATGCGCTTATATCTATCCGTTGTAGGCCTCTCAAATAGTCTCCATTGTTTCCTCGTTCTGCTTTGTGTAACCAAAATTGTAGCATTGATTATAAAGTTACTGATTGTAGTCTGCCACTCTTTAATGTTGTTGATCAATATAAGTAGGGGTCTTCCTCTATTTCTCTTTCGTTCCTATTGTACTATTTTCCTGGTTCATCTAACATCGCCCAATGATGGTCTTCAACTTTTTTTTTGTCTTCATCCATGTGTCTGCCATTCTATCATCCAGAGTTATGCTTTCTAGTATTTTACATTCAATCGATCTTTGGATTATTCTTAATTTTTGTATATTATTGGCCTTTTATGTATACACTTTTGTTACGGAGAGTACATTTTGATTTAATTAGTGTTTTGAGTTTTTAATCAATTTTATTTTGCAGCATTACTCGCTTCATCTATCAAATGCGTCCAACCTATTTTTTCTTTCTTTCAATGTAATCCGTTATCCTGAAATAAATGTAGAATAGATATTTATTTTGTTCTTTACAAAAACAAAAGAATTCGGTTACATATAATTACAATAACAAAACAAAAAATTACCATTATAAAATAACAATAACTTATTGACTTTCAATTTAACTTAATTATTTTTCTTTTCTGTTTCTCCATCCATTGTCTTTCTCCATTACTTCCTCATCCATTCGATCCCTTCCGCATTATCCCCTAACAATATCCTTGTATCTCTTCCTTCCACTCTCAATTCATTGCATCCTTCTTTCATGTGTTCCAAGTTCTCCCATCCATCTCCGCACAGTCTGCACACCTATCCTCGTCCTTCCACCAATATTTATTTTTCCAGAGTATGTCAAGCAAAGTATTACTGGTCATATTATGTGCCAATCCGACTCTTTCTAAAAATTTCCAGGACCGGACTTTCGGTTTTCTCACTTAGTTTTAAGAGAAAAATGTAGTACGCCACTGGTTTTTCCAAATATTGGAATCATTTTCACATTCCAGAAACGCTCTCTTTGTTTTTCTTTCTTCCGACGCGTCGTTTCCATGAAAAAAATAAAATCCATTTGGATGTCTTTCAAAAGCTCATTATCGAAAACTTCAGGTGACAATAAAAACGTAGTGAACAATGAATATTGTCATGGTACAATCAGAAGAAGATTTAGTTGCAAGAATTGTGATAGCCGGTGAAACTATTAGAAACGACCCTGGCGTCTTTGCCCGAGTTCGTTTATCTTGGGTTGAAAGATGTAGAAGATGCGTCCAGGTGCAAGGAGATCATTTCGAGCACTTAATTTAGAGAGCTTTTTCAGTTTTGTTTTCGTTGTCGCCATGACAATTATTCATTGTTCACTACATTTTTATTGTCACCTGAAGTTTTTCGATAATGAGCTCTTTGAAAGACATCCAAATGGATTTTATTTTTTCGTGGAAAACGACGCGTCGGAGAAGAAAAACAAGAGAGCGTTCTTTCCAAATTGATTGGGAATGTGAAAAATGATTCCAATATTTGGAAAACCAGTGGCGTGCTACATTTTTCTTAAAACTAAGTGAGAAAAACCGAAAGTCCGGTCCTGAAATTTTTAGAAGAGTCGGATTGGCACATAAATATGACCAATACAATACAAAACATATTAATTTTTGAATTTTTCAAGGCCCTGTATATCGGAAGCAACGCATTTCCGGACATAGATTTATTATCTCAAATCTCTAATCTGGAGTTCTCTATGTACCCTTGAAATATTGCCACCCTTATCTGAGACACCCTGTATATCCTAAATACTTGTATTTGTCCACAATCTATTTCTTCCTCTCCCAAAACGCCATGATACTTTCTTCTTTCGACCTTTCTTACTTTTAAATTCTATGATTTTTGTTTTGCTCACGTTTGCCTCTAACTTTTTCTTTTAAGTATTTCCTTAGAGTTTTTATTACCCTTTTCATACCTTTTTTCACTTTTTGCTATCACAACTATGTCGTCCACATACGCCAATACCCATACTTTTTTCTTCCTACCACTATTTATCCCACTTGGTTTCTCTCAATTCCTCGTCTAGATCCCCAATATATAAAGAAAATCAACACGGACTTAACGGACATCCTTGTTTAAGTCCTCTTCCTTCTTAAACTTGTTCCTCATTCTGCCTCCCACTTTGGTTTTGCTACTGTGTCCTCATACATTTCCCTTCACCGTATCTATTACATCCTCACTGATTCCTTTTTTCTTCATCCTCTCCCCACAACAAACCTCTTTCCACCTTGTCAAACGTAGCCCTAAAATCCAACAAATGGCAAACATTACTCCTTTCTTTTTCCAATTGTTTATTAATCAGGTGCTTTAGCACGTATATACAATCGATTATACCAATCCGAAATTAATTTTTTTTTCCTTTACTTCCCTTTCTAGTTTTCTTCTTAGAATCTCACTATGCACTTTTTGTATCCTACGTTTGTTAAGCTTATCCCTCTGTAGTTTTTAATTTCCCTCCTATCCCTTCCTTTGTAAATTGGACATATTATAATCTCCTCCATTGTTGAGGTAGTTCTTCTCTTTTCCATATCCTTTCATATGTTTTCGCATTCTCTTCCTCGTCCTCTCTCCTGTAAATCTCCAATGTTTCCCTGTGCCCCGTTCGAACCTCCCGCCTTACCCATTTTTAAATTTTTCTATTGCTTTTTCTAATTCCACTTTTCAATTCCCCCTTCTCTGCTTATCCTTTTTCTCCTCTGTTCCTCCCATTTCTCCTCATTTATTTTTATTTTCATCTTTCTTTCTCTTTTTCGTTTCTTTTTAAAAACTCCCAAGCGTGTCCTGCGTTTTCTTTCGATGATCTCTGTTTCCAATTTCTTTTGTATTCTTCCTTTCTGGTTTTACACATTTTCTAAACTCTTTTCTTTTACTTCTGTATTCATCTATATCCATTTTCCGTTTTTCCACCTTCTTCTCCCTCTTCTCATTTCTCTCTTCGCTCTTTAGCAATCTCCATTCCACCTATTTAATTTTTTTGTCTCATTCTCCTTGTTTCTTTCCTGAATTTTCTTATTTGAGTCGCTTCTTTCATTTTTTTTTATCCATATTTTTATCTCCTCATCTATTTCATTCGTTGTTTCTTGTTCTTCTCTACTATTTCCATTTTCCTCTATACCTTTCTATACTATATTTTGTCCATATCTTCTTCCCCTCATTCTTCTCTGTTCTCTTCTTCGTTTCTTCATCTTTCTTCCCCCAAAGTTAATTCCAGCGGTTGGTGATCCGTTTCCTCTCTTCCTCTCTCTATCTTGAAACTTTCTACGTCTTCTAAGCATTTTTCATTCACTATTACGTAGTCTATTACGATTCTCCATTCCTCCTATAAACGTAAAACTCTCTTTTCTCTTCCTCCATGTTGCCGTTCATTATTGTTCATCCTCTTTCTTTACATAATTCTAGCAATTTTATTCTTTGTTTATTTATTTTCTTGTCCATAGATCTTCTCATTTTTAACTCTTCCATTTATCATCATTTTTACTAACCGCCTTTTCTTTTCTATTTCTCTTCTTGTTGTTTTCATTTATTTTCCATATATTGTTGTTATCATATATCTTTCCCCTACTTCTGTCTTTACATTAGTTTTTATCAACCCTGTACACTTTTCCCCCTCTTCTTCTCCTACTGCCGCCCATTCCTTTCTGACACCTACTAGTATTCCTCTTTTGCTCTTCTCCTTTTCTCCGTTCTCTCCGCAAATTGTATCTGCCATGTAAATTCCTCCGGTAACATTTCTTTCCACTTCTCCATCCTTTCTCCTCCATCCATGTTTCCACCATCCCCACCATTTTAAATCGCCTTACATATTTCCAAAATTCTTTCCCTTTGTTTTTGAACCCGCTACATTTCAAAATATAATTTTATTAACTCCTTTTCGCTTTTTCTTTCTCCCTTTCTTTATTCCCTTCTATTTTTAAAATCCCCTCCTCTCTTTTAGTTTTTTGTCATCCACTTTTCCATCTTTTCTCCTTCTCTGACCATCTCCATTCTTCCCCATCTACCCACATTTTTTTGTATCCTACTTTCACCCTCTTACCATCCTTTTCCATTTTTTGGCCTCTTGCCTCATCTTCATTTGAACGTCCTTCTCTTTTTTAGTCATGTCATCGTCTATGTAAATTTCATTACCTTTCATCATTGTCTTTTTCTCATTATCTCTATTTTATCGTCCATGCTTCTCATTTTTATTAACACTACACCTCTTCCTATTTCAATTGCTTCTTCAATCTTTGTTTCCATCTTCATCTTTTCTTTTAAATATTTTCCACTTTTTTTGTATTTCTCCTCTTCCTCCTTGTACATTTAGTCCTCTGAACACCATATTTTTCTTCTCTTTTCTTTCTCCATATTTTCTACCCTTTTCTCCAAGTTTTCCACTTTTCTTCTAATCTTTTACATTTATTTTCCAACTTTTCGTTTATCTTTTTATGTCTTCTCTTATCTCTCATTTCTTCATTAATTTTTCTTGATTCGTGTTTATCTGTTTTATTTCGTTCAGCATTTCTTTGCAAATATTTATTGTTTGTTCCTCTTTATTCATTCCTATTTCTCGTTCATTCCTTTTTTCTTCTTCCCTTGATCCTTCTCCCTTTTTAGCAATCTTCCCATTTTTAAGCTCTTTCTAAATATCTTTTTTTTGTATCTGACGTTGACCCCTATGAATCCGACATTTTTCTATTTTTTTTTATAATTTAACATGACTTCAACTTAATTCACTTGTAAATACCGCTTTAATTTTTGAACTATTGTCTATTATTAATTTCTTTCTGTTAATTTATTTGCATCGGAATCTAACGTAATTTAATTGTAATTGTTGTTATTTCTAATCTTTGTGTGATATGCGCAATCTTATCTATCCGCCCGTTATCTCTCACCACTTACACTTTCACTTTAATGAAATTTCACTATCTCTACCATTATTTCTTATTATTTTTAATTATAATTCACTAAATTATTTTCACTCGCTCTATACACACGTCTTTACTTCACCACTTCTCAACATTTTTGATCAATTTTACTTTGTAGCATTTCGCTTCATCTACCAAACGCATCCAACTTATTTTTCTTCTTTTAATGTAACCCGTTATCCCGAAACAAATATAAACTGTCAACTATTTCTACAGTCTTAGCTTCTAATTTTGTATGAGTTTCTTGTTCCACTAAGTCATTTAGTGTCATCTTGGTCTTTCCTTTATTTATATAGTTGGCCCAATTTTTTTTTGCTTTTCGTTTAAGTCTATACCTACTTCTTGAACGTCTTGTAGACTGTCCGCAATAAGTAAGATGTCTGCGACTCTCAGATGGTTTAATCATTGTTTTGCCAGGAGCAATTCTGAGTACATCTTGTAAACACAACGTAGATAATTTTGGAGAAATGTTGTCGCGTTTTTTTATTTTTTAGTCACTGGATAATACATCCATTGGACTTTCAAGGACATATTAGTTCCTACTTTTGGTCAAAGCGACCGTTAAAAATAACCTAAAATAGACTTTGACGTCGAAGTTGACAACACAGGGATGAATAAGGTAATTTCTAACCATCAACAAAGCTTTTAAAGTCCGGAGGATTTTTTAGGCCATATGTAAGTCGAGAAAATTACTAAATTGTTTATGTTCTAGACTTTGAAGTTGAGTTTACCAAAAATGTGTACCCTATAGATCAAATGCTTTATCACTAAGACATTTTGACTTCAAAACTAGACTTTCACGGATATTCGTCCTATTTCAACTTACAAGTTAAAAGAAAGCGGAAATTCGGCAGTTTGTCATAGATCCTCCTTATTCTGTCGTTTTCAAACCCAAATATCAACCTTGGATAAATTCAAGTTTAAGCGTTGCACATGTTGATGATTCATCGCTAAAATAACCACAACAGCTTTGTTAAATTCACGTATCTATAGATTCCCTCGTCAATTTTAAATTAATTTATTCTTAGTTAGAATTACTTAATTTTATTTATGTGATAGGTCATGCCATTGTTCTTAACGGCTTCAAGTTTTGTTATTAATTTCCGCTGCAGAGTTTTTGTTTTTAGGTCGGAATTCCCTAGTATTGGTCCGTATTATCAAAATTCGACTTATATGACAAAGGTTTGGGTGGACCTCAATGTCTGTCACTACCAACGAACTCTTTTATCTATATGGAAATTATTTGAGACCACATTTTAAAAATATTTTGGATTGTACACGGTACTCCAGAAACACATACTATATCAAAGTTGGGTTGTTTTAAATGGATCACTCTGTATTTGTTTATATTTTTGAATTGTACGATAAAAAATAATATACATATTTTCATGGAGAACTCTGATCGTAACGGAAACCGTAAACAGTCTTCATTGAAACTACGCAAAGGTTTTAGTAAAATATTTCCAGTTTATAAAATATATTTGGGACTTTATTTTGAGGACCGAGTTTTGTAGGTTTCAATGAAGGCTGTTGACGGTTTCCATCACGGTCGTGTTCTCCATAAAAATATTTATGTGAGAGAAGAATCTGATATTTTGAAGATGAAGCTCCATCCTTAATGCCCTTATCTATCAATTTACTAAATATTTTACGTCCTGATGAAGCAGAAATGCTAAACTAGGCAGAAAAAGAGCAGTTAAATTCTTTACTGTGTTCTCACGGGATACGCTTAGGGAAGGGAGAGGTACAACTAACTATGCTGAGCATAGAATTGAAACAAAGGATCATCCGAAGTAATAAGTACACCTAAATTATATAAGGATTTAGGTATACTTATTACTTCAATTAAACAAATCATATGCACTCGAAAGAAAACTGATAAAGGATCATCCTCCTGTATCATCATCACCGTATCAACTTACACCAACAAAAAAAGAAATTTTACGTGTACAAATTAAAAAATGCTGGAGAATGGTGTTATTGAAGAGTGCGAATAACCGTGGGCGCCCAAAGAAAACCACTAATTGATCCCCGCGCAAGACGCTGCAGAAATCAAAGAGGAGACTGTAGCGTGACGAATTCTACTAAGGACGTAGAGTCTCGTTTGTTTTTTATAATCAATTTATAAAATATTTTAGAGTAAAATGATTTTATGCAAAGGGTGTTTTCATAAAATTTATATTTACGAAAATTGTACTTATTATTAAGTCATAAACTTGAAAGGAAACTGCAGTACTACAAAAATATATATAATGTGCTCAGTATTAAATATTTTCATTTTTTTAAAATTTCTAAACCACTATTTTTTATTAGCATTGGTCGTGACGTCAATATTCGTACAAATCAAATATAAATAGTGGTTTGTTTACGTAAAACACTACTAATTTATTACTTGAAAAAACAATTGCATAAAAATCAAACAACCCATATTAAATTATTCATACAAACATTGAAGCCACCATGTAGACGACCTGTTACGGCGCCAATTTTCAGTATTCAAATTAAATACATTTTTTAAAAAGTACACTGTAATTTAAAAAATATTACAACTGACGAACGTTTTTTATGTGTATAAATAGTTATTTATCCAACAAGTGAAGAAAGCGATCCTTTTTCCACTCGAGCTCGAGTTGCATTAGAGACATTAGAGTGAGAGCGGAAAAAGGCTTTCCTCATGTGTTAGACACAACATTTTTTCCACGACATTCCCCAAAAAGCAACCTAATGAAAGAAGTAATATTTAATAGGTGGGTCCCAATAGTCTGCTACAGTATTCTGTAGTATTTAACTACTACATCATTCACTTGACCAGATAGATTTTGATTTTATTTTTTTATTTTTATTAGATCATTTAGTGACATCTCGTGCTAACGGAACACGTCCGAAAATGCAATTGCATTAAGGTAACTGTGTCGACAGTTATATAAGTCAATCTTTTAATTGTTATAGTCAACTATGTGCAAAAATAACAATCTCAAATCATCTGTAAGTTTCAAGTGGTTGTACAAACACCGAAAATCACTCGACAGCTGTTCCGTCCTTTTGGGACTTTTCTGAAGTGAGAGAATTCAATTTATCGATCGATTAGCTATTCCTTATATTTATTACTTTAACAATTCGACCAAGAAATTAACCACACTAATTAAACACAAAATTTACATTTACAAATTAACTTGTTCGTGTGATAAATTTTATAAAAGCAAAACTTCAGAAGCTTTAAAATTAGACTTAATGAACACCCTACATACATTAATAAACAAAATAAATATATAAACAATTATAATTTAATTAGATTATCACTCGCTTTACATATCTTATCTGAAGAACATTTAATCAAAAATTACAACCTTATTCATCCTTTTAACTGCAACCATGAAATTAAACATATTTTAGCTTACTTCGAAATTATTTATATTAATTTAGCTAATAAAATTATCTTTTAAGAATCAAACAAACTTTATAGAACTTTGTTTAAAATACAATTAATAAAATAATAATAAAAATTTGTTGAATTCATATATCTTACTAAACGCTACCTCTTTTTTAAGTTCTATTTGATAACGGTCATACACTGTAAATACACATATTTCATATAATATTAAATTAATTGTAGATTCTAAGGATAACTTTAATTAATCAAAAGTCGAAACTAGTTAATTATATAAAATAATTTGTAACAAAAGAAAGCGATGGCTCTAGCGGTACAACCTAAGACAATTTGGCTCGATGTAGCGCACTAAATTCGTGAAGGACTTAGTTGGTGAGTGGGGGTTCTTGAAAACTGTAAAGAAATAGACTGCTGCCTAACAAGGCGCCACCTGCTGGGTAATAGAAAGAAATAAAACCGACCAACAGGAGTTCAACAAGTTTTACTACAGGTCTAATACGCTAAAACGAACACAAATTAGGGAGACAAATAGATAATTCAATATAGCAAATAAAACTTAAAGTACTAGGAGAATGTGACAGAAATAGAGAAAGAGAGACTGTCGCATTAGATTACGTGCGTTAGCAACAACAATAGTTAAAGCTCGCAATTAATGTGTCGAAGCTTTTTAGTTACACCCCAAATTAAAGTTAACGTTCCCATTGAGGATTGGTTACTAAGAAGGCTCGACGTACACACGTCACTTACACACGGTGACTTAAAACTAACTTAAACTCGGAATAAAAAGGTAAGTACCTCCCGCCAATCCAAAAGGTTTTTTGTTTTAGCTTCAACCACTCTATGTAAAGCGCCAAGCTTTTATGAAGCTGGTTTAAAAAAACAAAACTAAACGTCGGTGGTGGAGTCTACCCCCAAACAAAAATTTATTTAAGTGCTAGAGATTCAAACCGTTCAATGTCACATGTACGTGAGCTTCATACGCATTAATATTGAATAGGTTACTTAAACATTAAAACTTAGCTTCCGAGAATGAAAGTTCCTGCTAGCGACAGTATTCGACAGCTCCAATAGGTAGGTAGCCCCAGGATATCCTTTAGGGGAAGTATGTAGCAAAAACGGAAAGCAAATAGGTTCCCTCGAAGTAGCAATTATGCAGCATGAACGCCCTGCAGGCCGTAGAGTTCACCGGCTGGTTGCAGCTTAATTGGATGCGAAACTGTAGTAGTCGTTAAGGTTATAGGGAACCGGCTTAATTAGCCATTCCAGCGCTCTCAGGAGTTATTCAGGTGTAAGACACGATGAGAATATGAGGTCAACGCATGTGCTAAAGCATACGTCGTAATTAGAACTACGAGACAACAAAAGGAAAAGAAGTACTTACAATGAATGCGGTCGGATTTAAATTTAAACACCAATTCGACTTAGAATTATTGCAGCACACATTAATAATTTATGTAAAATTTTAAGTTCAAAAGGCACGCCAAATACCCAAGTAAAAGAAGTAGAAAATGTCCGCTCATCGTCTCCGAAATTTTGTTAATTAAAAAATCCACCAATGGAAGATTCGTAACATGCGCGGCAAATTCGACTTTGTCGTAAGGTGCTACACACGACACATGTTTTTAAAAAGGCTCAATTTTTTAATAATATAATGTAAGGAATATTCTTTAATAACGAGGCGTCTCCCATTGGCGCCCATTTCAAATAAGAGAGTTACTATCAATATCTTTAAAACCATTCTTCCGATAATCTTTTTGAAAATATTTTACAGTTTGCCTCTCATTAGTGAAGAAACTTTTGTACGAACTTTTTTAAAGGCTGTCCTAATAAGTGAAATATTTTCGAAAATGGTATTTTCGGTTTTTTCCGGATATCACGGAATGGATCGGAATTTTTAATCCTAGTTAACGCCATCTAAATCGGTAACCGATCTCTATCTTTATTAATAACAAAGATACCCATATACTACTACAGTATATTTTCTTTTGGGTTCATATTGTATCTTTTTTTCTTTCATATTTTGTCACTAATTACACGGTAAAGAGGATAAACTTCTATTTGCATCGAATGCAAATAATACAAAACCGAAATTTTATTATCTTCATTCAGCACAATGCAACTTGAGTCGAAAATCATAAGAAAACATATTTTATTACAAAGTAACTTGAAAATAGTTACACTAGGATAATAAATTACGTACCTTTGCAAAAAAATCTGATTAAAACGATAATAGATAATAAATCTTGAACTTGTCAACTGGCGATGATATGGCATTTACTGCACACTGGAATAAATAAGCACTTATTGGATTTTCGGAAAAAAGTAGTAGTCATTTTTTTATAGAAATATTTATTTATTTTTTGAACAGTAAATAAAAATTATTTTGACATAAAAGGTTCATAATTCAACTTCTTAAGTTCTTTGTTTTTTTATTTGAATTTTTTATGTTTAGGAAATACGAAGGTATGATAATATTTTTGCATAAACAAGTATTTATAGAAATATAGATAAAGTTTTATACATAAGAATAATAAATTAATCGTTTGAAAGCTTTGTTGTTAAAACAACAGAAAAATGATATTAATTTAGTGACATTTTTAATACTCTGCGTATGTAGAAATGTCTTTGTTTGGTAAATGTTAAAAAAGTTGTTATGCGAAAGAAGCACAATCTAATAGGGTACGTACACGCTAACCCGGTCATCCCCTAAACTGTACTCCGGAAGCGATTTATAATTTTTTTAGTCTACGTTGTTGTCAGTGAATACCCACGACATTGAGTTACACTAATCTTTCTTCAGGTACGTCACGTAATGGTAACGTGTTTCTCCATTCCCAACGAAATTGGTTTTAAGCCGCAACAACACGCGCATCATCAGTGTCACACGGTTGACTTCCGCCATCATTGTTTGGTTTTTTAAGCATTCAGCCATTAGGTATTGACCTGAAGGCATATCGTGTAATTGGTAGCAGTTTTGATGTATTTAGGCGGATAAAGTTTTTGTTAAAGTTTACTACAAAGTTTATCGACATTTACCGCCAACCACATGATGAGTGAAGCGTTTATATTTACATTAGAGCTAAAACTTTTTACTCGGTAATAACGCCGATAATCATTAAAATTGTAATTGAAGTGTTTATTTCTTCCAATAATATAAAACAAAAACATAATTGTGAAAAAATTAAATTTATTTCTTCAGACCAGAAATCAGTTTTTAAATTGAACACTGTCGGATTTCGTAGGTTTTGCTTCATTATTAGGAAGAAAAGCTCTTATTTATTGCTCTAGAAAATGCAATTTAAGAGGCGAGTTTCCACGTTGGCGGTTTACATTTGCATAATTCACACCGAGACAAGACAAATTCCTCGGAGTTTTCATTATAATCCCATCCCAGCTAACATTTTGTACGGAAAACTTAATGGAGTCCGCATCGATGTTTACGGTTTCCGCCGTTTTATTCCTTCCGGCGGCTCTAGAAAATTCTCATGAATATCAACATTTTCCGGACGATTATGCGTTCTGTCACACTTTTTACTGTAATTATTTTTAATAAACGTCGTAATAATGAAAGAAGTTAGTCTCAATCTAAAATTGTAGAAGATAAATGTGTCTGTCGAAGACAGAAATCCAGGATTGCGGTTTAACGCCCATAAACTTTTCTTATTTTTACTTTAACATATAATGAAAAAAATTCTTAAAAAATATTAAAGGCTAACAAGGTTTCATAGCGGAATAAAGTCACTTTTCCGTTTAATATCCAACATATTATTTGGAGTTGTAATAATACTAATATAATTTTTCAAAATTAAATTTAATTTAATTTTTTTCGAGAAATGAATAAGTGTCGTTTAATTTATGTTAATAGTTTCTATCCGTCACTTTTCTATTATTAAATTTCATTTAGTACAACATTGTAAAACTGATTTAACCTGCATTTAAAACAGGAAAATTTTGCATTAATATTTAAACTTTAAAATAAACTTGAAATCTGAAGTGTAATCCTTTTCTAAATCCATTACTTGTGTAGTAATATTTAAAATTTGTGTTTACATAATCTTTCGATGTAAAAATTATCTATAATTTCCTTAATAAAGTATTAAGTATTACTTATACAAATACATCAATTACGAAAGTCAGAATTCTTGAATTATAGGTACGTTTTTTCCAGTGGCGTGCACTCGGTTTGCAAACGGGCACTCATTCCCGAAAGAATTTGTTTCCGCACATGTTACGTAAATAACAGTTGTCATCTGGACATCCAGTTAACATATTTAATTGTCAACCTTTATTATAAGATTCAATTGTTTTACAACATTTTTACAACAAATAAATGTGCGAAAATTGCATTCTAGATGACGAAGTGAACTTCTGTCTGGGTGATTATGGGGGTGGTGGTTTCGGGAAGTTGGAACTTCTCTAAAACCAGATTTGCACCCTCACAGCAATTTTATTTCCACTTACACCCTTTTTCAGGAAATGTCCCGGGACTAAACTTTGGGGTGGTCAATCACTTTCCTCTTATTAATCCTAGCAACACCTACTCCAAACAAAAATGTTGGATGATGGCATTCAAAACTAAATACAAGTTCTTTATTTACATCATACCAATAAAAACAAAACATTGTTATCACTGTAATTGAAATCTGGTAAATTCTTACATTTTCTTCAACGTAATCAACCATAGTTTGAATTGCTACCGTGGTCCAATTACGCTGGAACTTCTAAGTATTACACTTTGTCACAGGAAGTAAATAATATTCCCAACAACTTTTAGACCATCATGGATAAATTTTTACTACTATAGGGGGAGAGTGTTCTACAATGAAACAAAAATCACAATTTTATTGATTTTGGATCTTTATTTGTAGTTATAGGTTCTTAATACATAATAATAATTGTTTTGGTATATATATTGGACATTCAGTACCTATAAAAATACACATTTTTAATTATAACTTGATTATAAATAATTGAAAACCCAGTTTTGTTTCATTATGGACCAACTTATATTCCACACTGAAACAATTCAGTACTTCTTCAGGCTGTTGGACCAAATTAGAAGAGTTCATATATAAAAGATGTTCGTTATTTAATGGACGGAAATGTTTATCATGTACGAGTATAACATTTAATGATCATATTACTTAATTTTTCGTGATACGTGCGGTGTTAATTTAACCATAAAATATTTTACATGATAAACAGTCTCGTCCATAAAATAACGATTATTTTTCACCATCTTTTATATGAACATTTAATTAGTCAATGGCCTGAAGAAGGCCGCCACTTGTAGTGGGAAACGACGACCTCAACCATATTCTAGAGTTTTTATTCGCTACACCTTCCAGCTCTTTATAAGAGGTCCAAGGGCTGTAATTTTCATTTTGACACTTCGTTTTTGACACTCGCTTCGCTACGCTTCAACGTCCCTAACAAATCTCGTGTCTAAAATGCTGCTTATAAACTTATTGCATAATATACTATTAAATATTTGCAAATTAACGTTCAATGAGTTTGGTGAGTTTGACGTTTTTAATCAGGTAGTTTCAACGACATAAAAGAGCACCAAAGCACGTATTTAAGTAGATGACTAAAATAACGTCTAAATACGTTACGTAGAATAACCTTAAATATATTATCCAAATATCTCGTGTTTTTTTAAAGAAAATGTTATTAACACGACAATTCTAAAAAGTGCATGTGATTACCAGTTTGAATTTTCTGAAACTTTAGTACGTGTTTGTCAAGTTCAGGTAGAACATTAATTTCATTATGAACTTTACCAAGTAGCATGTTTGTACGCTCCAAGGTTGAAAACTTTAGTCTTACGTGAAAAGGAGGTATGTGATGTTTATTATGGCTTGTTCTGTGGTTTGGGTTGTTTTGCTGATTTGTTGCTGTTGTTGTTAATAAGCTATTGTTGTTATTGGACCCTGTTTGTTTAAATATTGATTGGACCTATGTTTGACAGTTTCGAGGGTTTTGGACCTAGTTGTTATTGTCGTAAATGGTCATCATCATCTACGGCTACGTAATATTCTGGATTGATTGTTGGAGTTGCTGGTGTGGTTGTGTTTCATCATTTTAGTGCTTGTTTATTAGACGACTGAGGCTGTGAAAACTCACTTAAAAAGTTTCATTGTCTAAACTTACATAGAGATGAGGGATCAACGATCTCTAACTCTAATCGGCTTTCTATGATCTCCTGAATTTTCACTCAATGAAATCAAGCCCTTGTATCATAGTTTATCTCATATCACCATATTTCGCACCACAGCGTTAAAATCTAGAAGTCACCGAAATTGTGGAATATCTATTGCCAAGACGTTGTTATCAAAGCAAACGAGAACGGTCTAAAACTAAAAAAAAAAAAAGCAAAAGTATGTGACCTTTTGACTCCAGACCATTTCTTAAATGAATTTCTTCACCCTGTAGTTTAGACAATTTTAACTATAATTCCACTCATTAAGTCAAAGATCAGGTTAACCCTTTTCCTTGTGGTTTTATACCAGAAAAATTATGAGTTACAAGTCTTTAGAATCTAATTGGAAATCTTTGCCAACATGAGCAGAACAAAATTTTTTGATCAATTTGTAAATTTGGACAAATATAGAGGATTCGGCTTGTCAGGGGCATAGGCTAAGGGCGGGTTTTTTAGACCAAAATAAGAGCATGAGACACAATATGCCTTAATCAAATATTGTTATGGAAAAGATACAGGTGTTACATAAAAATTTTTTTAAATTTTTTGTTAATAATTTTACTGTAAATTTATCAATTCTTATCAAAATCTAAGAGAAGCATAATTATCTGACACCAAAACGTACCCTTTAATAAATGAAGTAGGTAATATTTGAACTCCCTTCTGACACTACGAATTGTTCAACTGCGTTTTTGTTTGAAACAGATAAAATTATCGTATTTAAACAGGAGTACTAGTATTGTGTAAAAATGATGCTTACGTCATATTCTCCAATCAAATCACTAAAATTTTCTCAAAAGTTACCAGTCGATTTCATCACCAGGAATCATTCACGTGGGCGCCCCTATAACAAATTGTAAAATAATACATAAAATATCAGCAATACGTAACTGTTCAGCACA
>JALBCR010001124.1:0-52015 GCA_030710515.1 Abscondita cerata | reverse complement strand
TTAAATATTTAAAAAAAATTATCCAAATACTAGGAACAGAGAAAAATTTAAATTTACATAAATGAAGTTGTTCTCTTTATGGTACACCACACATACAAACTTAACATTAGCGATCTACACCTCTTCAACATAACAATAAATAAATAAATTTGTGTTAGTTTACTGTTATCAACGATTTTATATACCAAGGTTTGAGGAAAGATAGAACCACCTCAGACCTGCTTGAATTTTCTTTTAATTCTTTTTACTGTAACATCTATAGTATATGTTAATGAATTTTAAAATAAAACCATTTTATTACTATTAATATTATTATTATTTACAATTTTTTCTTTTACCATGAACTTTCCGGTGTTACAGGTAGAGATTAGGTATGTTGTTCAATAGCCTTGTAAATAGAATAACAATATAAGTTAACCATTTTTGTGTTATTTACTATTGATACCTTAGTATACAATCCATTAATTTAATTTAATTTAATTTTTTAAATGTACAGAAAGTGAAGAAATTAGTTTTATGACAAGGGGTTAATGTTTTCTAATTTCTTAAAACCACAATAAAAATAATTACTTAAACTTTTACAAAGATATTGAAAGTTTTAATCACAACCACCTTTAAAATTAAAATTTTGTCTACACTTTTCAATGGTCTAAAAAGCACTCGTAGAATAATGCAAATTTTTTTTTCTGGTAGTAGAATAATCAATGGAAAATAAACATTCAACACTTACCGATATTTTTTTCTATTCGATGTCAGAGCAAAATTTTAAATAATTTTTTTTGATGAAATTTTGTTTAAAAGCTTGTATTGCATTAGTGTCTCAATTTATCCACTTACGAAAATTAAACTTCTTGAGTGAAGAAAACTATTTAAAACACTCGTTATTACATTAATACATTTTAAATCGTTTAATAACAATTGTTTAATAAAAAATAACACACACTTTTAAATCTGTTATTCAATTACACTACAAGGATACTAAACAAATATATAAAATACGAAATTAACAATAATATAATAGAAATTGTTCTAATACACAAATCTATTTCTGTTTGATGTATATCTATAGTCCCTTAACCTTAAGGCAATATTAAACACGAACAGATCGATATTTAATTAAACCATAAAGTAGAACACAATGAACTTATTTCACAATGAAAATATTTTTAGACAGCTGAAGAGATAAACTAAAATGTATAATAACCATTAAAATTAAATTTTTATAAGCGAGTTTGCTTTGTTTTTGCAAACCAATTCTATTTAATTAATTAAAAATTAAATTTAGCATTGTTTTTATAGGTAGAAACGGATTTAATGGTTACTCACATAAAGTATTAGAGTCAATTTTGTTAGTTGCAGCAAATGTTACAAAAGATTGTTAGAAACGATACTAATTTATTAAATGTGGCTAACATATACACCTTGAATATCTGTAAGATTATTTTCTTAACATAAAAGTCCTAAAAAATAAAATAGTTATAAGGTGATTCTTGTTGTGTGTTTGCAATTGTACAAACATCAACGCTAAAGTAAACTTTGAACCTGTGCCTCTACTTTTGAGTTGGGTGTGATAACCCAACTACTACTTAAATACAAGGTTTTTCAAATTAAATATTCTAGTTTTTAAAACTAGATATGATTTTAATTTTTCTGATCGAACTAAAAACATTAGCGCAATTTAACAAAAAGAAAAAAGTTTTCAAATTGTTTGTTTTATTTGTCAAATTATATTGGTTTTGTGTCGTTGACGGTTGTTAAAATATTATTATTTATTTGACAGTGCCCGAATGAAAGCGACTTTTTCTGGTATCAGAAATGTGTCCACATTACACAGAAAAACGTCTTTGAAAGCAGACAACCAGCACAAAATCGGAACAAAATCCGTCAAACCGTTCTCGAGTTATTCCCAATATACAACATTTTTTGAAAAGTTTGTTGCCCTCTGGCGATCTTAATGGTCACCTTTTGTTATGGGTAAATTGGTGTCAAACGGTCTATTTTGAGGCAAAGAACCTTTCAGAAACACCCTTTATAATGACTATGATAATAGAATGTCTTTGAGCTGAGTTGTAGAAAGTGTAAATATTGGATTGGTTGATTCATCAGAAGTACCTGCGAGAAATAATGCAGGATTGTCAATTGTCCAACTCATTAGATATGACAGCATTAAACATCATTGATGTGTTATCCTCAAAATCACCCGTACAGCATTTGACTGACGCGATGCGAGCTCCCCACCCTCCTTTTTACATGCTGCAAAATCATCAGTCTATATTCAACATTGGAAGTTTACAGACGTCTAAAGTTTTTTTTTTAAAGTCAATTATTTTCTAGTTATTCGCAAGTAAAGGTATTAATTTTTCTACGAAAAAACCATGTCTGCAGACGGTTTGTAGTGAATAACTTAAAAAATAAGCACTTTGAGAAAAAAATCATTTAAATCGAAAATGTAACTTATAAAAACAAAAAAGCAGGTTTATTGATTTTTGTAGAATCAATACAAACGAAGTTATACTGGGTAAATTTTTTTTAATGATCAAAATAAAAATTAAAAGCTTTTTTCGTGAAATATCTAAAAAACTGCATATTTTTGGAAAAATTTATACAAATTTTTAAAGTGCTTGCAAAATCATTTAACTTGGTTTTTTTTATAAAAGTATCAAAATTAAGAGAGTTATACATAAATAAAGTTAGTTTCTATTTTTTCGACTAAAAAAATGTATAAATTCCCCCTAAATACCACTCTAGTTGAAATAAATTGCTACCACTAACCACTTTATTTATGTATTTTAAATAGGTTTTTTTGAACGGTTGAACGGTTTATAGTACGTAGTTTTGAAAATGTCAGCTTGAAGAGAATATTGTATTTTCTTAATTTTTCAAAAATTTTATTTTTCCAAAATAACTCAGATGGGCAAAATTTTGTAGAATAAAAAATTGTGGATTTTGTCTTTTTTTTTCTAAATTTTGGTTTTTCTTTTTGGTTGGATAAAAATTGAGTAAGATATGATCCTTTATAGTGTCCACATGTTCGTAAACAGACCATTACTCCGTCCTTTCAGCTCAAGCCTTTTCAAAAATAAAAGTTAAAAACATTCTAATTTACGTGAGCTTTTAGCTTGTAAAACCTAAACATTTTTTTTAAATTTTCGTAGCTTAAAAAATAAGCCAGTTATGATTAAAAAGTTAACATTTTTCATTGACAATTTAAATTATGTATAAAAATCGCAGATGTCGCAGTGTAATTGTTGCTTCGACATCGGCAAAAGTTACTTGCAACAATTCCAGGGACAAATGGACTAGTGGTTTTTAGAATTTTTAATTAGTTATTGTGGTCTTCATTAATATTTAAAGTTATCAATTTGGCAGTTTATTCAAATTAAAATTTATATGTATCCAAAATAAATAGTTTGACGTGCTCTAATTTTTGTATTCATTAAATGGTCCTGCCGAATTACACTTGAGGTTTGTATTTAAACAAGTAAATTTGTGTTGTTTAAATTCAAATCGGTTTTCTTTAGAAATTTGATTCAAAACCAGTCAACCTAAAACGCTCTATCAAATGACACATTCGAGAAAACATTCTCATTTCATGTCGGGTTTTTAATAATTGACAGTCTTTTCGACAAATTGTTAGACAGCAGATTTTAATTAGAAAACAAAAATGCAAACGAGAATAAAGGAGTTGAAGGGGAGAGGAAGATGACGGTGAAAATTTTAATTATTTGTACATTTTTTAATTACTTATAAATTAATGAATAAAAAATAAATAAAAGAAATGATTGTTTTATTTTTACTGTTTTTGATTTGTGATTAAAATTATGTATTTTTCCAAAAATTAAAAAAATTAACTTAAAATTAAATTAGTTCTTTAAGACTTGATAAATTAATACTACTTTTTATAATCTCCACAATATTCTATGACATAAAAAAGACCAAGTTGCAATTATAAAATTATTTTTATTTTCGCTTTAACTCCTAAAAATAAAAAGCAACTTTCAGTACAGAGTCAACTCTATACTAGAGTGTAAGTAGAACTTAAATCCAATTTTTTTTCCTCAAATAGCACTTCATCTAACTTTGCCGACGTTTTTTGTTTACAACTCTGTTTTATTGTTTAGAATGTAAAGTACCATACAAATAAATAAATAATTGTTTAATACAAACAAATCATGAAATAGCTCAAATAATTTATGATATGCTTACTCTTTTTCTCAAATATGCGATTTTAGCAGCGGCTAAATAAATTTTCCATAGTACATACAAAAAATAAATTGTTTAAATTAACTTACTGAAGGTACATTCTCTAACTCTCTTTTTCACATGCTTTACATAGCATTCTTGAAATGTTGCCAAATATTTATTTTACATTTTTTCTTTAAACAAAAGTTAATTTAATTATATGCAACTTTTTGTTTAAAAACATTTTTGATCCGATAAATAATTAGTGAGATATGACAATCATGTAAATTATTTAACCAATATTTTCAACAATATCTTTTATCCAAAAAGTCATAACAAAACAATTGTTAAAAATTGTTGTTATCTACTACTTCCATTTGAACTATTTTTTTTTTCTATTTCCTCTTTTTAAGCAAAATTTTAAATTTCATTCTTTAGGACGTTTAAGAGCGGCCGTCTTAAAGGACCAGGTAGTCGAAATTCGCCTTAAGACTATTTATCGGTTTTATTTTCACTGTTTGTATAAAAATTTTGTTATGTTGCGATGCATTTACTTTATTTTATATTATAAAGGGCTGTTTCAAACTAGTTTTTTTGGTCGGTAAAGTATTTACTGACATATGATAATATAACAGTAGTTGTTTTACCAATATCTCCAACAATATAGAATTATACAAGTTATAAGAAAAAAAAAACCTATTTATATATCTCTTTTTCGAGCAAAATTCAGACTTTCATTAAGTTATTAAATTTTAAAATACTAATTCTGAAGATAACTTAATTAGTTATTTAAATTGAGAATAGTTAATATTATAAATAAAATAATATTTATTATTAGATACTGCTTCAAGTTTAATCTAATTAAGTAATAATAATAAATTTAATTGTTAAACAAAATTAAAGTAAATTTCCAATATGTATATAATTTTAAATCTAAAATTAAAAATGACGTCATTATAACTATAATCTAAAATTTAATTTGTTAGTTAATTAGAATGAAAGAATAATCATGTGTACAAAAATTGAAAATATTAGGGTTAACATTTAAAACGTTTAAAGAAAAATTGGAAATGTGTTTATCACACTTAAATTAAATTAAACGTTTACTAATAGTAATTTTTCTCTATTTCTACTTTGTTTCAAAAATTTTAATTTATTTTTACTTGGCGTGTAAAGTTGAAGTTATTGAATAAATTGAAAATACCATTTAAATACAAAAAATTATTAGCTTGAGACAAATTATTCAAAATTAACCAAACCAAAACAACAATTAAAGCAGCGATATTTTTTCTTAATTAGTATTAGAACTAATGCAGTTTTCTTGGAATTTTTACACTAACATTTATTAATTGAATTCAATCTCATGCGTACTTTTAAATTAGTTTCAGTTTTTTCATAATTTTAAGGGTTTCTGGTAGAAGTATGTGGTAGAATAAATTATGATTTTATGTACTTTATACGTGCCGACGTTTCAGTCCGGTTTGTCTGAACTTTATCAAGGCTATGAAAATTTGAAGCAAAAATCGTTAAATTATTGTAATTTTGTTTTCATTTCAATCTAAGTCACAACAGTAAACATTAAGAGTCAATAATTAAAATCAAGGTAATTAATTAATAAGTAATAAAATAAGTAAAGTTTACTAAAATTTCATGATAACATTTGTTAATATAATTACTTTAACCAAATTGTCTAAGGAAACTACCACACAACGATTAATTGATAACAAACATTCTTAAATAAATAAATTTTTCTGTGACGGGAAAAACGTTTGACATTTTATCTCTGTTGACAGGTAACAAAATATCACTTATTATAAAATTTATATTTTCCAAGTAATGTTTTTCCAGATATATAAGGAATTCTAATTAAATTGATAGCGCCACCTACATTACGACGTGAAAGTCTAGATACAAGATTGTTCAATTTGTTCTCGATTGATTAATTTTATAGTTACTATCCTTTATTTTTACCGCTTGACTCAAATATTAACGTGAATATTAAACGAGTGTAGAGAATAAGAGAAAATAAATTATGTACAAATTGCAGATTATAGATTTAAGCAATTCTATTCAATTTTTAATAATTGATTATTTTGATTACATAGACGGTAATAAACACTCACGAGGTGTATACAGGGTGACCTGGATTTAAGTGTACATACGTCACCACAAGATAGAGGCCATCATGATGGTTCTAAATAACCCACCTTTAGTGATTCCATCTTTGACGGTTATCTAGATACAGGATGATTTATAATATTTAGCACATATTTATTTTTTATCATATATTTTTAAGTACCCTGTATAGAATGTTCATATTTGGTAAAAATGTTTTATATCTCGGTCGCTTTAAAATGTCATATGCAAAATTGTTGTTTCACAGGTCCGTATTTAAAAAAAATGTTGATTTCAATTTTTAAAAATTCAAATTTTTAAAAATATTTTTTATTTAGAAAGTACATAAAAATATGATTCTAATGACAAACTTTCTAAAGCTGCCGCATTAAACAATCAATCTTAAAAAAATGAGAAATTTTCTTCTTTAGAAATCAACAAAAAAAACATCATACACTTAAACAAATAATTTCTTTAGCACCCGATACAAATTGTTCATTTTGGGTAAAAGTATTTTTGTATTTCAGCCGCTTTGAAATGCTAAATGGTTGATTTCGATTTTTAAATTTTGACATAAGTACATCCAAAGTTTCCGCATTCATCGTTCAATCATAGTAATTAGTTATTCGTTACAATTTAACATCAAAAGTTCTACACATTCAAATAAATAATTTTTAATTACAACAATAATTTTAATAATAGCTAACAACAAATAGTAATTATAATAATTCACCAAAATTTAGAAAAATTAATAAATCTTGAACATTTCTGGTAACAAATAGGTAACACATTCAACAAACCAAAATTTCCAATAATGGGGCGTCCGCCATATTGGGACCACAGTCATTCACGGAATTTGTGACAAGAAAAGTTAATCTGTCATTTTGCAGCAGCGGCTATTTTGAAGAAAATCTACAAATTTCAGCTCACTTGATTAGTTGGAACTTGTTAAAAATTCAGTTGCATGAATTACATACATACACTGTAAGAAGTGATTTAGATAAAAGTATAAGAACGGTTAAAAAAGCAGTATCACAAAGTAATAATAAACCAAAATTAAAAACAAAATACAAAACTAGCAAATAATTATTTGAGTAAATTTTCAAAATGCTCCCCATTGACTTCACATTTCCTTCCTCTAATAATCACATTTGAAATTGCTTTTCTAATTACATTCTGATAACTTTTGATTTCCTAAAAGATTGATTAATTTGTTGCAAAAGCTGGTCCCGTGTATTAATTTGTTTGCATCAACTAAATTTTACATGTGTCCCCACAAGAAAAAGTCCAATGGGTTAAAGTCCGGAGATCTTGCAGGCCAAGAATAAGCCCCCGCGGCTTATCTATCTATTTGGATAAGAATTTTGTAAAAATTGGAAACAACCCTTGAAAAATGTGGAGGGGGCTCCATCATGTTGAAAATACATTCCTCTTACATTAACATTCTCATTTTGAATCAGATTGGACAAAATATTTTGTAAAAATTTTAAATGTTGATTTCCATTCAACTTATCTTCGAAAAAGTGCGGACCAATTAGTGTATTGTTGATTATTTCTGCCCAAACGTTTACAGAGAATTTATGTTGCGAGGGCGTCTGTCTAATAGCATGCAAAATTTCTTGACACAACACATGAAAATTTCGAGAATTATTGACACCATCTCTGGTAAAATAAGCTTCGTCGGTCCATAAGGTCCTGTATATGTCTCTTCTGGGCTTTCTAATCTACTGACAGAAAAGTAGCCAGGTAGCATGATTACCAGGTTGTAACCGTTGAATATAGTAAGGATAAAGGCATTCCTTTGGTAATGTTGAATGGACTCTTGTTTGTGGAATTATAAGGCGGCTAGACATTTTTCATGATAATGTTTTTTATTCTTTTCAATCATATTTAGGATGTCTTCTTCCTCTTGAACAAGATGTCTTATGGGCTGATCAATATTATTTTGGGTTGTCCGTGTTCACCAACAAATAAAAATACTTTTAAGAACATTTGGTGATTTGGACATCGTCTACCAGGAAACCTTCTTTCATATTCTCTAGCTAAAGCTCTTTATTGCCGTCGCAAAACCCATAAACAAAAATTATGTCGGCGTATTCTTGATTAGAAAATTGATAGGGCCTTCTAAATGTGAAATAATTGTTTATAAGTTGTAAAGGTATTTATTAACCAAACAAATAGAACTAGCAAAATTTGACACTGACGTTTATTATTTGCCATTGTTGCTATCCAACGTAAATTGTCAATTGTCACAACTCTATGTACACGCATTATTTTTCTATAGCCATCTAGGTATTTTGTTTGTGGAACTTTACTGTACAAAGCAATAATACCTACATATGGTTTGGTTTGGTTTGATTAATTGTTGTAATTAAAAATTACTTATTTTGAAAGAACAACTATTTACTATGGTTGGAGTGATGAGTGCGGCAACTTTGGAAACATGTTACTTGAATCAAATGCTTAAGTTTTTTCAAATAATAATGAGTTATAAGTAGACCAACAAAAGTACATATTTTGTAAGAAAATATGAGTTTTAATTTAATCAGCCTAATTATTTACTTTTAATATTAAAGTATCATCAACTTTGTTCCGCTTCACAGTCAAACCCAGATCTAGTACGACTTAGTGTTTCCCACATGATCAAGTAGCACATTCTCAAGAACGTGTAGGTTTTCTTTTTTCTTTAAACTCAAGATAGAGTTTACTAAGCAATTTAATTTGATAGTATTTTTGAAATAATAAAGTCGTAAATAATAATTAACATCGTACAATTATACGGATAATGTGAAACTGCCTTGCAGGTATTCGTTGACATTAATAATAAGTATATTATTGAAAAGAAAGTTGATAGGAACTATAATGCACATTTTTTTGTTTAAAAGAGAGTCACATATATTTTTACCAAATTCAGAGTCAACTGAATATAACTGGTAGAAGCTTTGTGACCTCATTACTTTATTGCAATAATGATTTTTATGTGGAAAGAATATTTAAAGAAGAAAACGTTTGGAACTAGAAGATGATCCTAATTATATTATAGCGGCGCCGTAAAAAAAAAAAATAATTAAAACCAAATTATTTGAGGTTAATACTATAGCCATTGCAAAAAATAAAACATGATGCTTGATTTACCTTTTTTACCAGAACGGTATTGATATGTTACCCGTGACGAAACGCATAATTTTTTGTAGCGAATGTGATATTTGCGGAACAAGCATAGCGAAGCTTGCCATATCACATAAGTTACAAAAATCATGTTTTTTAATAATTTACTAATTTTAAAAAAAATTAAAAGAATTATACCATTTACAAAACTAAACTCACTACAATTTGACAAGTAGCGAATTCGCAACTAGTTATAAAAAAATATTTTGTTCTTCTAACTAGTTACGGAAAGTGAAAAATTTGAGCACCTAACTTGTTTATCAAAAAATGTCACTTATATGTCAAAATTAAAAAATGTTGTTTACTTAATTTAGTTTTTATTTAAATAAAATTCAAATGTTTGAATATTTAGCTTTACCCAATTTTACTCAAAATTTAATCTACTGTCCTGTATAATTATTTATTTTAGAAAGGCAAAATTAATGGTAATCATGGAGATTTAAACGTATTAAACCCAAATTGGATAAACTAAAAATACAAGCTATTTACATTCGAAACTTCGTAACCATGTGGAGGCGCAACTGACAAAATAATCATAGCAATATTATTCAAAATAACTACTAAACCACTTCGCAATTTTAAAACAAATCACAGAATTAAATTGACAGATATTTGATTACTTTAAAGGTTTCCTTAGCAACGCAACTCAAATTGTAGCTATTAGCAAAACAAACTACCAGATTAAAATTTCAAATTTCACATCAATAATTTTCTGACCCAATTGTAATAACTTTTTTCAAGATTAAATCATCGTTTTTCTTGTCACAGAAAAAAATAGTATATTATACAGGGGAAAATTATTAGATTTTAGCTTTAAAATCTGATACTTTATATTCGCAAATAATGACAAATTTGGAATTTGTATTAATGTGTCATTGACTTGTCGTTAGCTAAAGTGCAGGCAAACCAGTACTTACCGATAAAATTCAACATTTCAATATTAGGCATGTTTGCAGGAACAGCTGATCCTACGTTGGAGGTAAACTAAGAATTTTTACTCAATGGTAAAACAAAGGTTGGTTCCCGTGTAAAGATACGTAGTTGCTTGCCGGATTTTCTTTTTCTTTAAGTTTTGCGGTATTCTGTACCGCGTGTGTTGTTTAGTGAATTTATTTACAATTTTGTTGCAATGAAATTATTTGATTTTTACATGTGACCTTTGATCTCAAATATAAAATTTTTTTGGAATTTAAATCATTGAATTGATGATCTAAACCATTTATATTTAAGCTTAAATAAAATCTCTAAAATTTTTAGTATCTAAACAATTCACATGAATTAAAAACCAAGGAGAAAATTCGACAATAATGTAGTAATTGCAATTTATAAACTGTTACCACCTAGGAAAATTGTTTATATGGAACAACAAAAGCACGCAGCTACGTATCTTTATACGGGAACCAGGCTTTGTTTTATCTCCATCGTCGGATCAGATGTTATTGCGAAAGTATTATACCTATTATTTATCAGTTGTATAACGTCAATTTTACATGGAAAAACAATTTACAGTGAAGTGCGCGAAATAGATTTTAACGTTCATAAATAGAAAAAAATGCAAAAATTGCATCTAAGAAATAAAAATAAAAGTGTCTAAAACTGCTAGATTATTCGAAACAAGTACTGAAAGGATTATCAAGAAAAACAACACCATGCCTGAATTTGAAAAGGATAAAATATTTAAAAGTTGTGGAAAAACAACAACATCGTGAGTGTACCGTAACTAAACTTTCACATTATAAACTAAGTAAATTTTGCAATGTAATTTATAATCTTCACAAAACAGAAAATTGCAGTGTAACCCTTCGGGTTTTGCAAGAAAACTTTGCAACAATTTTTGGTGGCCGGGATACAAACATCTCTTCAAAGTGTGTTAAAAATAGTGAAATTTGTGCTTTAAGAATAAAATATATATTTAAATATTTTTGGGAACAATAGCGTCCTATTATTTTTCGAGATAAAACATCTATATATAGAGGGCGCACTATATCAAAAAGTGACGACAGTAAAATTAAATATGTATCAAACATTCAACGTTTAATTATAGTTCATGGAGGTGGAAGCATAGGTTTTATCCCAAATTGCTTAAACAATTTTAAATCTGAAGTAAGTCAGTAGATTACCAAGACGAGATAAATTTGGGAAATTACGAAAAATAGGTAACCAAAACATTATTATCCATTTTGTCATTAAATTCAATTGTCTTGATAAATAATGCACCGTAACACAATGTGCAAGTAAGTTCCTGGTTTACGAGTTTTTAAAACTATAAAGCAAAATAAAATTCTTACATTTGCAAATTTCGTTGCCAAACAAAAATGAAAATGCCTGGAAAATTGGATGAAGTTAAAATGTTAAAATTATTTTTGGGCAATTATTTAAAATCTTATTGGAAAAAACTTTGGACATTGACCAGGTTTTGTCTTACCCTTTGACTCCAATACTTCTGGCTATGTGTCACGCTGACGGAATATTTTGCAAAACAGACAAATTGCTTTTAATGAGGATACTTAAAAGAGAAATTTCTAGTGATGCACCTGCAACTTACGATGTGATGATCTTTGATAGTTTTTATCCATTTGATGACAGAAGTACCGATTACGTATGGGAATATTTTCAAAATATTGTGCATATGATCACTATGAATTAAGCATCTACAATTATGATTTTGTTTGACCTTTATTTTTGTTAAAGACAACGAACATATTTTGCGTAGAGCGATAATTGGACGTGAATATTGCAACGCAAAATTTAAAACAATCCTTGGGCATTTAAACGTTGCATTAGGGGTGAAAGAAAGAATGGTAACCAAAACGGCAAAACTAAGGGAGTACACAAATTATGCGCCTCTACTAAGTATTAGTTGCTTCTGAACAAAATGGTAATACGCAACCCGGCAGCTGCAGTAGTTTCAATGTAATTTTTCACGCGAATAGTTCTAATAACAGGTTGAACATAAATAGTTCAACGAGCAAAGACAGAATGAGTTCCTCGGACAGTTTATGTAATTGTTGACAATGGTAAAATGTAATAAAATAACAATAATAAAAAAATAAAGGGTAACACAGGTATGTATTCATACAATACTTAGTTTCAGCTTGCCCAGCACTTACGTAAAATGGGCGTGCAAATACATCACCAATACCAGAAGGTGCTTTTCCGAAATGCAGCTGCAGTTTGGTGACAAGGTGAGTAATAATTTAATACTAATTACATGAATACAACAATTTACAATCTGTTTTAGGGACAACACAATAACATGAACCATACGTAACACATTCCAGGAACTTCGGAAGAATTGATCTGGTCTTATATTACATGAAACTCCGGCAACAGGTAAAATGTCTGACCTCTTTTGGGATTTCGTTTCTCCAATTGCTACTTTATAGGTATAAAGATAAGGCCTTTTTTGTAAGACCTGCAAATGCTCTAACACTTAGTATAGCATAATACAATGTATAACTCACCTTATCTTTGTAATTTTGTTAATTGACTTTTAATAAATCTGTACGTAATAATTTTGATTTTTCTGATTTTGTACAACGTTAAAATGTCTTGGAAATTTCGAAGCGGACATTTTCCTTTTTTTTTATATTGGAATCTAATTGTGATAAATTTACCGCCAAAAACCTGAAAAAATTTACAGCCAGTGCTTCTCAACATTTTTTATTTGCACTTGGTAGTAAACTCAAATTTTTAACGTTACAATATAATATCAGTGGTCTAGACCAAGTCCGTTTGTCTAATTTTCACACAGAATTAAAAACATCAATTTTGAAGATGCTCTTGCCAAGTTTATAATTGATCATTGGAGTAACAACCATGTAGCTCCTTTAATTAAAGGCAGAATAATCTACATCAATTATGTTGATTGTTACAAATATGAGGGTTGTTGGCAATGCAATGGTTTAAACAATCTAAGAAGATTTATCGTGCCCATTCTATGAAGAAGCTGACAATAAAATTATTATCCACATTTTGATTATTCTCCTAACGCAACAATCAGATATTCTCTTTATATTGTTAAGAAATATAAGTTTAATTAATCAAGAAATAAAGATTGTCACGCATATTGACACTGGTAACAATGAAAGGTTTATAGACAGTTAAACGCTTAAGAGTTTGGGTGAATAAAAACAGATAACAATTCACTTGTTAAGTGATGACGTCAGTTTGTAAAATTGCAACGCCGCTATTGTTTCCAAACAACCTGTTGTCCGTAAAATTTAACCTCTTTTATAAGAAGATTACAATTTAAAATATATATATTTGTGAGATCTGGTTAAGAAAATGGTTATGTGTTGTTTTGTCTGCAACCACTATAGTGAGAAAAACATGCCAATTTTATAGATTTCAAAAAACCCGGTTGAACGAGAACAATGGATTAAGTCATTAGGGTACGTGTTTAACTTCGATCTTGTCTGACTAAATAATTTTTTTATATTACAATCGAAAAATTGAGAAACATTGATTTACAGGAGAAGTGATCGACTACCATCATGTTGGTCATTAGTATGTAGCTGTCATTTTAAACTAGTTGAGAATAAATTAATTGTCAAAGACATTAAAGAATCAAAAAGAAATGGATCTGAAAAAATAGTGGATAAAATAAACGTTAATGTTACTCAACAACAGTAAGCATTCTTTTAATTGAAAACTAATTAATTACTTATCACTTATTTAATAGGTGTCAAAGAATCGAAGAACCGTTACCATCTACTTCAAAAGAAGTTTTTGAAGTTAAAACTTCATCTTCGCCTGTTTCTGAAAGTAGTAAATCAACTGAAAGGAATCAATTTGAATGTCTTTTCTTTATATGAAACTGACGTCATCACTTAACAAGTGAATTGTTATCTGTTTTTATTCACCCAAACTCTTAAGCGTTTAACTGTCTATAAACCTTTCATTGTTACCAGTGTCAATATGCGCCTGACAATCTTTATTTCTTGATTAATTAAACTTATATTTCTTAACAATATAAAAGAGAATATCTGATTGTTGCGTTAGGAGAATAATCAAAATGTGGATAATAATTTTATTGTCAGCTTCTTCATAGAATGGGCACGATAAATCTTCTTAGATTGTTTAAACCATTGCATTGCCAACAACCCTCATATTTGTAACAATCAACATAATTGATGTAGATTATTCTGCTCTTTAATTAAAAAGGAGCTACATGGTTTGTTACTCAATGATCAATTATAAACTTGGCAAGAGCATCTTCAAAATTGATGTTTTTAATTCTGTGTGAAAATTAGACAAACGGACTTGGTCTAGACCACTGATATTATATTGTAACGTTAAAAATTTGAGTTTACTACCAAGTGCAAATAAAAATGTTGAGAAGCACTGGCTGTAAATTTCTTCAGGTTTTTGGCGGTAAATTTATCACAATTAGATTCCAATATAAAAAAAAGGAAAATGTCCGCTTCGAAATTTCCAAGACATTTTAACGTTGTACAAAATCAGAAAAATCAAAATTATTACGTACAGATTTATTAAAGTCAATTAACAAAAATTACAAAGATAAGGTGAGTTATACATTGTATTATGCTATACTAAGTGTTAGAGCATTTGCAGGTCTTACAAAAAAAGAGCCTTATCTTTATACCTATAAAGTAGCAATTGGAGAAACGAAATCCCAAAAGAGGTCAGACATTTTACCTGTTGCCGGAGTTTCATGTAATATAAGACCAGATCAATTCTTCCGAAGTTCCTGGAATGTGTTACGTATGGTTCATGTTATTGTGTTGTCCCTAAAACAGATTGTAAATTGTTGTATTCATGTTAATTAGTATTAAATTATTACTCACCTTGTCACCAAACTGCAGCTGCATTTCGGAAAAGCACCTTCTGGTATTGGTGATGTATTTGCACGCCCATTTACGTAAGTGCTGGGCAAGCTGAAACTAAGTATTGTATGAATACATACCTGTGTTACCCTTTATTTTTTTTTTTATTGTTATTTTATTACATTTTACCATTGTCAACAATTACATAAACTGTCCGAGGAACTCATTCTGTCTTTGCTCGTTGAACTATTTATGTTCAACCTGTTATTAGAACTATTCGCGTGAAAAATTACATTGAAACTACTGCGGTGCCGGGTTGCGTATTACCATTTTGTTCAGAAGCAACTAATACTTAGTAGAGGCGCATAATTTGTGTACTCCTTAATTTTGCCGTTTTGGTTACCATTCTTTCTTTCACCCCTAATGCAACGTTTAAAAACCCAAGGATTGTTTTAAATTTTGCGTTGCAATATTCACGTCCAATTATCGCTCTACGCAAAATATGTTCGTTGTCTTTAACAAAAATAAAGGTCAAACAAAATCATAATTGTAGATGCTTAATTCATAGTGATCATATGCACAATATTTTTGAAAATATTCCCATACGTAATCAGTACTTCTGTCATCAAATGGATAAAAACTATCAAAGATCATCACATCGTAAGTTGCAGGTGCATCACTAGAAATTTCTCTTTTAAGTATCCTCATTAAAAGCAATTTGTCTGTTTTGCAAAATATTCCGTCAGCGTGACACATAGCCAGAAGTATTGGAGTCAAAGGGTAAGACAAAACCTGGTCAATGTCCAAAGTTTTTTCCAATAAGATTTTAAATAATTGCCCAAAAATAATTTTAACATTTTAACTTCATCCAATTTTCCAGGCATTTTCATTTTTTGTTTGGCAACGAAATTTGCAAATGTAAGAATTTTATTTTGCTTTATAGTTTTTTAAAAACTCGTAAACCAGGGAACTTACTTGCACATTGTGTTACGGTGCATTATTTATCAAGACAATTGAATTTAATGACAAAATGGATAATAATGTTTTGGTTACCTATTTTTCGTAATTTCCAAAATTTATCTCGTCTTGGTAATCTACTGACTTACTTCAGATTTAAAATTGTTTAAGCAATTTGGGATAAAACCTATGCTTCCACCTCCATGAACTATAATTAAACGTTGAATGTTTGATACATATTTAATTTTACTGTCGTCACTTTTTGATATAGTGCGCCCTCTATATATAGATGTTTATCTCGAAAAATAATAGGACGCTATTGTTTCCCAAAAATATTTAAATATATATTTTATTCTTAAAGCACAAATTTCACTATTTTAACACACTTTGAAGAGATGTTTGTATCCCGGCCACCAAAAATTGTTGCAAAGTTTTCTTGCAAAACCCGAAGGGTTACACTGCAATTTTCTGTTTTGTGAAGATTATAAATTACATTGCAAAATTTACTTAGTTTATAATGTGAAGTTTAGTTACGGAAAACTAATTAATTACTTATCACTTATTTAATAGGTGTCAAAGAATCGAAGAACCGTTACCATCTACTTCAAAAGTTTTGAGTTAAAACTTCATCTTCGCCTGTTTCTGAAAGTAGTAAATCAACTGAAAGGAATCAATTTGAATGTCTTTCTTTATATGAAGCAGACAACTACTTTCTTAAACGAGATATTGAAAGTTTACAAAAAAAATAGCTAATTCTCAGTCAAGATTTTCATTTCAACATATTTCAGACAACGATTCTTTAATAATGTGTTACACGGGTATACCAAATCAATATTTATTTAACACCATGTTTGAACTGTTTGACAATATCGAAATTAAATATTACAATGGTTGGACTGTGGCAAGTATTCCAAAAAAGACCAGTTGTTTCTAACCTTAATGAAACTTAGATTGAATTTGCTGTATAAAGATCTAGCTTTCCGTTTTAATATTAGTGTTACGACTGTTTCAAACATCTTTATAACGTGGATACATGTCTTACATGAGACTTTGTATTTACAATTTATGGCAAAATACCTTCAAGAAGTAAAATCAATCGTGCTTGCCTTCATCTTTTCAACATTCACAAATTGTAGAATTATTTTAGATTGCACTGAAATCGCAACAATAAAACCCCGGTCAATGGATATCCAAAAAAAAATGTTCAGCCATTACAAACACCACAACACATTGAAAGCCTTAATAGGCGTAGCACCAAATGGAGTGGTCACATTTGTGAGTGATTTGTATCCAGGCAATTTGTCTGATAAAAGATTGTTTCCGACTCAATATTATATCCCAGCTAGTACCAGGAGACTTAATCCTTGCAGATAAAGGGTTTTTGATTCAAGATTTATTGCCACAAGGAGTTAATTTAAATATTCCTCCGTTTTTGAACACCACACAGTTTACTCTATGCAAGTAATGCAGACAAAAGCAATAGCATCTGCAAGAATTCATGTAGAGCGAGCAATTCGTAGGATAAAATGCTACCGAATTCTAACAGGGTTGTCACATAAGTTACTTCCACAGGCTACTGTAGTTTTCCAAGTCATCTCTGCACTGACGAATATGCAGTTTCCACTAATTAAAATAACGGATGAAGAATTATGAATTATTATATTATTTACACATAAAATAAGATTAACAATTTACATTTTCCTTATTCTCGCTACATAAAAACTGTAAACAATGATTAATATAAAATGTTTGTAAAATATTTATTTTAGAATTAAAATCTTCTGCCTCAATTTTTGTTATTAAAACGTCAATAGGAGTCCATATAACTAAATAACACAAACTTCTTTTGTGATAGACAGCATTCCTTGTATTTGTATATAATAAATGTGTTCCTTGTTAATTTCAACACTTCCATCTTCATTAACATACACAATGTAGGTTTTGCTATTCGTAATATCTTGTAGTATTGAAGTGGATCGATACTTGTATGGACATTTAATTTCAACCAGTGCATCTTCATTGATAAGTCCATCTGGGCTAGCTCCTAAGAACCCGCACTCATGCAACCAAATTCCAGTTTTTTCAATTTTTTTATTAAAAGTCCTTTCAAACGCTTCAATACCATCTTGTTCGTGGTCTCGGCCCCATTGTATGCTTTTAACGTTGTCTAAGTTGTAAGCATTTGTCTAAAAAGCATGATACATTTATAATAATTTTAAATTTTTTTACTGTTCTGAACTAATTCACAATGACCAGTTAGGTATAAATAATTGTAAAACATTTTTGACTATTTCTTTAGTTCTCCGTATTTTTCACTTAAGTTTATTGAAAATTAGTTAAAAATGACTTACCAAGGTTTTAAATAAGGATGGTGGAAATCTATTCCTGGCACAAGCTTTAAGCACAATTCCAAAATTACTAGCTGTTAACCGGTTTTCCGCCACATCAACCACCTATAATTACTACTTTGGCCTATTGTCGCTTCTGCTATTAATAAGATTTGTTGTTGTGTTAGAGTAACCCTCTCTTTGAAATAAGTTACATCACGTTTAGCAAATTCGTCTGAGAAAATAATATCTTCGATATTTATAATCTCTTCATTCAAGTCACTGCTATCAGATAACAACCACCCAAATCCAACTGATTCCTCAAAAACACTTAATTTGTTTTTAAATTGTTCCACAACAGAATCTGTTAAATTAGATGTAGTGGCTTTATAAGGTTTCGGAGGTGGGTATAAATCGGACATGGTTTTAGTATCATCATGTTTATTACCTTTTGGTGCTGACCACTTGCAACTTGTATCTGTTGCAGAATAATTGTAATGGGCAAATAGTAGCAAAGTTGCCATATGATGACATCGAACTAGGCCTCTGGGGCATTCACAAAATGCACTAGTTATATGCCACATGTCATCAAAGGTTACCTGAAATTTATAATATATGCATTTTAATCACTTACTTATATTAAATCTTTTCACTTACTTCAACTTTGTAAGTTTTCTTCTTCATACTAGCGAGAATGGTACCTTTAATCATTTTTAATTCCTTATCAAATATTGCAGTAAAACGTGGTTTGACTCTAACGCATTTTCTCCTCGCTGTATTAATTTTGGGTCATCATTAAAAATAATGTTATTTCTGATATTTTTTTACTATATGATTCATATTCAAAGGCTCCTTTGTATTCTTAATGTAGTTGAATAAAAATTCGTATAACCTATACGTATAACTCAGGGATAAATGAGGTTATGTTTATTTGTTTTGTTTGGAAACACAGCATTGTTGCAATTTAATCGATTGACGTCACACTTAACAAGTCTATTACAGTTTCAAATGGTACGAAGGTAATCACTTGAAAGCATCTGTAATGAAGATGGTCTTCAAGGTGTAATAAATTTGATTTTAAATGTTTATTTACTTGTAGTAATTTGATGCCACCTAAGACCATTTTTTGTTTTTAGAGAACACACGCAGGTAGATGATGTGGTTATGCTTCAAGATATTGATGAGTCAGATGCAAGCTAGACAGAAAGATCTGACTCAGAGATATCTAACGATAAGCTTTAGGTGAAATAATAGTTAAGTTGGAATACAGAGTGAGGCACTACAAACATCAAAACGATAAATAAAGTATAAGTAAATAGAAGGTTAGAACTGGATTGTACAAGGTGCTCCAGAACTAAGCACTTATCAAAGTTAAGTTATTAAAAAAAACAACTTATATTTTTCTATTTTATGTCCTATCGATTAATGTACCTTAGTGAATTATTATTTATGGAATTAAACTTTTGTGCATAATTAGAATAAAATAATATTAGATTCAAAATGAAAGATAATTACATTTGAGCTTATAGAAAAATAGGAAATATGTATTTCATAGATAAAAAGAAATTCAAGATTTATTTTCTTTAGTTTTATGAATGTCATAATATTGATACAGACTTAAAATCAAATTAATTTAATAGAAGCTTAAAAAGTTCTATACGCAATTGAAAAACTTGAGCAAAATTATAAATTAAAACTTTATTTTATAATAAGAATTTAAAATTTTGTTATTTTCATTTAACTAATTTTATTTACGACATTAAATACTAAAAAATCATGTCATAATTTAGTATGGAAAACAGCCGCTTTACTGTTTTAAATATGGTGAAATTTATACTAGTTATATACGTTTTGCTATAGTAACAGTCACCAACCAACGGAGATCTACAATCATCTACAATCAAGGACTGCTTACACATCTCTAAATATGCATCATTTTATTTCTGTTCCTAAAGTGGTTTATTTTACGATCATATCTTCGTACAAATACGGCTATTTCGTCAACGCGTTAAGTATATAACTAAACTCGTGCAATTGACCCATTCGCTACTAAAAGATAAGTTTTTCTTATTTGTGAAACAATTATTATTATATTTTTATTTGAGTTCACTTAATACTAATTAATAATTAACTAATCTTTTGAATATTTTTTAAAATAAAATTAAACCAGAATACAAAACTAAAACTTTGTTAAAGTTTTAAGAAGTTGTAACTCCTTACTAGTTAAGCACAATTTAAGATAAACATTGTAAATTAGTTTAATTTAAAATCAAGACTATAAATTATAGTTTAATTTAAACAGAACTAAAAGCACAATTTTTTATTTTTGTTTTGTTAATCTTTTATATAACTTTAAACACGTACATAACAATAATTTTTTAAAATAAAGCTGACAACATTTTTCGTTCGTATTAACTTTAATATTTTTGTCATTAACTAGAGCATGTAGATTTTCTTAATGATACAACCATATTCGTAGTTCGTTCTAAAGGTAATGTTTATTATAATTATTTCGAAAAAACTGATTATGCGTGCGTGTTTAATAAAGTTTTTATATTTTATAACGCAGCTCAATAAAGCTTTTACTCAGTTCTCCTTTCACAAACAATATTTATTCAAAAATAAGTAGCTTAAATTTTATCTCTGATTATTATCTTAAAGTTAAACTTTTAAAGTTTTTTGTTAAGGCTTTTAAAACATTATCAGGTTGTTTCTTTTAGAAACAAATAACATTAAAGTAATATAAAAAATGGTAGGTATGTTTTATGGCTGTTGAAAATCAAGAAAAAACAATTTTAGGATTTAATTTAAATTATGACAAAGCTAACGGATTAAATTATAAATTAGACTAAGATAAGGATTATTCTTGTACAGTAGACTAATTAAAAGATTATTGTGTAATTTTACATTATACGATTAGCCTTGACTTCAAAATTAAATGCTGTGGTTGATAAGACAAATTTGTCTTACTACAGGGTAGGACGTTTGGTAAACTTTAATCTACAATGAAAAATTAATTTTCTAGATTTTACCCTTTATGATGTTTAGCTGTATGTTTTAAATAATTCAAAAGCTTATTTTAAGTTAATATTGTTTATTACATACTGTTCTGTTGCAAAAGTTATATTGATTTTACTATGCTCGAACTTAAAACGAGGTTGTCAACATTTCTCTCAAAGTAACATTTCTTATATAAGAAAATGCTAAAGTTTTAGCCTTTAGCTTGACACTCATTCAACCAACTTTTTTGTCGTATATTTAAGCTCTTCTAAATTAAAAGCTTCTGGCACAATTTGTTTGTGTGGCTGTGTGCGTTTGACAGTTCCGCTTAAAATATACTAATAGATTTTTTGTGTCTGCTCTAATTTGTAATTATTTTTGTTTAATTTTGAATTAAGCAGAAACGTAATTAAAACATAAATAACAGTTGTTATAACAAATGTACCTAAGTTTGAATTGAATTCGATTTTAGTAGGTATCTTATAAATAAGATGGGGAGTTATGCGACGGTTTCCAAACCAAAATTTTAACACTACCTTTTTTCACTTTTCCGACAAATTAGAGTTAGAACGTTAATAAAACAAAATAAAAAATTTTTGTCCGATGGCCGGTCGGCCGGCCGTCCGTCTGAACGTGAGTAAGATATTAAGAAAACTACGCCCGATTTTTATGATATTTTGTACATGGACCTTACTTATAATTCCGCGAATCAGATTAGATTTTCGGCGTAATCTATGTTACCAAAAGGGCCGTTAACCTACACAGATTTTCCAATTTTTGATTAAATATTAATGCTAATTAGTGATCAATTTGTGCTAATTTATGCTTCAATTTATATAATTTGTGCTATTTTACTGTAGAAAATATTTCAAAATTAATCTACAGTTAGCATCATAATTAGTGCTCAATTTGTGCTAATTTTAGCTGTTATTCCAAAAGAGATATTATAAAGTAGTGGGTACGCCCAACTGCACGATAGACTCATGTTCTAAAAATCATCTAAAGTCATCTGTCAGCATAATTAATGATTAATTTGTACTAATTTGAACCGCAATCATGGTTTTCCCGAAGGAGGTACTTAATACAGTCATAGGTACGCCCAAGTGCTCTATGAACTTATCCATCTAAAATAATAATGTCTATTCAATTTCTGCACATATTATGAGTTGTGCCTTGAAATTGAGAAATTTCACATCATAGAAAAGCATTAAATTATATATTTTTACATTTTTTGTTTATAGTAAAAATCTGACTTTATATAATTCACTTTTAACCAAATTTCGGAATATTATTACTTTGGTCCAACTAACTTTCAGTGATATTGTATTACTTAATGCCTGTGAAATGAATGAAAACCAGAACCATAGAAAGCTAAAGTTTACAATTGCTAATCAAAAGTTTGATTAAAATTCCCATTTTCAAGGTATACTAGGTAATATTGTGTTCTACATCACAAAGCATATTTGGCATTAATCATGGAAAAATCTAGCATAAATTTGACTGATAATTTGAAGAAACCATTAACCCTCTATTGCATGAATATATAGCGGTTTAAAATAAAATATTTGGTACTTAATTTATGCTTAAAGTTAAGTTAAAGGGCCAATGCCGAGTTTGAAATTTTTTTCAAAATTTTCAAAAGTTAAGGTATGTTGTAAATAAGCACCAACAAGCAATAAAAAAAAACCAAAGTTAGAGATTTCAAATTTCATATTACGATAATGAACACATTTTACTCACTATATTTCTCCAATATTGTAAATGACTGTCCTTTAATGTTCATAACGTGTAGAACTGCTGAAAACAGTTTTTTTGTGGATATGCAAAGTAGAACTTTGAACTTGGAGCACATAAACTTTTGGATGCTGTCACATCCCGGCTCTTGCAGCGCCCCCGCTTTTTGGCAACCATTGGCTAGTGACCTGTATTGTCATTCCTGACTTCCTTCGACACCTCTGTAATAGTAGGCTTTTTACCATTCCTCTGAGCTGTCGTCGGGTTTACGCTAGAGCTAGGACGACCTCTCTTCTTGGTAGCTGATTTCCCTGTTTGGAAAGGCATTCAACAATCCTTGTCTTAAAAGCCAGTAAGGGCATCTGTTGCTTTTCAGGAGCCTTCAAAGCTGTTCAATCTCTTCTGTACAATAGCCACGCTTCGACTACCATCAAATCAAGAAAGTGATAGATAAAGCGCTGGTACCATTTTTTGACCTGAATTTGGTTCGGTACAAGGCAATGAGTAAATCTAGCAGGTCCACCCCTCCTATGAACTGGATATATGTTTTGATCATGGATGGGCACGGGGCATCGATATATTTCTTCTCCTTTCAATTCCACCGTTGCACGGTTCCTACAAGTTGGGCACCAGCAAAGGTACTCAACAGAACAACTACTCTGTTGTCGTACCACTTCACAGACTATAGTAAAAAATTACCACATAATGCTTTATCTATAATCCGTACATACACGTACACACATGCACAGGCACCTTGATACAACTGAACATAACTATACATTCTAAACAACTAAAACAGTTTGTATTTATTTATTTTTATTTACGACATGTTCTGTATCATTTTTATACACCAAATGTCATGCTCAACATACAGAAATTTATTACGGAAATTATGACGTTACTGCATGGTGTTGCTTATTTGCAACAGTTCGTATTTTCTCTACAATTTTTTAATGTAAATGTATTTTAAACCCATGAAAACATCATGAAAATCTTTAACTTACCTGGAATAAAAGATATTTTGGAACTTCAAAATACAAAATAGTTATTGAATATTTGAAGGTTTATAAAGCCAAGCTGCCGATGCGATCAGGCTTGCTTCATCCTCTGAATAACAAAGCACTGTATACGCAATACCAAATCCTCGTGATCGAAATACGGACGGCTATTGGCTATGCTATATGTTGCTTGTCGTAACAACATGCAGTGACGGATTTGAAGTGAATGTTTAGACTTATATTTGTAAATGTATATTATGTTCCGTTTATGCAACAGTATGCAGTAGAGGGTTAAAACTAAAGGTAGTTCAAAATAGGGGCACGATAAGCAATTACTACAACAAGAAAATTAATAGTGTAGACATCACTTTAAATAACACGTACGCATTTGACTCTGTAGTACGGCTTATACCAGCAACCATATGCGACAGCAAGCTGTACAATGTGCCCGAAATTAGTCACGGCAGCAGTCAGCAGGAAAAGTTTTAGCCAATTATGTTTGCAGAATAATAACGCTTAAAAAGTCGTTCCAAAAATACAGTGTTGCCAGATATTTAAAAAAAATATATATATATTTGAAAATTTTAGAATTTTTTGAAATTTGTAAAAATATCTTTAAAGCACCTTTTAAAGCTATTTGTATTGTTTTACGACGTTTCGGCTTACTGATCTTTCTAACGATCGTAATATTGGATGTTTATTTATAAATAAGTATATACTTTTTTTAATCGTGTGCTAAACAGTAATGCAAGTAAGTCAGGATTATCAGCTAAAAATAAGGAAAAACATTTTTGAAGGAAGTTGCAATATTTGACAAAGCAACAATATAATATAAAACTAAATTTAAGTAAATAACAATAACTTCAATTCTAATAACAATTTTAAATCTCAAATAAATATAAAAATTACTTAGATTGATTGATAATCAAATTAAAGTCTCGATAAACAATATTGCCATTAATTTGACCAAAATTATTTAAAAAATTTAAGAACTTGTCTATGATAAAATTCATATACTTCATTTTTTACATATGTCCATAAACAAACGTCCAAAGGGGTAATAACCAAAAACCTGGCAAGCCAACGCACTGAACTACCGTTAAATATTACTTGTTTGCCATAAATATCTTTTATAATGCTTACACTTTCCTAAAAATATGTGCAGGACACCGTCTTGTTGAAACCACAAATTATTAAATTGATCAATCCGATGATTTCCTCTAAATAAATATGGGGTTTAAAATTAGAACTTGATTGGATAAAGCAGGATTTTGTCGACCAATTGAACATTAAACATTCTATTTTTCTTCAAAACTGTTTTTCTTTATTTGTAGGTAACAATCTTAGCTTTCTTGCATTACTTCTTATCACACAATTAAGAAAAAACTATGTACCTACTTTTCAATAAATAAAAATCCAATATAGCGGTCGTCAGAAAAATTAAAGTTGACGATGTTTACAGAAATCCGAAACGTCATGGAACAATACTAAGTACACTCCGCAATTCAGCTTAAAAAAGTGCTTTAAAGATGATTTTACATATTTCTAAAACTTATACCGACTTTAATCGTCATTATTCTACAAACATAATTGGCTAAAACTTGCCTCATTTAACCTGTTCTCTAACTCTAATATTAGGCCAGATTTCAATACTATCGTATTTCAGACACACTGTAGGTCTGCTGTAATATATGGCTGCCGATATAAACTGTACCATAGTCAAATGCGCACGTGTTATTTAAAGTGATGTTCCTGGTCTGGTAATTCTTCTACGTGCCACATTTTGAATTATCTTTAATTTTAGTGTTCATTCATTTCTTGGCATCATTCACCCAGGCAAAACAGAATCGCCGAAAGTTGATTAAAAATTAATTATTTAAAGTCACATAATTTTACTCTAAAGAAAGATATAAAAAAAATGTATAATTTAATGTTTTTATCACGTAAAGTTCCTCAATTTAATGGCACAACTCATAATATGTGCAGAAATTGAGCATTAATTATTATGTTAACTTTAGATGGGTCTATAGTGAACTTAGGTGTACCTGGCTATTTTAAATATCTCTCTCAAAAGAACAGTACAAATAACAATGATTAGGGATCAAATAGAACAAATTAAGCACTAATTATAATGACAACTTTCGATGAATTGTAGAACATGAGTCTATCGTGCACTTGGGCGTACACGCTACGTTTTGTAATATCTCTTTAGGAGAACAGCACAAATTGTAATATTTATGGCAAAAATTAACATAAATTGAGTACTAATTATGATACTAACTTTAGATGAATTTTTGAATATGGCTACGTCGATCATGCACTTAGGCGTACCCAGTACTTATCTTAATATTTCTTACAAGACAGCAGAACAATTTATAATAATTGCGGCACAAATTAGCACAAATTGTGCACTAATTGCCCAACTGCACGGACCTTATTTAGAAAAATATTTATTTTACACATTTTTGTTTCAAATAAAAGTGATTTGTAATTTAATTTTACATATCTTTTGTTTAGAGTATATTTTAAACAGATAACAACCACGTCACACTAATTGTTGTAACAATATCTCTACCCATATCAATTATACAAAAAAATAGTTTTTTAACCATTTTTTTTCTAAAATGCATTGACATTTTGGCTTTGGAAAAATAAGAATTTTCAACTTGTCTAAAGCTCGTAGGTAGCGTTTGTATAACAGCTTAACAGTTACATTCATCTAATTATTGTTAGACGATACAAAATCTTTACTTCAATTTTACAAATTGCTTCGCGTTGCACCTTTTCTTAATAAATATGAATTTTTTCTTACAACATATCGGATTTTACACCACATCTTATAAATAAAATATCAAAACCGCCTTATAAATTTTTATAAAACTTTGCATATGAGTTTTAAATATAACAGTGCAGATCTGATTAGATTTTAGGCATAATCTATCAAGCCGAAAGAGCCGTTAACCAAGATAGATTTTCGAAATATTTGCAAAAACATTTATTTTACACATTTTTTTTGCTTTAATGAGTTTGTCCAGGTTTTTAACACACTCCACACTTCTAGACATTTCGTATTTTGACTAAACTAAGTGGAATATAACAATGTCTTTTACGTCACTTTAAAGACCAAGCGAAGGCTAAACTAATTATTGTGTTTATATAATTATTCTGATGATATAATAAAGCAATTATGCAATCACATTATAGAAATTAATACCATAATCGGAAGAATTAATTTTAATAATAATTAAAATAAATAATTAGTTTTCAATGTGCCATGGATTGAATGTATCCATTTAGGTTTAATTAATTTTGATGATAACCTATTAATTATAGTATTATATTTAGTTTATCTATATTGTCGGTAACTATCTGCAACATTTGAGTTGTTTGCTTTAATCATACTAATTTTGATCAAATTAAGTCGATTAGTTTAATGTAACTTATTGAAAAAACAAGGTTTAGATTAAATACAAGAGAAACGTAATATTTTACTAAAATACACATTTTTAAATTTCACTTCAAAAACACTTTGCCAAAGCTAATAAAAATTGATTTTAGTTGATTACGTATAAAAAAGTTTAATTACTTTTAGTACAATAATTCATTGCTCGGACGTTTTCAGATTAAAATGCAATTAACACCTGTTCAGTTCTTAAACGACAAAATAAAGGTTTTATTGTGAGAAAACTCTGTGAATTGAATTCGGAATTGTTGAAAAATCGTGGATATAAATTTTTTAAGCACTACCTTTTATTCACTACAATTGAACACCTGTTTGAGATCGATTTGTGTTATGTAAAGCTTTTAACACTATAGAGATATGTGCCAGAGATTTTCGTAAACCGCATTTAAAATTTATATTTTAAAACGTTAATTAAATCAATAAAAGTAACGTTGTAATGTTACAGAATTATTAATTAATACTCTCTTGGGTCTATTGTATTAATTAAGTTCATCATTATAAAGCTCTACAGAAATTCGATCGATAAGTTTACCAATATTAACGTTTTCGGTTGACTCTGGGGTTTACAATACTTCATGTGTTCAAGGTGTAAGTAAATGTTTAGTTTGCATTTACTATTCTATAATATTGTAAATTAATGTCCAGGATTATTTGATGTAAAATACCTTGTTAATTTCTACGTTTGAGGAATTTTCGTGTAGAATTCCGATAGTGTTCGCACTTGAACGAACAATTACTTTCCCGTAAATATCCTCCGGTATAAATATAGAACAAAGCTCAGTATTTTTCACCAAAACCGATACCGAATTGCAAATGATTTTTAGTACACTTTTTGTTAAAACGTAATTTATAAAACTTTGATTGGAATTTAATTTATAAAGCTTTTGTAATCAACAGTCCGTAATCTGCATTTGCAACATAAAGCTCACAGCATCCAATCAACTTTATCAATTTGCATGTAGAATAAATGGCTTAATTTTATTTGTTTATTACAAAATCACAATAAAATTAATAGTTTTAAATAAAATATAATGTTTGAACGTTTCTACTAATTCAAAAATTGAATTCATCTCACATTGTTGTTTGTGTTTACTTTGGAACAACATTCGCCGAAAAAATTGTTAAGAATTTGAGTTATTTGATTAACTTGTTACCTATCTGTATTTGTAAAATTTATGTACACATTGTAATGTACAGAAGACGTTTTAAATTATAATTGTTCTAAACTACCCGAATCACTATATTTATACAGGGAGATTCAATCTCGAAACTTCAAATGTGTACTAAGGAAAATAAAGGCATTTCTAATCTTCATGAGTAATTTTCACTGCGAGTTGTTATAAAGTCAATAGTTCTTAATCCATTAACAATTAAATAATATGCGTTTATTAATTTAAATTTACACACTATTACGATTTATGTTGCTATTCATTCATATGTTGCGTTCGCGGTCCTACAAACAAATTCAAGCAGCAAAAATATTTTTATTAAGTTACTATAAGTTTACAAGTTTAGAGTTTTCAACACATTTAATTATAAACGGCATTAACCTTAAAAATGTTTGTAGAACCAATGGTAACCATAATATTGATATTATTCATTCAAAATGTATTATTTTGGTTGGTTGGTGCAAAGTGTAAACTGTTACAGGTTAATACCAAAAAAAGGTAAATTTTATATGAGAAAACTGAAAGACATTTGTATCACAATCTCAAAGAGACGAGATCAGAAAGAAAGTACGGTTCATCAAGTCGAGCATAAGGTATAAAAAAGAACAAATAAAACCACAAAATCTATTATTTATAAATAAATTATAATTATTAGAAGAGCAAAAGATAGCTTAAAGAAGTGGATAAAGTAGGATAAAGGGTGGTGACCACGTGGAGGAGAAATGGACAAGAAATTAGAGACATTAGGGTATACGCTTAATTTTCTGTATTGATTTTAAAATCATTACACACGCAAACCAAATGTAATCATACAGGTGAATAGATCTGGAACATATAACTGCAGTTGTAGCTCAAGCTCAAAGTGATGCCGTGGAAAAAACCTGGTTGCTCACATAAAAAAACTTTAGATAAAAGTTTTTTGCACTCACTAGAAGGGAGATGAGACTTACGATAAAAACAAAATTCGATAAAAAATTGGATTAGGTGATGTTTAGGTAAAACTGGAGTGAAGTGGCTGCAATAATTTTAAGGCAAAGCTTTGACATTGCAGTTCGCAAAGCTAAGAAGACTATTATTGCAAGAGTTACAGAAATGTTAAGAGGAACGGTTCACAATTATTTTAACAGACTTGTACAACTTTTAATTCAGCACTAACTGCATGATAAACTTGGTCGTGTATTTATTGCCGATGAAACAGGGCTTTAGCTCAACACTAGAGCTGGGAAAGTCTTCACTGCAAAAGGGTCAAAATGTGTTGCCACAGTAAGTCAGGAGGAAAAAGGCAAGACGATTACTATACCATCTTGATGCAATGCCAAAAGTATGTTTTGCCTCAATTCTGTATGTTTAAGGGCAAATGTCAAAAGAGGAATGAAATGATGGAATTTCCTTGAGATCTCGTATAGTAATGGGCAAGGAATAAGCATTAAAGCAACTTTGCTGACAGAAAGCAATTACATAAGTTGATTTTTGATTATTATAGCCAACTAAGTGTTGGCATAATAACTGCTTGTTGTAATTTTGCAAGAGATTGTACAATAGCAACTAAACACCGAAAAATTACTTGACAACTGTTTCACCTTTTTGTAACCCTTCAGGTGTGAGTTGTGTAAGTTAACAATTGTACAAACGTGAGCTGTCTACTACGTTACTTATAGGAGGTCACATCATATACAACTAATAAGTGTTGGACGTCTAGTGTCACATCGTGTTGTGGTAACACGTCCGAAAATTAACTTTCATTTAAGCAACTTTATTGCAAACTAATTTTCGGGCGCGCTACAATACCACGAGGCGACACTAGATGTACATCCCTTGTTTACCTTTTTTAAGATTTTTGTTTAAGAAAATCAGCTGTAACGTGTTTGTTAATAGTCCGATGCTCATATTCCACACTACGAATGTTAAAACGTTAGAGTTTGTTGAAAAAAATAGCATAATTTTTTTTGTTTGGTTTCGCATACAACTCACTATCTTTAACTACTCGATTGAAAGGGTATGAATCATGATAAATTTCTCAAGGACTACGTTCAGTAGAGAACTAAACAGAATGTAGTTTGAAATATTATTGAGCACAGCATGTTTAAAGGACAATTCACAACTTACTCAGTGTGAACCAAGAGTTGAAGTTTCTAATCCAAGATTTCCATCTCCAACATCCTTGGAAATGGTTTCTTTCCAGTCAAGAGATATTGAACCACAACCAGGGCCATCTAGAACTTAGTCTAACATATCTACACTACTAAGAAAAACTGACATTAAAAACCTGAAAGCATTTGATGTAATGACTCCTGTTTCGTCTGTTCATATAGTAGCAAAAAGAGCTAGAAAACAAATAGTGGGAGTTATAATAACTTCTGAATATATAGATCAATGAAAGAAAGTAAAATTAAAAAGAAAAGGCCCGAAAACGTCTAGGAAGACAAATTCTGCTAAAGTACTACTAAGAAAAGTTTGGGTGTAATCATCTGGACCATTACATTCTTTTGAGATGTTAGTGAATGAATTCTCAGCCGAAGAAGACAAATACGTAAGTTGTAAAAGCGTCGGGAGAACTGGCTGCATTACGTCGCTTGTCACCGTTAGCAATTTTACACTGAAGAAGAAAATAAATAACTCTCCTTCCATAGGTTGTCCATCTATCCGCCTATCTAGAGGAATACTCTTGCACATAGTTTTTTTTTTTTTTAATGTACTTTTTTTGTTGTTTGAGCCAAAGCGAAGAAATTTAGTTTCCTAATGTTTCAGAATTTTTTATAATCGGTAAAACGTTGATTTCTTTTATTTATTATTGTTAATGGATTGTTTTGCTGCATAGATGTCCACAGATCCTTCTATTAGAAAACGGATAGAAAAACTTTTTAGTGTTTGGCGTCGTTTTGCGTCATAAACAATGCTTCTTGTAGGGTTAATTACAAATAAGATTAATAACTTAATTATTTTTAGCACTAGGCCAATGAAGCATTATTTTATGATGCGAAACGTCGGCAAACACTAAAAGGCAGTTTTTCTATCCGTCCTCTAACAGACGGATCCGTAGACATCTCTACAGCAAAAAAATTATTAATTTTGTACCTATGTTTTGTTAAATAAAAAAGTTACTTTAAGTTGTTTAAAATGGTAAACCCTCTACTCTTTACCCTACAAGAATATAAACAAAACAAATACTCATCAAAAATAACTGCCATACATAAAACACGAAGAAATTAGACTTGCAAAATAACCAGAAAATTATTTGGAAGAAATTGAAAAAAAATAAGTAGAAAATAGCACCCGAGCGAAGGAAAAAAATTAAGAAAGAATTATAAAGGTAACGATAAGAAAGGAATACAAAACAAATAAGATTATAAGTACTGATCATCATCTCAAATGTAAAACACTAATAATTGTAGGAATAAGATGCAAGACTCTTATTCCATCAAACAATTAAACGCAGTATTTGAATTAATTTTATTTCTCCTCCAAAATTAAAGTTGAAGAAGTTTAAGTAGGATTCCTTGAAGTGGAGGGACGAAATTATATCACTACCATGGATTCAATATGACGACGTTTCACCCGACCTAATTTTACGGAAGTAACATTGATGGGTTCTTGTGACGTAGTAACGCCGAATCCAACACCAACGTTGGTTTTTGTATGCATTGGTGTAAAGAACTTTGTCAATTTGATTAGAGTTGAGCAGTTTTAGAACATATTACGAATTATGGAATTATTCGTATCTTTTTATAAGTTTGTAGAGTGACATGGTGACACTGACAGAGTGATCATGGGGACGGGGACAAAAATTATAAGAGAAAGGTTGACGTTTTCAAGAAGAGATCGTCAAGTGAGGAACTGAATGTATAAATAAACAACTGGAAGGAGGGTCAAGAAGTTGTGTGTTAATAATTAATTCAAATACAAGATTTGTGGGATTGGAAGACACATATGCCGCATAAGAGAGTAAAAGATGTATGCGTCTAATCTAGAGGGGCGGGTCATTATCTTCAATATAAAACTTTCAACAGGACTAGATCGAAAAGCACCAAGACAAAGACGGATAGCAGTATTATGGACAATGTATGATTTGGATGCTGTCATGTATATAAAGCTACCGTAATCAAGTTTGGAGCGGATAAGAGATCTATATACTTTAAGTAAAATACTTTCATCTGAATCCTAATGGTATGTGATAAAATTTTTATAATGTTAAGCCTTTGTGTGCATATTCCTTTAATATTATGGATGTATACCTTCTAAGAAAGTCTAGAGTCAAAAGTTAAACCAAGTATTATGCATTGTTTGACGACGGGAAGTGGTTTATTATTAATTATAGTTCGTAAACCTGGAGAATAAAATTTTCTGTTGAATTTGATAACCTCTGATTTTGTAAAAAAGAGAGTAAGGCCCAGAGAATTAATTCTTTTTTGAAGATAGTTACGTTGCCAACTGTTCTGACTCATTTGCCTTTATCTACTCCATACTCTCGTTTAACGTATACTTGAAAGAAACCAGCTTTTATTCTACAAAACATAACGATCACTATTATATGGGTCTCTTTACACGTAGAAATTACTGGTAACGAATATGCCGATAACCTTTCTAAGGATGCTGTTTCTTTATCCACTATCAAGATAAATATACAAACTTGTAAGGATCTTCAAAATAAGATCAAAAAACTCATCAAAGGTATTTGGCAAAAACTATGGAACCAAATATTTACAGTACTTTACGAACCGCCAACCACAGAACAATTTAGCATCTTTGGTCTTTATAGGAACAAAAAATATGTAAATTGAACATACTTGCCTTACACATAGTCACATGATATCTTCCTCAATAAAGTCGAATTGCCAGCTCTGCCACTCTAAAACAATAGGTCTCAAATCTAACATCAAAGACATTCTTAGCTCCAACGATCAAATCATTAAAGCTCTTACGTTCCTCAGTAAAGTACAACTGTTAAATGTTAAATCAACTTTAATTTCAATTATCTTTTCTTTGTGTTATGTATTTTATTCCTTTATTTTTATACAGTGTGTCCAAAATAAGAATAAACAGCATGGGTATCTCGAAACCGTGAGAGGATACAGAGCCAGTTAAATTTAAAAAGTTGCCCACTCGAAGGATCAATATTTTGCTGTTGAGAAACTTGTTAAGTTCGGCTTACTTACGGAGATATTCGAAAAAACCGAAATTGTGCCATGTCGTTTTCATTATATTCTGAAGTTATTCGAAAAATTACTAATAAACTTAATGCACTTTGTTATTGCCACTTGTTCTGCTCTACAAGATGGCGTTTACAACATTTCGTTTCAAAGAAACCATTATCAAGTTTATTTTTTCTTATAGCACTCAAAAAAAAGTACACTCCATATAAGAAAGCATTTTTTATTACAAATTTAACAATGTACTACACAATATCGTTATTCGTGATTTTATTGAGAAAAAATAAGGTTTTAATAATTTTCTAATCTTTTTGGTTTAGTGTGGGCTGAAAGAAACCATGGCAGCGAAAAAATGAAGTTTATTGTTAGTTCTGACAGAATCGATTCGATTGACATAGTTGTATCAGTTTAGCAACGTTTTTCAGTATAGGTCATATTTTACAATGGAACATGTAAATTTCAAATCATGTTGATGTAGTGTGCATACAGATAAATCGTTGCCATGGTTTTATTCACCTCACTAGACCAAAAGATTAGAAATTTAATAAAACGTTTTTTTCAATAAAATCACAAATAACCATATTGTGTAGTACATAATTAAATTTGTAATAAAAATGCTTCCTTACAGAGTGTACTATTTTTAAGTGCCATAAGAAAAACTAAAGTTGATGATGGTGTCTTCAAAACGAAGCGTTGTAGTAAAATTCGTGAACGTCATCTTGTAGAGCACAAATAAAGGCAATAACAAAGTGTATTCAGTTTTTGGTAACTTTGAATAACTTCAGAATATTGAAACGAACGGCACAATTTCGGTTTTTTCAAATATCTCAAAAAGTAAGCCGAACTCAGCAAATTTCTCAACAGCAAAATGTCGACCCCTCTAGTGGGCAACTTTTCAGTTAATCGACTTTGTATCTCTCAAAGTTTCCTAGATAGTCATGCTGTTCATCCTATCTTGGACACACTGTATATTGTATAAATTCAGCTAAATTAAATTATTTTGTTTATCTAATGTTATTGTGATAATGGCCACAGTAGTCACAGCCACGTTAATTTGAATAAATAAAAAAACTCGGTTACACTATTTTTCTATGACCTCACAATGTTAAATAGAAACGATAATTTTATAATTGAGCACTACTACTATAGTTACGAATTGTCAAATTGCTAAATGTATGTTTGACTATTAGCCACAGCACCAGTCGATAAGTGCAATAAACAACGATGTATTTCTATTGGTTCTGAATTTGTATCCTACTCATGGAACATTTGATAATTACGTAATGTCGCTATTCTATTAGTTCTAAATCTGTATCATAATAAAAATGTCTCATAATGAATTTCATTATAGTACAAATTGTAAAACTCTAATACATGAATTACAATACAGAAGTAGAAAAATATATTTTAATTATATAAATTAAATCGGGCAAATGTTTAGACATTTAATACTTTTTGTGGAATAAGCAAATTTAAAATTTATTATATTTACGACAAGAAATTTAACGTTTGATTGATTTTACAGTTAGAGACTCTAGCACAAAAGTTAATTCGTTTATACGTTTATACGCTACAAATCAGAATTTATTTTTACGTTGAACTTGAATTTGTTAACGTATTTAAATTTTTATTTTGTCAAATTTACTTAATTTTATATACTAATCAGGTACCTATTGTTTGCAACGATTTAAAGTTTTATTCTAAAATATAAAAATGAATGCGTGACGTTTTCCAAATTTTTAATTTGTTTTTAACAATTAATAATAATCAATTGAAACAATTTGAAACAAAAAAATGTATGCCCGAAAATTAGTGAGAGAATTCGATAAACTAAATACACACATTGAAGAAAAAGAATTAATTTTTTTCAGTAATGTAATAAATAATAAGAAGTTATCACTTAATTATTCTAAAAAATTGAGTTTAAAAGTATCAGAGTTACCTGGTTTTAAAAAATAATAAATGACTTTATAATTTTAATTTAAAATTTTTTTATTTATTGAATATTGTATAACAACAAATCTGACTAATTTTACACTAAAAAAATAGAAAATTATAGAAAGTTGCAAAAAATATATTTCAAATTTTACAAAACACCTACAAGAAGTTTTTTAAATCTCAGAAAAAATATTTAAACTGGAATATTAAATATTCAAAAACATATGTATTTTAGTGTATGGTATTGTATAACATTTTTTATTTGAGATACCTTTTTAATAATAAAAACCACTACATTTAATAGTTTAAATCCACCTTTAGCAATGCGTTCGTTTCACTTATATGTATCATTTCACTTTGTATAAACTGAAAAAATATATAACTGTACGTTAGAGTTATTGTGGTAATGTGTAATTTGCAATAAACAACGTACAATCAATTGAACTTTTCATAAAAACTCACAAATTTCTGTATGTTTAATATATCGATAAAAATTAACAACTTAAATAAGAGTTTTAAAATTAAATGTCAATAATAAAATTGGATAAAACTTTTAAACGTTTAGTAAATAATACAGTGTTTTGGTAATATTTTTTACAAATCTTTTTTATTATCAGGTTTTGTGCACATTTAAGAAATAGAATCTAACCTCTCACTGTTTCAAGGCATAAGTTAAAATAATGGAAATTGTATTGATATAAAAATGAAACAATATGAAAATTTTTGAATTTAATTAGTTGTTTTGTATTGTGATTATATGGTTATGGTAAAACATTTTTTAATAACAATATTTTCAAATTAAAAACTCAAAAATAAAATTGAAACAACCCATAAAAAAATTAATAATTTATTACTCAAAAGTATACGTAATAGTCCTAATGCCGCACCTAATATCAATACAAAATTCATTGAAAACTTAAGTCAACAAGACATCCCTAATAATGTTATTGAAATTTTACAAATTGGACCAAAATATAACATTTTTGAACACAACAGAAATTTATTCTTAAAAACAACCAAAATTTATTAATAGTTTAAGCTGATAACAGTTATAATGCAAAGAACTAACTATAACAGTAGAATATTACAACTTTTAAACGAAGAGAATACCTATAAAAAGACACCAAAGGACTCTACTCTTAAAATCCAAAACAAAAACAACTCTTTAATTAAAAATTATTAAATAATAATGCCATCGATAAATACACTTATACTAAACTAATTTCTAATAATGGTAGTATCCCAAAAATTTATTGATTACCGAAACTACATTAAATTAATATACCTTTAGAATTATAGTTGCTTCATATAATAGCCTTACCTATAAGTTATCAAAATTTATTTCAAACATACCTTAAAAATATTACCACTAAAAATAAATATGGACTTTTAAAAAAAAATAATTAATAATATCACTACACCTAATAATTACAAAATCTTCTTCCTAGATGTTATTTCTTTAAATACTAATATACACATAGAACTAGCTATTAAATCCATAAATTATTAGAAAAAATTTAAAATTTACTAAAAATTCTAAAAATAATTTTATTGAAATAATAACTTTTATTTTATGAACGAAATGGAGATCTATATCTTCTATTAATTTTAACCTTAATTTAAATGTGTGTCTTAATAATCTAAAAAAAAAAAAAAAAAATTTTTTAAACATTTATCAATTAATTTTGTAATAGAGTCTGAAGATGACGTTTTATATTACAACGTCAAAACTAGTCTAGTCACATTCTTCTAAAAATAAAAATAAAAATAAAAATTAGTATTGGAATATGACATTTGCTTTTCTTTCTTTCTCTTTTTTTATTTAATAACTTTTATATTTAAATCATGCTTCACTTATTTATGGCAATCAAATATATTCTCAAACTTTTAGAGTTGCAATGGGTTATCACTATCAAGCACAATATCAGACCTTGTATTACAAAATTTCGAATTTGATAATCTTAAGTATTTCAATAATATTATACTATACAGGGTCCGGCACATCGAGCGTGCATTAAAAGTATATGGAGAACTAATTTGATTCATATTCTAAAAAATAGTGCTGCGCCTGTTTTCGACATCACTGAACTCAGACAAAATATTTTCGTTCATACAGCACTTCCGGTTGAACCAGAAGTAGCTGTCAACTTTCTTATTTTAAATGAAACATGCTATTTTTTATTTTATTTTTCAGATTTTACGTAAAATTTAAGGTGTAGTTTCATTACTATACCATACCCAAAAAATGACTGGTTTATTAGTTATATCGATTTTAAAAAAATTTAATTCATGCTGAATATAGTCTTCCAATAGAGAACAAGATAAAAATATAGATTTACAACCATTTTTTTTTAGGATCAGTTTTCAATAATAATCTCACTAAATAATTTACAAAAAACTTTGTCAACATTTCTTATATTCCTACTTTATCTAAAAAATTGAAATGATATTACAAAATAATAACATTTTAACTTCCTATAACAATCACAACAATATAAAAAGAACTTTTTCAGTAATTTAAAAAACAAAACTGATTAATTACAACAAACTAACTTAGTATATAAATTAAATTGCCAAAATTTTAATAAAATATACACAGGACAAACTAAACAATTTCTATAAAAGAATACCCAACATAAAAAAAAACTAAAATTTTAAAAAATTTCCGCAATAACCAAACACTGCCTTATCAGATCATGCTGTTAACCATTTACATAATTTCAAATTTAAAACACTGAAATTTAGAAAAAGAACAAAATTGGTATAAAAGATCTCTTCTTAAAATGATACATATAAAAAAGAAACATACTGTAAATTATAAAACTGATATTGACAATTTTAAACCTAATTTACCACAATTTAATCATCCAATAAATATGAAAAGACAATAACAATTTTAAAATTTAAAATAAAAATATTTATATAATAATTTAAAAACAAAAATTTTACATCCTACTGTACAGGGTGTCCCATTTTTGTTGTAATTGCGGAGTATCTCGGTTATTAGTGAAGGCAGAAGGATGCGGTTTCGCAATACCCAATGCCACTTATTATGAATCGAAATATTCTATAAGTAGAATTGTTGTAGCCCTCTTCGGTTTTCAGATACAGTGTGATTTTAAAATGGTAGCCTTTTTAAGCACCCCTCGTAGCTTAACTATCTGTTGATTTATCAGAAAAGTAAAATTGATTCTTGTTAAACTGTTTGCGTAGAATTCAGTGGCGTGTTTAAAATTTTTTCTTCTAATTTTTTAAATGGAACACTCGGTATATATTGATGTCATTAAATTGCATTTCTTTTTCTTTAAAACAATATAAATTAAAATAAAGAAATTAACATCCCATTATCATAGTTTATTAAACGGTTTTACTCAAAATTTCAAGAAAATACCTAATTCAAACTAAAATACTCTTTATCTTTAGGTATATTAATTTTATCTAAATAAAGTAAAAATCCAAATTGTAATACACAGGGTGGGGCACTACACCAACAAATTATTCTGTAGCACTAAAACGACAAATAATGTAAGAAATCTTAAGGCATACATATATTAAGATTATTTGAAACCACATTTTAAAAATATTTTTGATTGTACAGGGTGCTTCAGAAACACGTACTATATCAAAGGTTGGGTTATTTTAAATAGAACACCTTGTATTTTTTTTTTTTTTTGAATTGAAAGATAAAAAATAATGTATGTTTTTAACATGTCTCTATACCAACTTACATCCGTTTCTGAGATAAATCGATTTCACCTGATTTGCAGACCCTCCCAAAAATGCAATAACTTCAAGTTAAATAAGAACAAACAACTTTGGTTTACACCACCTTACTAAGAACCTTCAACATTTTCTTTGCAATATTTACTATTATGTTATGATGTACAGGGTGTTTTTAATACTACCGCATAACACTTAAAACGACTTAAAACTTAAATAACTTGCTTAACTTAATGAAACACCCTACATTTCTGTAGCTTGTTAAAAGCTGAAACTAATTACCTTTTAGTCGGTATTAGGGTTACCAATTCCCTAATATGATAATTTTCGAGATATTTAAAATTTTGATAGTTTAACAATTTACGATGTACCGGAGTCTAAGTTACCTGTGAAATGTCCTCAATATGAACATTATCTTGCAACCTTCAGTTTTAAATATTTACTTTAAAAATATTAATTTTTTTCAGAAAAAATAAACAGAAATGTGCTTATGACTAGTATCCGGGCTCTAAGAGTCAGTCGAATTACGCACACCGGTTGCAATTTACTGATGTTTAACAACAGCAACCGTTATTTGGTACATTAAAAATCAATCATACTGTAAACGTCGACCAACTTTAACCTGTTAACTAAGAATGTAATTCAAATCGCTCTAATAGTAGTACGATAATTTCTGAAAATTTATTTTTAGAATTTTTTTAACAAAGTTACCAATGTTTACAGTGTCATTGATTTTGATGAAACTAGTAACTGTTGCTGTTGTTTGTGACAGGTGGGCGTGATTCAACTGACCGGCATAAGTCATGAGCACATTTTGTTATATTGTTCAGAAAAAATGTTTTTAAGGTTAATATTTAAAGCTGGATTGACCTATACATTAAAAATGTTTGCAAGATAATGTTTATTTTACTTATATCTCACAGGTAACTTAAATTCCAGTAAATTGTAAATTGTTAATCTAGCAAATTTTAAAATATCTCAAAACTATCAGAGTTAGAGGTTCGTAACCCTAATACCGATTAAAAGGTAACTAGATCCTAATTCCTAACAGGCTACAGAAATGCAGGGTGTTCCATTTAAGTTAAGCAAGTCGTTAGCGTTATGCGGTAGTATTTAAAACACTTTCAAATTGTTAGATAGGTACTTATGACTTAATAAGATGTCTCCCTAGGTTTCTGAAGTTGTCAATTTTAGATTTCTTTGTATGGGGCTACTTAGAAAATAAGATTTATGCCCATCGACATGACGACGTCCTAAAACAGCACAACCCGTCAAGCTACTTAGAAAGACGAAATATGGTAATTTTAAATGCTTTAAACAGAATTACGAAAGTTTGTGAATTTTGTTTATTAGAAAACGGTATCTAATTATTTCTAACAATATTCTTAATCTGTAATTTAATTTTTATTTTTGTTTTTTCTTTAAAAAGTTTTGATATATTTAAAAATAGAAAATATTAACTATTTTATATATATATATATATATATATATAGCTTTGCCGACAGGTATAAAGCAAGTTATAGTCGATTCATCAACAATTATAGCCAACCTAACAGTTGGCAGTATAAAAATTTCGAAATTTTATACTTGCCAACTGTTAGGTTGGCTATAATTATTGATGAATCGACTATGTAACTTTTACATACCTGTCGGCAAAGTTGCTACCATTTTCGTACGTGAACGCTTTCACGAGTCGACACTAGATGTCGAAAAACTTATCATTTAAATATATATATATATATATATATATATATATATATATTTAAAGAGAAAAATTGTGCAATTGAATGACATTAAAACATACAGGGTGTCCCATTTAAAAATTATAAGTTTAGGTTATATCTTAAAAACGATATTTCTAAAAAAATCAAGCACTAAATTCTAAGCAAAAAGTTCTATTAGGATCAATTTTTTTATCTTTTTAATACGTCAACAAATAGCCGAGTTACAAAAGATGCTTGAAAATGCAATCTTTTCAAAAACGCCCTGTATCTGAAAATCGAAGAGGGCTACGACAATTCAACTTACGGCATCTTGCGTTTCATTAAAAGTAGCACGGTATTTCAAAAATCGCATTCCGCCACCTTTACTAATAACCGAGATACCCAGCAATTACAACAAAAATGGGTCATCCCGTACATAAAAATGTTCACCTTTAAACATGATGTTCAATTTTAATACCTAACTTCATTATCAAGTCTGACATTTTCTTTTAATGTTATTTAGAAATTGTCTCCTTTGCAAAATAAAAAAATGAGTGTCTTTTGATGAGATGTGTAAAATCCACCTCGCCACAAAGAAGTTTTAAATGAATAATTTGTCATTATAAGTATAAAGTTAATACACCAACTTAATAAATAATTACAGGTACGTAGAAATTGTCTCTCGCTTACCTAAAAAAATTTAATTGTAATTTTCCTTTTTGTTTTAGTTAATTGTTAATAGATAATTGTATGAAAAAGCAGTCAATTGAACTGTGAAACGTTACAAGTCTTAATGTTAAATATAATCAATGTTCTCATGTTGGAATGCAAAAATTTTTCGTCATAGGAATTAATAAAATTTTAACAATAGTTGTTATTTTCACCATAACTATATAATAATTATACATTATCTTTTAATCTAACAAAAAAAAATTAGTAAAAAGTAGTAATTTTACAGTGATTTTACGAAGGTAGATTTTTTTACAATTATAAGTTTGGTTTCTAGAAATAATAGCTGAATTTGCCTGGGAATGATGTATGATGTTTGTGTAAAACAAACAAAACAAACAAATTGTGTATCAACAAAAATTAAAGATTTCATACAACAGTTCGACTTATTAACAATAATGTTACTAACACGATTTGGTGTTTTGTTTTTATAAAATAATTTACATTAGTTGATACTGTTTCACAATTTTTATTATTATTAGATTTTTAGTGTTACTGAAAATAAATTAATATAATCACATAGTGGATTAAAAACTACTATAACTACTCTACAACGTACAAGTTATTTAAAGTCACCACATTTCTCTTGTATCTTAACATAAGATTTACTACGGAAGATAAATTCATACAAAATCGACTGATCTTTGTGTACGTGTGTGTGTTTGTGTGTGTGTGTGTGTGTGTGTGTCATGCATTAAATTAGTTCAAAGATCTTACAAATACTACACACACAAACAATGTTTGATATTTGTATACGAGCTTTCTAGCAAAGATATTAATACACTTAATTTTACCGCTAATACGTACCTTAATCAGCACAAAGTGGCTGTAGTTTTTTACATATTATTTTTAATTGATACAATATAATCAAATAATATTAATTTAATTTACTTAATGATATAAATATGAAGCAACACAGGTGAATGTAATATAAGCAGTTGCTTTCTAAACTAAAATATTTCATTCCATCGTTTATGTAATACATTAATAAATAATTAAATTAATTCCAACAATTTAAATTTTACAACCAGTAATTGTTATCTTCCCAGAAATCAACAGCAAAATCTTTGGATTACTACTAAATAATCACCTTAAAGTTCACATTTAAAAGCTGCTTTTAAAGTAATCATAAACGTTATAATTTATTTATGAGGTGCCAGATTATTCTTTTTAATTAAGTTTTTATTTTTAATTAAAACAAAATTCTTTGTTTTAACCCATTTCATATAAAATAGGTACTAAATAGTTTTAACTGTAAAGAATAAAACTGTGCACAACTGATCGCTTTTCAATAAAAAAGTAATTTATTAAAATTATAAAGTTTAATTTAAGTAAAAATTAATTTTTTGCATAAAAATATCGTTTTGCTTCAGTAATTAGATTAAAATATTTGTTGCATAATTTTTATTTGCGTTTGCTCGTTTTATTGCTTTTGTTTTAATTTATATGTAAATTGCAAGTATTAATTACATTTTGTAATGTAGATGTTGAACTAACTTTGCACTAGCGTTGTTAAAACATTTGTTTTAAGTAAATAAAAAGTTTCACCAATGCACGATAGTACAATTCGCTTGTGTGTACTTTAACATATGTTTCTTAATTAAATGTGTATTTTTCATAAAGTTTTAATTAATAATTTTCTATTGACGAATGGATGTGATTAATTTTCTTTATAGGGAATGCGTATCAAGTTTACACACTGTATCAATTAATTTTTTCCTATTAGTTCTATTTTATTTACCTTTTTTTGACGAAATTGACCAACCAATAACGCAGTCCAAAGTCCAAACAAAAAGAAACTTTTATTTAACTTTCATGATAAGCACAAAAACGTTCGTATTTTACTTATAGCGCGGCAATTGTTAGTTTTCCCGAGACACTACGTCACAAGGTAAAGTGCAAACTGTAAGCTTTCAGCTGAAAGTTGAATCTTCCGTTACGAAAGCTCGCGGAAAAGCTCGACAGCTATCGCCTACGTTAGGATTTTGATTGAAACGCTATGAATATGTAACGCAATTATTTATAATGAATCCTTTTTGTTTACTGAATTTTTATTAAATTATAATTAATTAACAAGTAATTGAAAGTACCTACGATTCCCGTTTATCTCATATTTAAATTTTACGTTTAACGGTTAAAAGACGGTTTTTGTAACAATATAACATAAATTTCTTATGTAATAAATATATTTTATTGAAAAAATGTTTAACATAATTTTTCATGTTATCTATCTTATATTGTGGCGTTCACGTGTAAAATTGCGACTATTTATATTAATTTGCAATTCAAATTCAACTTGTAATAATGAAAATATTTTGAAACATTAAAAAATATTGCAATTTTATATTCAAGAAGTTTTGCTACGATCGTACAAAAATCGAATAGGATGGTATTTTTTGAAAAATATTATATTAAGCCATTGGGTTTAAGTTAGAAAAAGTAAATTATTTTTAGTGCAGAAATATTATTTTAAAACAAAAAGTTAAAATTCACTTTATTCAAACACTACATTATGTATTCGAAAAACACTTTTAGTTTTTTAACTTTCCAATTCTACCAAATTTAATATTCAAATGCAAATATTTCAGTCAATTTTGTATTTTGTATCTCCCATCTGATAAGGACTAAACGTTGGAAATAACTTTATAAAAAAGCAGTATCTTTTTTTTACTATGACTGGATCTAATTCAGAACAACAAAATATTAAAAATTATATGATACCAAATTCCCAATTTACTTTTCAAAGCGGCCAGGACACGTCGAAATCTTGGAAGAAATTAAATTTCGTTTGCGTCTTTACCAACAAATGGTGTTAGTTGATAGCTTACAGTTATTACAATTTTTTAAATTACATATTTTCATGTGATTTGGGGTAAACGGTGTTGGTTGGTAGGTGCGATTAAGGGTGAACGTTGTTGGTAGGTAGGTTACAGTTATTACAATTTTCTTTTCGTGTGTTTGGGGTAAACGGTGTTGGTTGATAGGTGTGATCGAGGATGAATTGCAATTTACCAAACTGTTATTGCGGGAATTTCTGGCACCCCATATGCTATTGATTTTTGCGTATCAGATTTTTATTTCTTATGTTGTTTTATGTAGTGTTTCAGCATTAGAAGATTTATAATGTATGGTGTATAACATTTTCAAAAAACAATTAGAGATGGCATGGACTCAAAAATAGAAAATAAGTACGCCATCATATCCATCAATATATAGTTTCGTCTCCTATCAGGTTGTTATAAAATACTTGATCTATTGGCGGAATTAAGTGTAGGTAGCTTCGTATGTCTTGAATTTTAATTCGGCAACTGGTATTGTAAGCCACAGTGGTTCTAATAATTTAGAAAAATGCATTCCACTTGAAATATGTCTTATTTTTCTTTCTGTATGTTTATCTTTTTATAACATGTATTTTCATCGAAACTTGTCTTAATAAAAATACTGTAACCTTTTTTTAAACTTTGATTTCTTTAATATGTAACTAGTTTATTTTTTTACTTTTGCAGTTTTTCTTCCTATAACAATATCATTTTTTCTCTTCATATCTAATCTTATAATAAGAGATAATAAGATGAGATAAGAATACACATGGACAGAAAAGAAGAACAAAAATAGAAGAAGGGAAATATAATGAAAATGCAAAGAAATAATCGCGGAAGAAATACCAAGTACTTGACATCGGGAAAAGGTTAATAGCAAAGTTTAGGACAGAAAACGAAGAACAAAAACAATTATTGGAAGAAGGATAAAGAGAGGGTATGTAGATTGTGTGGGAAGAATGGAAGAATATCAAACATATGATGGAAAAATGTGAACTGAGACTAGAGAAAATGGATTGAAATATGTTATTGGGGAAAAGGAGAAAGGGAAAGAAGGAAAAGGGTAGAACAAACAGAAAGAAAATAATGAAACAATAGGAAAGAGAAATAAGGAAAACAGTTGGATAAGTTTAAGAAATTGTATTAAAATATAGAAAACGAATCCTTTGTTTAATTATATAAAAACAATAAAATTTGATTTGATATTCGACTTTAATTTTTTGATAGTTATGAAGACTTTGGTTCACTCCCTATTTTCATTATTACTTCCATATTTGTCACCCTATCAGTCCAAGATATTCTATAGCACCAAAGTTTGAAAGCGGTCAGTTTATTTTTATGAATTTGCTTTAATGTCTACGCTTCTAAGCTATAAAGAACAGTGGAAAACACGTAGCATCGGATTATTCTTAATCGCATTTTAAGGTCCACATCTCGATAGCACAAAACTGTTTGAGCCTAATAAACGACAGACGTGGCATCTCAATACGTGTCTTTATGTCTCTTCTTTGGTCTATGCTTGATGTTATCTATGTTCCCAAGTATCTGTACGGATCTACTTTTTAATGTCCGTGTTACTAACCCTCAGTCAGGCGTCTCCAATTATTGATTTAGTAATAATTATGTACTTGCTTTTCTTTAGATTGATTTTGGGTCCATATTGATCACAGTACATATTAAGGCGTTGCATTAGATTTTGTGAACCGCCAATATTGTCAGTCATTATCACTGTATCATCAGAAAAACTTGTTGATGATCTTCTCATTCCACAGATATGCCTTCTGTGGACTCTGATAGTGCCCGCCGAAATATCACTTTACTATAGACATTGAAAATCATTGACGACAGCACACAACCCTGTCGGACACTTCTATGTATCTCAATACTTTTAGTCAGTTGGTCATCAACTTTGACTTTATCAGTTTGGTTTCAATATAAACGAGATATAATCTCCAAATCACTACTGTCGATGTTCTTACTTTTTGAGCTATCTATCCATTTGCCATGTTGGACCCTATCGAATGCCTTCTCAAAAACTACGTAGCACAAATAAATATTGTGATTTATATCGAAACATCTTTGAGCCAGTATATTCAGACCAAATAAAGTCTCCCTTGTACCATGCCATTTCTGAATCTAAACTGTGTGTCTCCAATCTCGTTTTCAAGTTTCTTGGCAATTTTACCATGTATAGTCTTCAGAAATACCTTAAGCGTGTGTCTCATTAGGGCTATGGTTATATGGTCCGCACAGGTTATTGCATAATGTTTTTGGGAGTTGCCACAAATGTCAATTAAATCCATTGTTTAGGGATTGTGTCAGTCCAATGAATTAGATTAAAGAGCTCAACTAAGACGCTGATACAGTCTTCATCGATGAGTTTTAATAGCTCGACAAGCACTTTGCGTGGCCTCACAGCTTTGCCATTCTTCGTGTTATTAAACTATCTCCTGTCTTAATACTGGTGGTCCAGTGTTTTCCGTTGTCGGCATTAGTAACTCAATTTTGTCGTCGTAAAATAGTTGTTTAATATAGTTGATCCATTGAGCTAATTTTTCTTTCAAGTCACCAATGGCATTGCTTCGGTCAATTTTAAGAATATTTGAGGATTTGTTAGTTTGAGTACCCGTCATTTCTTTGATCTTCTTGTGCATATTAAAACTGTCATATATCTTGTCCAAGTCTTTTATTTCTTTGCATCGCTCAGTGAGCCAAATTGTCTCTAATCTTCTTTCTAATGCTTTTGTGAATTTCTCTATACTTATTTATGTCTTTCAGTTTATGTTGTCGTTTCTCTTCCATCAGCTCAAGTATCTCCTGGATCATTCGGCACTTCCTTTTTTCTTGTGTTGGTTGTAGAGTTTTCTTTGCAGTTATAAGTCAGGTTTTTTGTATGTCCTCCCATCTCTCATCTATAGTCTTTGTTTTTGTGGTTTCAATTTTGGTTTTTCTTAGACTCTCATTTATTGTTGTTTTAATTTTATTATATGTTTTTTCTTGTTTTAATTTTTTTTGTGGTAGGGCGCTTAACTTTTTAAGTTTTATTCTCACAGTTGCAATAATAGGGTTGTGGTCTAAAGAAATGTCTGCTTCCGGGTACGTTTTGGCTGACAAAATGGCGTTTTTATATCTTTTATTACAAATAATATAGTCTATTTGATTTCTAACAATTTTACCGACACTATCCGCTGGGGATTTCAAGTGTACAATCTAAGTTTAGGAAGTTTAAACTCAAAAAGCTTTAATAAACATGTCCCTGCAAACGACTGTTTTTAAAAATAAAATACTGTCTTGAATATTGCCTATTTCGTAAACTTATTGCATTTGTTGTGACTGATTGTTGTCATCTAATTTTTAACAGTGTTCAAAAAAGTTTTCTTGATTTTCTGCAGGCACTGTTTTGTGGCATTTCATGGCACATAAACATACAAAAAATTAAAGTCTTTGCCCTAATATATTTTCTTTTGCTGTGTAGTAATCCTGATTGCTGTTTTTACATTTTTCTCAGGGTTTTTCTTTATCGGTTGGTTCTATATTCTCCACATCTGATATGTCACTAAAATTTGGTTCATAAGTTTTATCTTTAACAGAGTCGTCAAAATCTTCATTAAAAACAAAATCTTAATCTTTGCTTAAGTCTTGCCTGTTTTGTTCATTATCTGCTTCTTCACCAGAAATGTTTTTTAACAATTTTTATGCCCTTGTCTTCATTTTCCTTCGAAACACTTTTGGTTGGTCCAGTATCACCTAAATTCGAATCCTAGAATATAAGATTTGCAATAAAAAAATTTTCTTAAATATAAAATGTAGTAAATACATGCATAGTACAAACCTTATTATCAAATCATAATCACTACTATGTTAAGTATCTCGATAAAACTTTAGATTATTGAATGCTTTTACCTTTAAACTAATATCACGGTCACTAGACGATAAATTAAGTGCTTTCGCGTTATTGATGCACTGTTTGTGATATTTGATTTAAAAACATTTAGCAAAATATATATTTTATACAGAAAAGCCAGATTTTAGCACAAACCCTACAAATTTGCACACACATGCATAGAAAATATGCAACAAAGAACCAAACCAAATTGGATTCCATGTGTTATGCTTTCATACTACAAATTTCTGCAAGACTGTACCAAATGACTTTGGATCTTTCTAGAATGCTATATTTCTCACTTGTTTGGTATTTAAGATGGTTCTACAGACAATAGATGGCTCTGTCGTCACTTTCTGTTTGGTTCCTTATTGTAAAATTTTGGAAACAATTATTATATAGCGGATATTTATTTAGTCGAGGTAATTATCAACGATTTCGTGTTCTTTTTATTCTAGAAGTATGAGTAACTTTATTTCAAAGTAACCTACTGCTACTAACCAAGGAGCGTCTTTGTTTACATTTGACGATTATATTATCAAAATTATTTGTTCTGATCAACCTAAGGTTGCTGTTGATGTTATACCTAATGGACTCATCTTCGTGGAGTAAACTTTGAGGATTATTGTTTTACACCTGGGTGAATTGATCTTTAACTGCCGAATTGTTACCATATATACTTGGACCATCTAAAATATTTGGTCATGCGGATGAACCAGTTGCAATTGAGACTTGTGTTCGGTTGGGTACTTTAGAGAAGCGTGGTTGTAGGCGTCACCCGATAAGTGGCCTTTACATAATATATTTCAAAAGGAATATTTTTTACAAATCGCTTGCAAAGAAGTAAAACAACTTTAACGACTAGATCAGAAGTTCACTTTATAGATACATTGCTTCATAGATATTCTTCACTTACGAAAATTCAAAATATTGTTTGATACATGTTTCAATTTCTTTCACGGTTGAAAAGATTGAAATGTAAACATTTTTCACAAAGTTTGCAATCACTTGAACTACATAATGCTCTTATGACTATCGTCAAGCATGTTCAAAAGGAATGTTTTCTTAATTTGTTTGATTGTTTACAACATACTAAACCTTTACCTAAACTATTCCGTAAATTGTCTTTGTTTATAGATCAGGTAGGATTAATCAGAGTGGGTGGTCGACTTCGATTTTCTCAGTTGGAGTTTGACGTAAAACATCCCATATTGTTACCTCAAAATCATCATTTTACAGGAATTGGTAATTTTTGATACACATCAAAAACATCATCATCCAGGTTTTAAATCGTTACATAATTTGATTTTACAACAGGTTTGGATATTATCACTTTGAAATGCTATTTAAAGATGTCTTTCTAAATGCGTTTAGTGTCTTCAGTGTAAACTTAAACCAGAGATATCCCCCCAAATAGCTGACTTACCTCTTTTAGAGTATTTCAACTAAAAGCATTTTCTTTTATATGCATTGACTAGGCAAAATTGTTTTCAGTGCGCTTAAATTGTACTTGTGGCTCTACATCTACTCTGGAATTGTGTTTTTGTGGGTTCTGTGATCTGCCTTCTGAGGCATTCATAACAACCTTTCGTAGATTTGTAGCTCGGCGTGGCTATTGTGCTAATATTCACAACGATCAAGGCACTAATTTTATATGAACAAATATAATGTTATACAAATTCTCAAAAATCGCTGCCAAACGTCTCACTATTTCCTAGCATTTTAGTCCTCCAGAGCTCCCCATTTCAATGGACTTGCTGAAGCTGGCGTTAAATCAGACCCATTTACAAAGAGTAATAGGAGATCAAATTTTAAGATACGAAGAATTTAATACATTTCTAACACAGATTGAAAACATTTTAAACTTTTGGCCTATTTGTTCCCTTAGTTTAGATCCCAATGATCTGCAACCGCTTACGCCTAGACTTTTTTAACTTTGAAGCCCCTAAAACCTAATATTACTGATTCAAATTTAGAACAAATGAACATAAATCGTCTTAATAGGTAACAATTAATTTAAAGAATGAATTCTGAATTTTGGGGTAGATGGCATCGTTTGTATTTGCATACTCGTCAACAACATTTAAATGGCAAAATGTTACTAAGAACTTAACCGTTAACACGCTTGTATTGATTAAAGATGAAACAAAAACACCCCTGCACTTAGGTAGGATAGTTAAATTACATTTTGGAAAATATGGCGTCTGTCGCGTTGTAACGATTAAAACTTCTAAGGGTTTATTACAACGACCTACTATAAAAATATGTCCCATTACCTAATCAAACTAGTTAATAATATAATCATTTATTTGTTTAAGTTTTATTTTGCTTAAATAATCTCTATTTAATTGTTATTATTATTATATATTTTTCTTCTTCCATTCCTTTATGCATATGAGTATTTATTTTCTCTATTTCCATATTTTGAAAAACCTTATTTTTGGTGGCCGGAATGTTAACGCAGTATATAATTTAGTTAGATACACAATTAAAAATAAAATTTTGATTTGTTATCACACCACGACGACCACAATATACAAACCGTTCCATTCGAGTCTTCAATGCACAAACAATAAAAGTTCTTTTTTTCTTATCCTTAAGCGCAAGTGTTTGTGAATCAAAGACAATTGGTCCTTTATTTTAACCGACCAGCGACTGTAAGCAACACGCTCAAAACTGTATTTTTGTTCGTTGTCATCGCCGTGGCATGGTAGCTGTCGGTAGACGTTAATCGTCGTATTTTATTATTATTATGACCGCGCCGTAACCGCGTTCTGGCGATCTTGCCGTTCAAACCGTCCGTACCGCAGCGTCGATTGAGTCCGTCGTTCGTGTTGCCGCCCGGCGGTGTAAAAGATAATCCGCCGCTGCCGGTTTGGTTCGATCGCAACGCGCTCATTTTTCGCGAATAATTTTACGGCCGAGGATCTTGAACGGCGCGCTAGCGCGCGTTTAATACATTTGTCTCTGCCGACGGCACGCCACCAAATATCGCAGCTCGACGCAGTATTGGATTGACGCATAATTAATTTGCTGACACTCGGCTTCGCGTTCGGCGACGCTAAATGGAACTATCGTGACGACCATAGCGCTTGTTGGCCTTTCAATCGATACGGGTAAAATTAGCGCCTGCGCATAACTGGCTTCATAAATGAAAAATAGAAGCATTGTGTT
>JALBCR010001123.1:0-230024 GCA_030710515.1 Abscondita cerata | reverse complement strand
AAATTTTACCAGATGCCTCAATAAACAAGGCATCAACATTCAACAATATAAACATCAGAGTGCCTTCAAAAACAAAAATTCTCTCAGGTTTGTTATTTGAGTGGGGTTTCTCTGGGAGTTTGCCATGGGATCTACTTGTAACTAATATCGTGTTAATAACTCACTTATACGCTAATCTCAGCATGAGAGCTTAAAAACACCATTATTCGGTTTAGGCCATAGTGCTTCCTGACTGTTTTGAAAGTTAGTGTGTTGTTGTTTTTTGATGACGGAGTCATGTTGGTTGGTATGTTGCCACAGCTGTCGGCTATCATAATTTGAATGTTCAAGTGCTCTGTAAATAGCAATATTCGACTTCAACACACTTGTGCTAGACGCCATTTCATGTCTCGAGTAGAAGATTAAACAATGTGTATTAACGCAATAAAATTGCTCAACAGCCTGTTCATAGTAGTGCCAATGCAACAATAACGAGATACGAGTGACACGTCTGATTTTGTTAAAGAAATCTCGATACAAAGGAAACAAACTAAAATTAGCTTAAATGATGGAACACAGGTCCAGACAAAGAATGTAGAGCCTCTGATCACGTAATGAAAAGTCCTTTGTTTGCTGTTTTAGAAATCTCTAGGCGCTGAAGTTCGAGTCAATTAAACTGGCGATCAGTGCGTGAAATCCCAGCCTGCGGTCGCTTGTAGTATTATTCGTATTTGCATGAATTATTTTTAGGTAAGTTGTTTTGATGCTGAATATTGCCTCGAAACGGTTCAGCCAGACCTGCAAAACATGTAATTTTTGATGAACATTTTAATTTACTGTCAGTGATTTCTTCTCGGCGTCTTACATCACACGGTGCATAACAAAACGAAAAGGGTGTGATAGCCACGATTTTAAAGCAGTTCCTGACCTGACAGGAAAGCGTCGTAGTATAAACAAATTGAATGGAGTGGTCGACAGTCCGTCGTACCCATACACAAGCCTCGCACGCCAAAGAGCCTGCCTCATCCGCTAATTTAATCATTTATTGCAGTTGCTTACGGCGGTATGATTCAACGGTTTTCACATCGTTTAAATTTTAATCTTTTTTGAGTGATGCTGCAATTCATCTAAAGCCTTAAAAAACTTTCCTTCATTGCCTGGCGTGATGACTTAAGATATGACATTGTAAACGTTAGCGTGCACGGATTTCAGAGATTGTGCCTTTTTCAGCTTGAACAACTGGTGCTTTTGACAGAAATTGCGCGCAGGTTACTCATATGCAGAGCAAGTTGCATACGTTCACAAAAGCTGTACTTAGCATCCAGTTTATATCTAATGCACCACCTAAATAGTGTGGAATTGATATCAACGCAAGAATTCTATCCCCACGTGCAACAGCATAACATCCAACATAATACAGCAGAAGCTCAACAAAGAGACATTTGCTTTCAAACCTTACTGTAATAAACGTAATGTTCAGATTTTTAACGTTGCATTTTTAAACGCCGTTGAATTAGTCACTGCGTATTTCTGCCAATGCAGTGGCCTCTTATAAACGAAACATCCAGTTTTTGCGGTTTGCTTAAATGAAACCGATACACATTAGCCATTGCACGATAATATTCATGTTTGTTGTTTATTTGCAAAATATTTTCAAAGCGTCAGTAATGTTAGTGGAATGTGGTCGAAAATCAGTCTACTGCCAGACAATAACACAAAATAGTTAATTAGTTCATTATTTGTTATATAGCATCGTTGTTTTAACTAGTATATTACAGCAGCTTATCTCATGCCTTACCTCCACAGGCAGCACAACAACAAACACCACAATAGCACGTTAAACACAAACGTTTACCTGTGTGTCGTGATCTCCGATGAACCTCAAAGAATACGCAGCTGGAAGATAACCATATTATCACACCACCTGCTCCCCGCAAAACACGAGATTCATCCCGATAAAAGATCATGATTTTGAATCGTAAATGATTCAGCTGATCATCATCAAATACCGTTTAATGACGAGTCTGTCATTCCTCAAATGAATAACCAAAAAAAAAATGTATTCATTGTTATCAATAATAACATGCTCAGTTTGGTCGAATTCGTTGAATAAACATTGTGTGAATTAACGCAGTTTCTGAAGAAACAAATAAAACATTATCAGAAAATCGCCGGAAACTGCAACACAAATTGCCCCGAGTAGAGGTTACCTCACGGCTCAAACTTCAAATTAGCCTTCCTGTTGGTCGCAGCCTTCATACAAACATTGTTGTTAGATTCTCAAATTCATTAACACAAACAATATAGCCCGTCTTCGGTACGTATATGCCGTTACGCACGAGCCATCAGAAACATATTTAGCTTGCGCTCATCGTTACTTGTTTAAAACCCGTGCCGTTAGTTCTTAATGTTACTCAACGCAAGTTTGAGAATGGAAAATTTAATAACTTTACTCTGCTCATTTACCTTCGTGCTAGCGCTGACTTTTTTTTTTGTTTCTGGTAGTTTTATAACTGGGTGATGCAAGTTGTTAAAAGCCTGGTTTTTGGATGTCTACAATCTTCCTCAAGAGGGAGAAGCAGTCTATCTATCTCAATGATGTTGTTGTTTATTATTCTGTTAAGTCATTTCTGTGTGCCCTGTAAATCTCTTTCGAACTTGAATTGTGTCAAGAAAGAGTATGTCCATTAAGAGTTGGCATTTTTAGTAGTCTCAGTAGAGGGACGACAACATCAGTAGTTACATTAAAATTGTTGAGAAAACTACGCAATCTTTTTTCATTGCTACTGACCGCAAAGTCAGTATACAAACGTCTTTCCCCTATATGTCAGAAATAGCACAGCAGGCTTTACCTTTGTAGGAGCAGTCTCCCTCACAGAGTGGTCTACACTTTTAATTTGGCTGGAAGAGTGGTTGCATGCTTTTTGGTCGAAATATCAGTGTTTATGGTATTCGACCGATTAGACCGCATAGGAGTAGAGTCATTAGACCAACCAGCGCGTTAGCCAGCCTACTGGCGTTCCTGTTTAACGATGGCATTTTCGGTCTGTAGTATGAATATGCAGCAACTGCATTATATGACCGATTTCAGGTATCGAAAAGAGTTTTCAATTAAGTTTTGTTTTGTGTGCCTGCTTTCTGGCATCATGATCCGGTCGAATGTAGTGATTTTTCGCGTTGCTGTGTCTTGATAATGCATCGTCCGCGAGCGCCCGGAGCGTCATCACGGTAACATTGCCGACGGTCCGTTTCGTGCCGAGATGGAAAGAGCGAAGATCGGATTCCATGAATTTTTCGAGCCTGCGACGAGTGGCGACTACGAATTGAGGCTTGGGCGATCCATGAAAACGGCGTGTCGAGCTGGAGTGTACTGATTCGCATCGCCCTTCAAAATCGGTCGCGCTGGTTAAAAACAGGCAGCTTGCGGGAGAAACCCGAGATTTTGTCATAAGCAGCCTAGAGAACAGTCGAGAACGAAGCATCGCATTGCATGTGTGCCTGCTTTTATTTCGAAATCAAAGTTTGTTATCATACCTGTGTCTATAAAAGAGTCGTTGCTGTGCAACAAAGATGAAGAAACAGTCTAGGCGCTGGTTAAATCTAAAGATGTTATGTTCAGTTTAGACTTTGTGTTATCAGCTCTGTGTCAAATAAATATTACTTGATATTTTATATTTAGTTGGCTGTATTGTCAGTTTGCTAAATCAAAATTCAATCAAAACATTGAAACCCCTGTTAGGTCGACCCCTTGGTTATATGTTCAAATAGCGTGGGTCAATGTATTGGCGTAAAGATAAATATTGATATAAAGCCTTTTACCAAAGCGTTAGTTCAAAAATTGGTATAACAGGCTCGACCTTAACAAAAACCTTAAAGGAGAAAATACACCGTGTTGAACTGTAGAGTTAATATTATGTTGCTATAACATCAGAACTTTAATCAACAAACACGCCATTCAAGAGGATCCGATATCTTCGCGATTGGCGCTTGACTCGATTTATTACGTGCAATATTCACGGTTAACGGGTTATTGCGAGGACACTTTTTCTCGTTGTATCTGTTTAATTTTGTAAATGATTCGTTTCGATCGACCTGTTTAGATACCAGCGCGATGGTCAAAAGGCTGGCGATTTAACACCGCGGGGGTTAATAGTTCGTACTGATTTTAAACGTTTTGAGCGAATGGATGTTCGTTGATTAGATACGCATGAATGTTTTCTAGAAAATATCAAAATACAGATGTATTGGATGTCTTCTAATTGAAATGTTTATTAAATGGTTGTAAATAACATCAAATGCCATTCATTGAATATAAAATCCTCCGAGGTGTTGTCTGTCGGCCGGTTTTGTTAATTGAGATAAAGAGAAAGAAGAATCAGCCTGACCTCTAACAAAACCGTAATTATAACCTCATTGTCCAAAAACTGAATATGTGCAAGTTGCCGAGTCAAACATGACGGCATCACCGATAAAAGATTGTTCTTTTCATCGCCCGGCACCGTCTTTTTCGCGGTTCGTCCCGGTTCTTTCTGACTGCGCATTCCGATGTTGCCGGCTCCAGCATCTTCTTTATTACAACAGCGTACCGCATGAAGATGTAAACAATGAAAGTCGTTGATTACGTGCTAATCTCCGAAAATGGCTGTTAGTCGGTTGTAATAAAATCGTTAGAATTTTACTGTATCGAAATATAAAATTCGATAGAATGTGTTGTCTGTACCGTCGTATTTTACACTGAAGATAAAGAGAAATATCAAACAAGCCTGAGTAGCTTGATCACAATTTAACAGGCAATCCCTTATTTACCTGTAACTAACATAAAGTAAATAGAACGCCCGTGTCGACATAGTGAACAGCCAGTTCTTGCGAATGGAAAGCTACTTCAATGTCGATGAAACTGTTTTTCAGCCTGCGCATTCTGACTAAGCACAGGTTTTGCCTGATTTTATTTATTACAACAGCAGCTAAAAATGTTACGAAATCCCAGCTCAAACAGTACAAAGTCGCGAGTGCAGCGGCATTAAAAGACCTAGTTAGTTATTAAATTGTTGTAGTCAAAATTAAATGTTAGAATTTACTGTATTTAAATCAATGTGTTAAATACCGGAGTTTGTTGATAAAGAGAAATAGTCCATACTTGATTACACCTCTAACAAAAATAAAAATCAGGCAATCAATGATCATTAATCTCGACGAGTCGCCCGACAGCACGCCAGTGGTCCGGAAACGCTTTTCGACTGGGCGCGCATTCCTGACCAGCATGCTGGCCTGGCTTCCAGACTTTATTTTTACGCTACCCAGCAGCAAATACATGAAAGCATGTCAAACACACAGTCGCAAGATTATGCAAATTCCATCGTTTATTATGTACCGCAATATCTTCCTGCGCATTGCCATTGAGCATCAAAATAAGAAGTGTTTTGCAATTTGACGATATTAGGTCAAAGGTTTTGTTAAAACAGAAAAATATTCCGATACGCAAAACAAAATGGGGTGATACGGTTTCATTTTCATCATTGAAGACAATGTAAGTTGCGCATGACGGCGACGCAGCAGATTATTTGGCGTATAAAGCCTCGGTTTTGTTCACAGTGAGCAGCCAGGCACCAACATCAGTTCAGGTCAAATCGCGTCTGCGGCTGATATTTGACCGTAGGTAGTTTTTACATAATGTGGTTAAATTGTTGAAACGTTCAGGGGATAGTTGTGAGTGTTATATTTTGATTGCCCATAATAACGATACGATTTTTGCCTTCCAGCATCTGGCTTGTCGCCTGCCGGGCGCTTGCTGACAGCGCCGGATAAGAAAATGGTGTACACCTGCAATCCAGTTAGCCTGGTCGGAATTGGACGAGAGGCAAGAGAGCACCCCGACGGGCCGATCCTTGTCCCCCGTCAGCCCACTTATCCTCACTCATCCTGTGTTCCCTTCTTCGCTTCATTTAAATACCTTCAATTTGTTTTTTCATCGAGTTCTTGAGCTTAAAACAACCCTGTTGAGCGAAACTCTTCCAAGTCTATGTGAGTTTGAATCAACAGTTTTCTGCAGCACTGAGTAGTGTCAATATAGTCCCCTGCAGCGTGTGGGTTGCGAGGGAGTGAAAGCGAAGAGCAGCCATGAACTGATACTTTGCGTCTCCTGTGGTCAATACTTCCGTCTGTGGGAAAATATTGTCCACCAAGACCGACAATGCCCACAAGACTCCACCATCAAAATAGAGTTTTCACAGTTTTGTGTAGCAGCAGACACGACATTTTCCCGACGCGTTCTTCCCCTCAACAGGGTGCGTAACATTTATTCGACAATTACGTTTCTTCATAAACGAATGCATTCAACTTTGTATATCCGGCACAGACCGTTGTTAATCACAACAGAGGATTATTTTTCCGTTTGCGGCCCAGTTTATCCGATTGCCACGACGAATATAAAGTTGTGTGATTTTGATCAGGTTTAAGCAGCTTCATATTGATCGTACCTCGTCAGATGAACTTAGATTTCAGTCCTTAGTCCTTAAAATAAATGTTTCTGTTTAACAAAGAAGTCATGTAAAGCTAAATCGGATGCAGAGCGCTTTCACGAGAAAGTGTTCTGGGGAAAATAACACAAACAAATCCAGCGGGAATTCGCATGAGACTGACTTCAGCCATTGGCTCTGTTAGTTTGGGTGACAACGGGTATTTTTGCTGCATACTCTTTATGTAATTAATATTTAGTCAGAATCATCAATCACCTGTACGATTTAATGATATTTTTCCAAAATAGAATAAAAATTGCACAGCACACCCTCCTATACTATGTCTACCCAAGATTCACAAACAAAATGTACCTCTTCGAGCCGTTATTAGCAGAATTCAACTCCTGATTTACAAATTAGGCAAATTTCTATCAAAAAACTCAACGAATTGCAAGTAAAACTCCTCACATCTTAAATTTATTCGTTTAGGTAACTTGTTGTCACCGTGTTGCTTATTGTGATTGTCAGGAAACGCATCTAAAGAAGGGCGACCACGGGGCCAAATAATGAATGTGTTATCAACATACCTAAACCATTCTCCCAGTTTCAACGGCTTGAAGCATCTTAGGCAATAGATTCAGAGGTTTCCATTAAAATGTTGGGAAAAACAACAGATAAAGAAGTAAGTGGACTAAAGACACTTGATGTGCATACCTACATCTTTACCATGTTGAGATAGTATTGTAACATCAAAACTAACAAGATGATCATTATGTTTTACCTTCAAGTTACCTAAACGAATAAATTTAAGATGTGAGGAGTTTTACTTACGAATTCGTTAAGGATTTTTGATAGAAATTTGCCTAATTTGTAAGTAGGAGGTTGAATTCTGCTAATAACGGCTCGAAGAGGTACATTTTGTTTGTGAATCTTAGGTAGACCGTATAGTATAGGAGGAATTATTCTTTTATTTTGCAATTTTCTATTCTATTTTTTGGAAAAGAAATCTTTTTATCATTAAATTGTTTGATCATTTTTTTTTCTTCCAGGCAGTTAACTCCTCCGATTGATTTTCTATTCTAAATGTGGAAATTTAACATATAAGAAGAAGTATGCGAAAGCTAAAGTAAACAGTATTTTTCTACCCGTTTAGTACTTTTAAACTAATAGAATTGTAAATAGAGGCGGCAGCACGAATTGAGAGTTCGAAAAGTCAGTCTCATGCAGATATTTGTTCCACTTGGATTTGTTTATTATTTATTTTCCTAAGGGAGAATTTTACTTTTTTCTCGTGAAAGTAGCTCACTAAAATCCGATTTAAGCTTTACATAAACTGCTTTGGATTTAAAATTGGTATTTGTAGTTTTAGGACTAAGGACAGAATCTAGAAGTTCTTAAATCAGCTCTTTTTGGCAAGGGTACGTCAATATAGTACTTAAATATATCTCGATAAAATCCTTTTTAAACTTTTATTATTATTCGTCATGCATTTGAAACCAGAAATTCGGATAAAACTGTTTACAAACGGAAAATAAACTGCTTCCTGTTATTGTAGTGTAACACGAGTCTGTGCCGGGATATTTTAAAGTTGAATGCATTTCGTTTGCGTGAATGTTAGAGAAACACGTCATGTTGTCAGATAAATATTTTGCGGCGCTTTTTGTTGAGGGGAGGAACTATGTCAGAGAGAAAAATGTCGTGTCGTACTTTTATCTCTGCTTACACAAAACTTTGTGAAAACTTTCGAAGAATGCATTTTGATAATTGGAACGATCTTTTGCAATGTTAAGATAACATTTATGTCAGTCTTGATCGAAGTTGGTATTTTCGCACAGATGGGAAATGACCAAGTTTGTTACAGGAACGGCGCAAAGTTTCTGTAGAAACGGACCCCGCATTACATTAACGAGAATCAGTTCACCTTATCCTACTCTTCCTTCCTCCCTTTTTCCCCAACCCACTGCCACTTTCACGAAGTTTCGAGTAAATTGCAGATTGTATTTATTTGTTTTCCTGTTTCGAATTGCCGCTACTTCATAAAGAAACTGTTGATTTAAACTCACATACTTAGACTTTGGAAAAGTTTCGCTTCGAAAACGAAAATTTCGGGTTGTTACTTGGCCCGATTTAATTTTGTTTTAAGTAAAATTTCGATGAAAAAAATTAAATTGGAAATGAGCGTAATTTAGATAGAAAGCGAAGAGAATTTGTTGGAATGGGGAATTTACCGCGGATGAATGAAAAGGATAAGTAGAACAGCAGGGGATAAAAGAGGATCAACCCGAGTGGTCAGAGTTGCTCCTCTTGCCCTCTACTATTTCAATCTCCAATTCCGACCAGAAGATATATTGCTGGATTACTACTAGGTGGTGCCGGCAATTTTTAATTTTTACCAATTTCACCTCTTAATGCGGCCTTTAACGTGTGAAAAAGCGCCAACTGAAAATAAACGACAAAAAGATAAATGTACCAGAATAAAAATCGTATCGTTATTATGAAGACAATCAAAATATAACGCATTTCAGATTATCCAACTATCCCTAGACGTTTTAACTAATTTAGCCACATTTTATGTAAAGTAGTTTCCGTTTACCTACGTTAAACCAGAAATGTAATTATTCTACTATCGCCTTGATCCCTTCGGACTTGTTTTACATTTACAGACTGTTACATTCGTTGGATTTATGTACTCACTTTTGTGATCTATAAAGTTCGGGCTTTTATGCACTTAAATAATCTACTGCGATGCTTAAAATGTTACTTTTTTAACTACATTTGTCTTCAATGATGAAATGAAACCATATCCTTTTTATTTTGGTTTTACGTATGGAATAATTTTTCTGTTTTACATTAAGGAACGTTCTTTTGACACAAATATCGTCCGATAATTGCACGGGCACAGATATTTTTCTTTTCCAACGAGTTAGGAACACTAATTTTTAGACGACTGCTTAAATTTTTTGGTCTCAATGAAACGTAAAAAAGGGTATGTAAAGTTCGTGCGTTGAATTTTTGTTTTTTTTTATTGGGAAGGATAACAAGAAATTGCGAATTTGTATTTTCCCAATAAACGGTCTTCGTTAACCTTTAGAGGTTTGCATAACCAGCTTTTGTATCTTGCGACTTTTTATTATTGTTTGACATAAGTTTACTTCATGTATTTTGTACTGTTGTAATAAAAATAAAGTCTGGAGCCGAGGCTTAGGTGCTGTACTTAGTCAGAATGCACTTGAATCGAAAAGAGACCGAGACGAACTATTCGACCACTGAAAAAGAATGCTTGCGGTGCTGTGGGCGATAGAAAAATTTCGTCTTTATGTCGAAGTTAGCCAGTGTAATCATTGTTTGAACTTTCAACTTATTTTACTTACAATTTTTTATTTTTGTTAGAATTGTAATCAAAATTTCTCAGGGGAACTGGGACTTATGGAGGAGATTATTAGTTTATTTCTCTTTTATCTTCAATTAACAAAATACATTATTTTAGACAACACATTTCCTATCGGAGGTTTGTATTTCGATACAGTAAATTCTAACATTTAATTTTTATTTTACAACCATTTGTAGCTAATAATTTTCGGAATTAGCTTTTGTGTCTTGTACTTTCTAACGACTTTTTATTACTGTTTGACACAAGTTTACTTCATGTATTTTGTACTGTTGTAATAAAAATAAAATCTGGAGCCAAGGCTTAGGTGCTGTACTTAGTCAGAATGCACTTGAACAGAAAAAAGACCGAGACGAACTAATCGACCATTGAAAAAGAATGCTTCCGGTGCTGTGGGCGATAGAAAAATTTCGTCTTTATGTCGAAGTTGACCACTGTAATCATTTTTTGAACGTTCAACTTATTTTACTTTTGTATTCAGTTTTTAGGTTAGTAAGGGTTATAATTTTTTATTTTTGTTAGAATTGTGATCAAAATTTCTCAGTGGAACTGGGACTTACGGAGGAGATTATTAGTTAATTTCTTTTTCTTCAATTAACAAAATACATTATTTAGACAACACATTTCCTATCTGGAGTGTTTGTATTGCGATACAGTAAATTCTAACATTTGATTTTTTATTTTGGTTAAACCATTTGTAGCTAATTATTTTCGGAATTAGCTTTTGTGTCTTGTACTTTCTAACGACTTTTTATTATTGTTTTACATAAGTTTACTTCATGTATTTTGTACTGTTGTAATAAAAATAAAGTCTGGAGCCAAGGCTTAGGTGCTGTACTTAGTCAGAATGCACTTGAATCGAAAAAAGACCGGGACGAACTATTCGACCACTGAAAAGAATGCTTGCGGTGCTGTGGGCGATAGAAAAATTTCGTCTTTATGTCGAAGTTGATTACTGTAATCATTGTTTGAACTTCAACTTATTTTACTTTTATATTCAGTTTTTAGGTTAGTAAGGGTTATAATTTTTAATTTTTGTTAGAATTGTGATCGAAATTTCTCAGCGGAACTGGGACTTAAGGAGGAGATTATTAGTTTTCTTTCTCTTTTATCTTCAATTAACAAAATACATTATTTTAGACAACACATTTCCTATCGGAGGTTTGTATTTGTAAATTCTAACATTTGATGTTTATTTTACAACCATTTGTAGCTAAATATTTTCTGAATTAGAGACATCAAATACTACATCACAATACATTTTTATTATTTTCTAAGAAAACATTCATGCGTATCCCCAATTAATCAACGAACGTCCATTTCATAAAACGTTTTAAAAAAAGAAATCGGAAATTACTGAACTATTACAACCCCCACTTATTAAAATTTGGTGTTAAAAACCGTCGTAACGACGATACAATCGCGCTGTTTAAAACATTATCTAAACAGGATGATCCGAAACTATGAATACATTTACAAAAATTAAACCTTATCGTTTTAGATTTTAACGAAAAAAAAAAGTGTCCACCATAATGTACGTGCTTTAAGTAGATATTGCACGCACACGTGAAATAAATCAAGTCAAAATGTATTGCCGTATCCGCGAAAGATATCGGATATAATATTCCAGATAACAAATGTTTGTTGATTAAAGTTCTGTGTTATAGCAACCCTTAATTTTTCCATTATATACAGTTTCCGTTCAACACGGTTATTATTTTCTCCTTTTAAAGGTTTTTGTTAAAGGTTAAATTATTACGGTGTAATTAATTCTATGTAGATTTTATCTCGATTTATGTTTGTTTTGTCTCGGCAATGACGACTTCAATTTTATTTAAATACCAATTTTTTTGGGCCGAGATGATTTTACCTTTGAATTAATAAAAACTTTTACTTAATAATATTTATCTTTACGCCAATTGTATTATTACACTACATAGTTTGAACATATAGCCAAGGGGTTATTTTCTAACAGGGTTTCAGTGACTTTTTGATTGAGATTTTGGTTGCTAAAACATTGACGTACAAGTGCATAAAACTTTTAACCCTAAATATAAAAAATATCAAAGTAATATTTTTATTTATTTTAAGGAAACATTAACACAAAGTCACTAAACTGAACCCTTGTTGTCTTTAGATTTTAAAGCCAACGCTACTAGATGACTCTTCATGTACACTATTATTTCATTATTTGATTTCTTTTTTTTTAATAACATTTCTTTTTTTATAATTTTTCTGAATGTGTATGAGTACATAACTTTTGATTTCGAATAAAACAATTTTTTTACCACATGCACTTTTTAGTACAGTCTTGTTCTCTTGACTTGACCTGTTTCTCCTAGAGCAGTTCTTATGACAAAATCTCGTGGGTTTTTCCTAATGACCATCTTTTCACAGAAAGCCACCTGTTTTCTTCTTTATTGTTTGAAGGGTGATACCCGGATGAGTACCACATAACCGACGCATACTCGTTTTCGTATGGATCTAAACACAAGAAGGCCGTAATCACGTAATTCGTAGTATATTATACGTCACTAATTTCGAAAAATTCATGGAATCGATCTTCATATCTTTCCATCTCTGACTGAGTAGTTGTCTGTACAATGTTTGTGATGACCTTCAGACTAACATTGTATACCTTAGTTGATGCATTATCGGCAAGAATTGGATTTGGACACAATATCTACAACTTTACTTAACACCTTACTGAAAAATCGCTTATTTTGTTGAATCATGGTATGGTACTTCCAGAAAGCAAACTTTACAAAAACAAAACTTAATTTGAGACTCTTTCTGCATTCTCTACTACCTGAAATCGGTCACTTATTAATCTCTGTATTTCGACTGTTTTCTTATATAACAATGATTTGTTTCACATGTTCTTCATACTACAAGGATTCAGAAAATGTGCAATAAAGGTTAAACAGGAGCATAGTAAACTGGCCATTCCTGGCGCGCTGGTTTGATTCTAGTGACTCTACTGCTCCTACCGTACTTTGGAGGGTCCGTTACTCTGTCGGTCCCGGTTACCATACTAAAACCTTTGGTAACCGTTAAAAATATATCACAGCCACTTCCAACCCATTTGGCCAAATTAAAAGTGTAAGACCACACTCCTCTAATATGGGGAGACATTGCTCCTACAAAGGAGTGATAAAGCTGTCGAAAGAAACCCTACTAGCTATGTTGCCAATGTCAATATGATGAACATTTTTTGTGAATTTTTTAAGAATATCCATATGTTTTCTTGTGTATTTCTGACATATAGGAAGACGTTTGGTATACTGACTTTGCAGTCAGTAAGATGTAATGAAAAAGGTACGTAGTTTTCTCAACAATTTAATGTAATTGACTACTGGTGTTGTCGTTCCTCTAGAAGATTATACTGGTAACTCGGGTTATTTGGAACTAAAAATCTAAAAGGCACTAATGTTAATGGACATACTCTTTTTGTCTTGACTGGTTGTTCAATTGTAGTAGGATAAAGTTCGAGGATTTTGGGTTTTAGGTTTTGCAGAATGACCAACGAGATAATAAACCGAACAACATGTCGTAACGACGAGATGGAATGGAACTGCTTCTCCTCTTAGGAAAGATTGTAGACATCCAAAACCAGGCTTTTTAACGAGCTTACTCAGTAATTAGGACGCTGTAATATCCTGCCAAGTTCACAATACTGAAGTAAAAACTACCAGAAACAAAAAAAAAGTCAGCGCTAGCACGAGGTGCGTGGAGAGATTAAAGTTTATACTTTTATTAAGTTTTCCATTCTCAAATTTGCGTTTAATTAGCATTAAACCATTAAGAATTCACTTAATACAGTTTTCATAAACAAATTGACACTAGCACTGTTGAAAATAAAAGGAAGGAAGAGCACTTGAAACAAATATGATTTCCTGATGAAGTCGTGCTTTCAGTAGCGGCGTAAAATAATACGTACCCTTAAAGTTGGGAATTTATATTATAATTGTTTGTGTTAATGAAATGGATTTGGGTGTGGCGAACGTAAGATCGAAATTCTAATAACAATGTTTATTATGAGAGAACTGCATTGTGGAATTTAAATTTGTAGTTTAGTTCGTAAGTGTACTCCCCTTACTCAGGGGGTGGTTTTGGTGTTGCAGTTTCCGTTTGGTTTTTCTGATAATGACTTTATTTGTTTCTTCCAGAACTTGCGTTGAGTTACTACAATGTTTATTCAACAGATTCGTTAAATTTGGAAACGTGGTATTGTTGATGCTGCTGCTTCGAGTTTGATGGATGTAAGTGCATTTTTTTGGATTGTAGTGGAATTTTGGGGTGTAGATGCGTCATTAGGTATTTGTCGTTGGTGATTTTGAGATTATTGTACTTGATGGTGTCAGCAAGTCGATTTTGATGCAGTTCAAAATCATATGATCTTTTTTATCAGGATGAGATTGTCTCTCATTGTTTTGTGGAGTAGTCTTATGGGTGGTGTGATGTATATGGACAGAACATCTTCCGAAAGCAGCGATGCGACTCCTCTTTGATCTTTGGCGATGCTGTTCATTATGGGGTCGTGGAGATCTTGCTGAAAGATAAAAAATGCGCTTACACTTGAGCTTGTTCGTTTTTCTGGATGCCGCGTTGACTTCTTTGGGGATCACGTCGGAATCACGACTTTACTATTTAAGGCCGGTTTGAGGTAGAAAAGCGTTTGGTGAACAACGTGCTTATTTATTGGTGTTTGTTGAAACTACAGTACTGTACTATATTACTGGAAGTAGGGTATGTAGAATAAGTAGTTAATAAAGCACTGTAATATACTAGTTAAAACGAATCGACGGTGCTTATATAACAAATTATGTAGACCTAATTAACCATTTTATTGTTATTGTCTGACAATTAGGTATTTTCATTTTATTCCACTACAAACGGTTACTGTTATTGATGAACCTTTTAGAATATTTTGCAAATAAACAATAAGTATGAATATTATCGTGCAATATTAATGTGTATCGGTTTCATTTAAACCAAACCACAAAAAAACAGATGTTTCGTTTATAAAATTTTTCAGTTAATAAAATTACCACGAGTGGCCTAATTCAACAGCATTTTTCAAAAATGCAACGTTAAAATCTACTAGGACGTACGTTTATTGCAGTTAAAAGGTTTGAAAACCAAATAATAAATCTTTGTTGGGAAGCTGCCAAAACGCGTATTGTCTCTGTTAGGACATTTATTGCTTGTTGCATTAGGTTAAGTTTATAATTCTTGCGTTATTTAAATAGTATGTGACCACACTGTTTTGGGTGGAATATCAACTCCTTTAAATTAAGATATAAACTATGGTGGTAGCGGAGCGGAAGCTGTGCCAACTCCATTAACTTGGATTGTAATTGCAACTGTGACGTATAATAACTATACATATGAGTAGCAGAACACGTGCATATATATAGCATGCAGTCGCAATTTCTATTGTAAAAGCTTTAGTTGTTCCAACTGAAACACAATCTCTGAAATCCGTTACACGTACTTTGTTTACAAGTAATCGCTATCTTAAATTCATCACGTAATGTAGATAATGAGAAAGAGTTTTTTTTTAAAACTAGGTCGATTACGAGCACATCATAAAAAAAGATTAAAAATTTAAACGATCACGTGGCAGAGTGAAGTACGTTAACTGCCATCAAGCGAGTCGGAAATTGCTGTGCTTGTTCGGTCACAGTAAGCTATGCGAAATAAATGGTGATTAAATTAACGGATGGGGGTTGGGGTAGCTTAACACGATGTGACTGCGAACGCCAATGTGTCGTTACATGTTGGATATCGACCACTCCATTCAATTTGTTTGTCATACGATTATTGACTTCTTTTCCCTGTGGGATAAACTCGTGTCAGAGTTAGTTCTTTAAAATCGTGGCTATCACGCACCCTTTTTTTTCGTTTTTGTTTTATACCATTAATGATAATAAGACGCGAAGGAATCCACTGGTAGTATTAAATTAAAATGTTCGTCGTAAAAATTTTATGTTTTAGAATTGTGGGGTTGAACTTTCGCAAGGTCTGAAAACGAACTCGTTTCGAACAATATTCAAGCATCAAAACAACTTACCTAAAATAATTCATACAAACACGAATAAGTACCTACAAAACTATTTATTACTTTAGGCTTTCGGATTTCACTTACTTTGGTCGTAGTTTGAATTTATTTCGAAACTTCAAGCGCTTACCAAGAAGTTTCTAAAACCTTAAACAAAAGGACTTTTTCAATTACTTGATCTAGAATTTATCTCCTACATTCTTTGTCTGGATGTGTTCATCATTTGGCACGCTATTGCAAGTAATTTTAGTTTGTTTCCTTTATGTCGAGTCTGGCACAACCACGTTTTACTTTAAAATCTATGAACGTGTCACTCATGTCTCTCGTTATTTATTGCATTAATGACATTTGATCCACTACCCAATACATGGACAGGTTTATTATGCTAGAGTAGCCTTGAGAACAACTACAATTTTTATTGCGTTAACTCTACACATTTTTATAATTTAATCTTTCTACTTTTCGGGATATGGGAAGTAACCTCAACCACGATCGGTCTTAAACTTTTTGTGTAAACTAATTAAAGTGTGTTGAGTCGAATGGTGCTATTTTTAGAGCGCGGACGTTAAATTACCATAATTGGCCGACAATTGTAATAACTGTAACCTACCAACCAACACTGTTTACCTCCGATCACATCAAAACATGTACACTGCTCAAAACAATTAGGAGAACACTTGTAATAAATTGAATAAGTAATTGTTTTTTAAAGCTCTCATGCTGAAAGTTGGACAATATGTAAATTGAATTATTAATTTTATTATTGGATACAAATTTTAAAGATCCATGGCCTAAATACAGAGAAATTACCTCAAATAACAAATATAGAGAAATTTTTTATTTTGGAAGGCACTGGCCACTTTTAATTGGTAAGCTTCCTGATGTTGCTATAGTGACGAATGTTGATTATTGCCTTGTTTATTGAAGTATCTGAGAAAATGAGGCATTTAAATGAGTTTTAAGTGTATCATGCTCTACATCTTTTACGACAAAGTCAATCTCTGCGACAAGTGGCTAGAGAGCTTGGGGTTTCTCCTTCCGTGGTGTCCAGGTTACGCAACAGACACAGAGAGACAGGTCAGTATTGTAGAAGACGTGGCCAGGGCCGTAAATTTAAAACAAGCACCCAGGATGACAGATACGTTGTTCTTTCTGCTCTTCGACAGCGTACAAAACTGCAAAAGACCTGCAGAATGACCTTCATATGGCTTCCGGAATCCGAGTTTTAGACCAAACCATAAGGAACAGATTAAGGAAAGAGAATATTCGTCCAAAAAGGCCAGTTAAGAAACCACGCTTAACAAATGGGCATAAGGCAGCAAGACGTACGTATGCTGATAACCATGGTGATTGGAACCTGAACCAGTGGGAGTCTGTGCTCTTCTCGGACGAATTCAGGTATCATCTTACAAGTTGTGATGGTCGATTGAGGGTGTGGGGACGGCCAGGAGAAAGATTTTCTGCAGAGGCTGTACATGAAATTGATAGATTTGGAGGAGGTTCCATAATGGTGTGGGCCGGAATTATGTAGTAGCTGCTGCCATTGGAGTAGGCCCTGGATTTCTGTTAATGCAGGATAATGCCAGGGCACATTCTGCGGCTGTCACCAGGAATTTCCTGAGGAAGAATGAAATTGAGGTAATGGAGTGGCCAGCGGTCAGCCCAGACCTCAACCCTATTGAACACTTGTGGGATCCTCTAGACAGGAAGGTCAGGAACCAACATCAAGCTCCACAAACTCTGCCGCAACTTGGAGATGCTCTGAAGGAGGAATTTGAGAATATCCCAGAAGAGGAAATCCATAATCTTATTGGGAGCATGCCACGATACTAACTCTATATAACGAGTGTTTAACTTTGAAAAATAAGCACAAGATTCAATTGCTTACATAGCGGAATTATTTGAAAAGTTAATTGTCAGCGTTATTCATTTGTTTTACTGACATGAGCAATAAACAGATAAATAAATAACCACAAATAATGTACTTTATTAATTTCATGTTCATGTCCAATGAAAAAATATTTTCATATTTCATAGTGTTCCTCTAATTGTTTTGAGCAGGTATTTAAAGAAAAAAATTGTAATAACAAATCATATCATAACAACTTTGCCGACCCATTTGGGTTCAGTCCGCGCTCAAAAAATAGCACCACTTGACTCACAACACTTCTACTTAGTTTCAGACCAATCAGGGTTGGGGCCAGTTACATCTCTTAAGCCCTACTTTTCCAATAAGCAATGAACTTCTTAATTAGTTTAAGAATTTGCCTCTTGACTTATTTTTTGTTCAATTTCTAAACGTTTTTTCTTTATGGGGCTTCCCTATGTTTTTAAATCTTCAACATTTTAGTTTATCCATCCCATATTTTCAGCTTTTAAGTAGAGTGATGAGTTTTTTTTTGGAGAAAACTTTGGCAATTATTAACGAAGAAGATAAGATTTTCAATAAATTGTGCATCTGCATAAGTTGGAGGTGGTTACTACAAAATGAAACTAATGAACATAGTACAAAACTTTCTTCCAGAGATTCATATCATTCTAAAACAGCGCCTTGCTGTACAGTCATATTTTTATTTATGGTCACAGAACACAAACAATCATTATCACTGAACTTTTAAGAACTATTATACGGATGTACTACTATTTTTATTGTTAATAATAATATTTATATTAGTAAGCTTGTTGTTCTTTATTCTCAAAAACATAAAAAACGGTAAAGATAAATTACGACTTGGTCAAATTTACTACAGGGTAGATTTAATTGATTCTATGAATGATTTGGTCATTTTTTAAAACTTGTCAAATAAAACAAAATAAAACTGTATCGATTAAACTCAAATAGACAAACTCTTACATTAGCACTGGTCCGATGAATCCTTGGCAATTGATGCGAAACGTCGCTTATACGAAAGCATAAATTTATATAATTTCTTGTTTTCCGGTGGGTCAATCACATTTCGACAATTAAAATTTAACTCTTAATTGTTGACGTTTGTTAAATCGCATGGGTTTTCAAAAATCTGGAATCAGAAAACCTGAGTATAGCGCCACATTATAATTCCCTAACCTTGATAAAACCGGACTTATCGGTCGGAACGTTGGCAGTAATAACTAACATGGGCTGTTGTTGTTGTTGTTTGTTCAACTTTAAAATTAAAATAACTTGACTCATGAGATAGTGTAAATCTTACATAATGCTCAAATTTCCTGGACTCTCTGTACTGCTTATTGTGATAAGGAAACATAGACTTTATATAGCAAAATGTGATTTTTATCTTTACTATTCTAGATTAATCTCATAAATGAATGAAATAAGGTTTTTTTTGTATTAATTACATGAGTGTTTTTCAACAATAGTATATTATATACAAAGGACTAAAGTGAGTGTTTTTTATCCCGCACGTGAAGTTTATTGCCAGAGCGCTCGTAGAATCCGAGGGCCAATAATTAGGTAAGGGATAAAATAACACTTTAGTCCTGAGGTATATACTTTTTGCACTTCCGGGAAGGTATTTTCAATTAAAAATTGAATTTTTTAAAGAAGTTTTCTAATAAGACGGTTAGCAAGTTTGTCATCATAATTTGTCGTTAGTTACGGTGTCAACAATCATCGCCAGTTTTGTGTGAGTTTTTATTTAATTTATAACTGATAAAAACGGGTGATTTTGACTAGAATTCATATTTGATCCTTAGGGAGCAATGAGTTACTTAGTCCCGGAAATGCAAAAATATTTTATCCACGACAGAACTAAACTTGCAATTGGAAACAGATACAAGAAATGGGGAGGATACGGACTGTTGTTTATTTTGTGCTGCGTGTTGTTTGGTTGTTCGACCTCTTTGTATTCAAAAATTGTGTATACCGATGATTTATCCAAAGTAACTTTTTATTAATTAATGTGAGTAGAAGTAGATAAAATCATTGATTGTATTCGTCCAAATTGTTTCTGAAAACATACACACTTGTTACTATTTCAATTTTCTTTTGGACATTAAACTTCTTGTTCAGCTTCTTGAACATTCTTCTGAGAAAAAAATCTGTTGACATTGCAAATTTTTTGTTGATTTTTTAGAAGGAAGAAAATGGGAAACAGGAAACAACAAGAAAATATTTTGTTTTGTTTTGGATTTCGATTCAGTCAAGGGCCTTCAAATTAAAGGGTCGGGAGAGAAAGGTCCTAACTGGGAGGCGCACCTCAGTAGCATTCAATAGTTCAGAGTATAAGAAGAATATTGCAGAAACAGTAGGACTACATTTTTAATTGGATAATGAAATTACTTTATTACACTAGTTTGATACCAATCATAAATAAATAGCAACATTTCATCACCTCCATATTTAATTTCCATTTATTTTTGAGGCGACAGCCGCTGTTAGATCAAAATGGTAATGCATCTTATTAAATGAGTGTGATTTTGTGGGTAAAACGTTGTATTGCATTCTGTGGGTTTATCCAATTAATAAAGCATACTAAACTTTCTTTTCTGGATAAAACTCACCCTGAATAACAAACATTTTTGGAATTAAATATAAACGAATCCTGATATATAGCCAAGGTGAGACATAGTTCTACATAGAGGCACATTACCTTTTTTGAAAATGTGCCTAAATATACAAAAATAGTTTTTCCTTACGTACGGTTGTGCCTTTTTTTGAAGATTTTTTCAAGAACTCATGGCTTAGCTAGTCCAAAGAAAATAAAACCAATGAAAATGATTGGTATGCTTCATCTCCAATTTCTTTAAGGTATTCCCACCACGCCATGTTGTCATATAAATTGTTCTGTGGCGATTCGTCAGCTGAGATGAGATGGAACAACTTCACGCATTGTTTTATTATACATTATAGGTTTCCAACATTATTTCGTATTGTCTATAACCATAAACTGACACGAACATATAAAATGATATATAGAATAAGTGACCAACAAAAAAAAATCACAGTTGAATAGCATGTAGATATAATAGATAAGGTAGGAAATGACTAAAATGTGCAAACAGGAAATCTTACTTTTACTATGTGACCAGATAAATTGCTCCAAAAGTCTGATTAAGTCAATTTTTTGTAGGCGAAAAATTTAACTACAAATGGTATTCATACGACTATGACATTAATGAATAGCAGTGTATTTCAATTTATCAAAAATATTAAATGTGCAATTATTTCACATTGAATCAATTACTTGACAGAAGTATCAACATTGCTCGTCAAGAACGCAAATAAAGTCGTTAACCATCAAATAAAGCTTTCTTATTGGTTAAATAGGAAGTAAAAAAACGTGGGACGAAACGCAATACGTTTTGTTGATTTAACCTGTACAGTGTGCAGTGATGAAACCGTATGCAATGGTCTTGGGAAAACGTTTGCTATGAAAGGTAGAGGTTAAAAACATTAGCAGTTTTATTACTGTTTTTAGTTTTTATCGTAATAGTTTCTCAATAAAATTTGTTTCTCTTGTTCAACAAAACTTTGGTTATTGTTTAAAATTTGCAAAATTCCACTTAGAGGTTAGGAAGGTATGAATTGATCTAAAAGATAACATTTTAAGGGCATAATGACTGGAAACATTTACAGTATTTATATTCACCTTTATAAATCATTCTTGTGATTGGTGAATATATATTTTTTGAAACAGTCTGCTTTCTTTTTAACTCTGTCAACAAAAGTGCCATGTAGGAATTCTTTTTTGGGTTGTTATGTTGTGGTATTCTTAGGCATATAAAGGGCCAAATCTTTACCAAGGATTTGGTATTGTTGGGGGGCATTTTCAGTAAATAAATGAAAATTCAAAATTAAAAAATATTTTAAATTAAAAGTGGTCATTATGAGATTACTATGATCAAAAATCAGCAATATGTTACAAACTTGTGGTTATGGTATAAAACAAAATAAAATTTTATACTAATAAACCGCATAAAAACGTACCCGTAGCCCCGATGCCGTAGAATGGGTCGTAAGGATGTGACGAAGACTGTAGTCGAAGGTTTCTAAAGTAGCACCGGGCGCCACCTACAGTATTTTAGTAATTATTCTCAAGTAGTAGGACTTGTAGAGAAATTATTAGAGTTTAATTTGACAAGATTCGTTAAAGCAAAGCTGCACATCAGCAACTGCACAATAATAATAATAGACTAACCAGTATGTAGATTATCACAAATAACAAACCAATCACAGTCTGACAATGTAGGATTTAAAGTAAGCGTGGAAGCGTCAGAAACAAAACTCCGCACAACGACACACGATATGCCCATAAGTGATTGGAGTATTTAGCCTTAATAAAGCTGACTGATTTCGCGCGTTACGCATGCACAAAACATTTAAATCAATACTAAAAAGATTCGACGACTGTAGGATCCTTCAGTTTACAAACAGTAATCCCAATTTTAATTGGTTTGTTAAAAATATGTAATTCGCAATTTGAAAGGCGTTCAGCGCATACAGAAAAGACGCGTTTGGAAGTTCCCGGCGTTTTGCCGTACAATTGACAAAGGAACTAGACTTATCTGACGTATATCGGTGACAGCTTCACAGGTCTAAGGTTCGTACTGCATACACTTCAATCAAATTTTAATATCTTTAATTTGGTAGTATAAGAGATTTAAAATCTTCCAAGGAAAAATTTTGAAAATTTTCAAAATGGCGATATGGTGACATGTTGAGTACTGGTTAACATGCAACTTACGGCGTTTACCAAACGTTGCTAAAATATGTTATAGAAACTCAGAAGGACATACCTACGATTAATTACAATATTTGACCGGTTTATTGTAATTACCGAAAGAAGCTTGTCCCACACGCGTGTGCATCCGCCAACCTTTACAACTTACTCGCGCGTCGGGATATCAAAAGTACCGTAACTAATATATTACAATAATATCAATTATTAAATAGATATATCTATTAATTTTGAGTTCAAGCATTTATTAAAGCAGTTTCAATAAATTTCAAAATTGCGACTTTTTTAAAAATGCATTTGTTTAACGTATACGAAAGTCTTGTGCGTTCCGTTTTGTAGACAGCTAGTATTTATAGTATCCGCGTTTTTTAATGTTTCTTTTTGCTGCTAGGATTTTGGATGCGAAATATTTTAGCAATAAAACCTCACTATTTCGATCCTTAAAGTTTTTTTTTGATACGGTGTAGATTTACTCTAATTTTTATATATGTGATGTTTCTTTTCATTAAGATCTAAAATTTTTAAATACAATAATAAAGAATAAAAGTTGAGGAAATGTAAAGGTTAAAACGCTTTTCCTGTATTCCGATCAAAAGATTTACATATGTATAAAAACGACATTTGTAGTATTTTTTTGCGATAGGCAAGGAGCAAAATATGATTCAATATCGACGCAACCTTAAATTTGTAACAGTATCGCAATTCCGGCCATTCTTATAAGTAAAATATATATTGTTGCTGTTAACTTGATTTATTGTATCTTTTTTCAGCTGTATAGAAAAACACTTTTTATCTGTTTCGTAGCAAAACTAATACACATGTCGCAGATATCCTTCTTCCTATTCCATATACAGTCGCTTACGTCCACTAACTAGAAATGATATGGCGATATAACTTAAAGGAAATTGTACCTTTTTCCGGCAAAAATTACCATAAAACCTTCAGTTTCAATAGAATATATGTGATATTACCTTAGTTCCTTTCAAGCGTAAATTACAACCACATTTTACCTCCTAACAAGCAAACATTATGCATTTCTAGTAGAATAACTGACGTATGTGTGCTCATTAATTCATGTTTGTTACCACATTTACCCCACAACGTGGGATAGTCGCTAAAGCTTGATTTGCGGCCAAGTCTCGTTGTGCCTTTCGTGCTTGTACACGGATAATTCAAAATTTTTAACTTGGCTCTTATTACACCATCTCTATTGTCTAATACCCATAAAATTTAACCAACTATGCTAATTCCGCTTAAATAGAAATCCTCAATAGTCTAGCCGTCACAATTAAATTAATTAATGTAGAATCTGGTTTAGTGAATACCTTCGATGTAATAGCTACATGAACGGCACACTAGCTAAACTGCAGAGTTTCTCTAAAATATATGCACTCCGCAGTGGAGTTTCATGATAACTACTCGGAAATTGTATTAATTATTAACCCCTAACCTGATACACTAGCATAGGTTTGTACCAACTGGCATTATTTGACGATTCCGCAATCTAATCCAAACCAAATTTACTACTGTTATCGAAATTGTACAACAAAACTTATTTCCTTACCCTCAATGAATTTCTAGTTTCCAGACTGCATCGCAACAATTTCATGCATTTAATCATTATAGAGTTTGTAACTTGAGAAACAACGATGTTATTAAAAAATACAAGCCAATCTTTCGACATAATAATAAATTCATTACCCATGCCCTTTCAGATATTGAGTTTATAACGACATTCATGCGTGTTTCCAAAATTAGGTACTTAAATGATATTGTGCATAATTTGTGTTCTATTTAATTTTCTTCAATAATTATGTCAGTTATGTATTTATTTCAAATGAATTTAAAATTCCAAAAGAAGTAAGAAGTCATGTTAAGCCTTCAGTTTGAAAACTCCAAGTCAAATTGTCTGTCGCTATTAAATCCCCAAATTGAATTGCAATGCCGTTTTAATTACAGTCGCGAGGACGTGAGCTTTTATATAATTTGTTTCTGTTGATAATTATCCTTGTAAAGATTCCCGTAAGTGGAGGGACGAAATTAAAACCACTATTCTGGTTTCAATTTCCTGACGTTTCGCCCGACATATGCGGGCGTTTTCTAGGTTACTCTCACATCTCACATATGAAATAATAATTTGAATAACTTCGGTTTTGATTTAAAATCAAAGACAACATTCAAGAAAGTGATCTCTATTGATAATAAGTTAAAATTTCGATCATGGCATAAAATTACGGTACGACTTACGCTAATCCAACAAGACATATTACACCTATTTTCATTCAACTTATTCGATAAATCTAAAATTACAGGCGTCTAAAAAAACACTTTTTCGTCGCTTGATGTCTATAAAACGCGTGCTTACTGGGTTTCACTGTTTTCTTTCCAAATTTTCAAAAGCAGGAGCTCATCCAATGGGGCAATCGTTGAAATGATATTAGATACTGATGATATTGACTTTATTCCGTGTTTATTTTTGATGCCGCGAGCTGGGTTCAATTTGTGAACGTTTGATTCAGACTCTAAAAATTCAAAAATCGTTTTCTGTTTCTTTTTTAATTTTGATCTCGCTTTCAACCAATCAAAAATAGTTAACAAAAAAAAACAGATGTACCTATCAAAGAGGTGTGAGAGGAACGTGTGGGCTTAATATTATTAAAACTTAAATTCTTATTACAAATCAGCACTTTACTAATCGAAAAGATAAGAGAAGTCTGTGCACCATTAACAATTTTGAACATGATCAAAGAAGTTCATAGAACTATGGGGTTGAATCGACATCGTAAATTCACATCCGCATGAATGAGCAAAACAAATGCAATTAACAAATGCTGACACTACGGGAAGCATTCAAACGACGTTGTTAAAAAGCTTCAACCTAATTATCACATATGAAACGAAGCGGATACAATAAGCAAATGAGTTCGATACAGAAGTATTCGCCCTAGACGCCACAGAACTAACCATTGATGTTTTGCAGCTACAGGTCATAACTTCTAAACTTAATCAAAACATTTTCAAAGAAATGCCAAATCAATCCCAAGTAGCGGAGCTGTCTTGATGATGCTTTTTTGACCTATTTTAGAAAACAGATGTGATCGGTCTCTGATCAGTGAATATCTTAAAATACGGTGACGGAAACATTTCTGAGCAGCATGTGCTGCAAAAGGTTCTTTATCATAGATGCTGTATTTGCATTGAACCGTGCTTAATTTCTGTGAGTAAAATGACAACGGTTTTCAGATACCATCGTCCATTTGTTGCAATGTTCTACCAACTATTGTGCTTAATGCATTTACTGCGACAGACAAAGGAGAATCAAATTTGGAATGAACAAGCAGAGTAGCAGACCTCAGGATCTTCTTGACTTCTTCAAAAGCTTTTGGTTCATTGTCTGGCCAATTACAGTTTTGGTTGGTTTTGAACCTTTAAGTTTGTTAAAGATGCTTGTGGTAGTCATAAATGTTTAGCATTCCCAAAAATCTGCGAATGTCTTTTCATTCTCCGTGGTCAATTATATTCAGAAACTGTGTTTTTCCTTGCGGTGGTCGTAAATTGACTAAATGTTTGCCGAAGTTACACTTTTCAGGACTTACTATGACACCGTTGTTATGCATGTTGTTTCTGATTCTCTGAGAATACAGTTATGCCATTCATATAGGGAAAACAACAATCGATCCCACGTGTTACTTCATTAAAACGCTGAAAGGTTTGTACACCATTTCTTAATTGAAATGACATAAACTAGTATTTGAATAACCCAAAAGGAATAGCAATTACTGTTTTCATGATATCTTTGATGATATGGTAAGTCAATGCCCAAAAAAATTTATTTTTGATACAAGTGGGAAAAGTCTTTACAGTATATTTGTTTGGTATTAATGCTCGATAGTCCACGCATGGTCTCAGTTCTTTTTTTTCTTAGGAGGTAGGATTTTTTGGGAAATACCGAAACATCAGCACATGTGCATTAATTAAATATCTAATGTTGATAAAGTCTTGACTATAATCTTCTCATAATTCTCTTCAACGAGAGATGCATTAACTGATAGAATCACATCGGGGTCACTACTGTGGGATTCCGTACGGATTAAAACAATAATGTAATTTATTAAGCAATTAGGTAACTTAACATACTATAGTACATGATTGTGTGAAGTTGAACGTTGTCCCAACTAAATCTGGACGTCAAGAGAGTAACTTCGGTCCTTTTGTTTTTGTTGAACGCGGAAATCTTTTGCTTTTGCCATTGCAGTGTGGTCAAACGCCACATCAGGTACGCGTGCTTGGTTTTGTTTTGTTACATTTCGTAATATTGGAGATTTTCAAGTTTTCAAAATTAAAAAGATCGTTCATTTTTATTTAAAATCAAACATATTACAAAATTTGGTTGTTTTCGTACAGGGCAACTTTTTTGCTCAGATCAATTATTATTGTTTTGATTTACAAACTTTGTATACAGGATGTCCTGATATCGGTACGGAGCGGCTGTAATTCGGAAATGGTAAATCCTAGAGATTTCAGGAAAAAAATCTTATAAATAATGAGGGTGAGAGAAATGTCTAAAAATTATTTAAATTGACCATTAGGGGCGTAACTGCTATGAAGAAACACAAAGTTGTTGGTTTCTCTTGAAAAACGGAGATCTTTGGAAAGTTGAACGATGAGCCATAACTTTGAAAACATCATTTGATAACTTGTGTGTTAAGGTATAATTTTGCTTTATGACATTTTTTACCAAAAATATTTAAATATGTTGAATGGTTTAGGCGATATTAGACTTTTTCCCTACTTAATATGACGGATACGAAAAATGTCATAAAGCAAAATTATATCGTAACTCACAAGTTATCAAATCATGTTTTGAAAGTTATGGCTTATTGTTCAAGTTCCTGAGATAGCATCAACTTTATGTTTTTTCATAGCAGTTACGCCCCCTAGTGGTCAATTTATGAACTTCAAAATATATTCTAGACGTTTCTCTCACCTACTTTACTTATAAAGATTTTTCCCCCAAATGTCTAGGTTTTGCCGTTGTTGAGATACCGCCGCCCTTATCCCTATACATTGTTCCTTCCAAACACAACGAAATTTCATAGATTTATAAATTAAGCTTCTATTTGTTTATAGGATGGAATAAACGACGAAATATTAACTTATACAAGAATGATTGTGATAAGATAATAATAAATAATATAAGAAGAATAAAAAGTCATTGCCTACTATTTAAAATTTGAGATGATGACTTATTGTTGATCCCATTTTTTGTTCTAAAGGAATATTAGCGAATATTTTAATTTTTGACTAAACTAGTAAGCTGGATATACTTAGCGTTAATTATTTGATAGTTCATGAAAGCCAAAAAAATCCCAACACATATACTTATTATATTTTAACCTAAAAGCGAATTAGAAGGATAAAAATTTGACAAATAAAAACTTTAACGAACTAATCAGTGTTGCCAACCCATTAGATTTACTTCAATCGTTAAAAGTATCTAAGTAACACAATAAAAAACAATATTTTTTAAAATTTTTCTTGTATATTAATCCAGAAATTTGGTGAATATTGTTTGTCAATAAAACAACATATTTTGAATTTTTTTCTGCCCTGAAGTATGGTTAGAAAGGGATGAAATAGTCAACCCGTAAAATATTTTTTCTTGCAACTTTTTTTTGGATCAGAATTTTTTTTAGAAAAAAAAAACATGGCATAGTTCATTTAACATAATAACGTTTTTATCTCTATTATTTTTTTTGAAAAACGAGAAAAAAAAATGCAATTTATTACCGTTGGCAGGGCCGTATGTAAAATGCATATCTGTCATTTCTAAATTCGAATGTGCATTTATATTTTCAATCGAATAATAATGGTGTAATTGTGCCAGATTTTTTAATGGAAGTGACCAAAGAAGAATATGTCAGTTCATGGTTTAAGGCGACGTTTCGCAACTAATGTAGTTACTTCTTCAGGCCTATACCAAAAATTAAGACAAGTTTTGTAGAAATTCGTAAAAAATTATCAAAAATACACAATATTAAACTTGACATTAAAAAGCACAGCCTAATATCTTTTGCAAATGTATAGCATTTATTTTTTCTAAATTCTAAAATCCTAAATCCTTCAGTTTTCGAAAAAAACTTGCAGAGATAAAAAAGTTAGTAAATGAGTTGGGCTTTTCGGCCTTGTTTTTAAAAAAAATTGTTTCAAACCTTTCTAACTATACTTTAGGGTTGAAAAAATTAAAATATGTTGTTTTATTGACAAATAAAGTTTTTTGCTTAATATACAGGGAATTTAAAAAAAAAACCTTTTTAGAGAGTGTTTAATTTTTTTCTCTTAAATGCTTTAGTTTTCGAAAACAAATTTTTATCTAAATAAAAGTAGTAAGAATAAATATTGTTATGATTAAATTTATTATGTCTTAGCTAAAGCTTATTTTTACTAGCAAGATAATTTAGTTAAGTGTTTGAAGTTCTTGAATTAAATAGGAATCTAATCTTCTATTAAAAACCTAAAAAAAAATGTTATTAATTAATTTTAAGAAGAGTAACTTACCATTGTTAATGTTAATTGAGGTTGTGCAGCAACGTTTGTGTGTAACGTTGGTTGCGGAAGTGATAGGAAAAATTGATGTTAGATGGCATGCAAGATGGAGAAGATTGATGATTATTAAGGAATCAAATAGGTTTAAAACAAATTTTTTAGAGTTAGTGAGTAACGAAAATTATAAACAAGGGGAAAGAAATAAAGAAAAATAATTTAAAACAAAATATTTTTTTTTGATTGAGTGATAAAGTTGAAATGATGGAAAAGAATTGGAGGTAGTGACGGCTGGTTCTTTTTTTTTCTTGAAGAGTTAGGAGGTGACGTGGTTGGAACAAAGTTTATTTTTGAACGGTCTGGATGCGCTGGATTTGTAAAAGGAGAAGGGGCCATCTGGATGGACACAAGGAGGATACAATTTTTCAAATAAGTAGTTGACATTTTTTTGTTTGACATTTAGATTTATTTTATTGTATTCGAATTTTTAAACAATTTATGTAAGGGATTTTGGAATAGAAGATTTGAAAGAATGGGATTTTTGTATCATGTGTTGAAAATGAGCTAGCTGGGATATTAAAAAAAATGGATTTGACAACAGAAAAGGAAAAATATTAGTATTGAGTGATTGAGCAATTATAGTCAGGTTGAGAATTCTTAATTCAATCATAACAATATCTTAGGGGTTGACTATTTTAACCCTTTCTAACTATACTACAAGGTTGAAAAAATTTCAAAATATGTCGATTTATTGACAAATAATATTTACCCAGTTTCGTCTCTTTGCATACAGGGAAAATATTTTTTGATTGAGTGATAAAGTTGAAATGATGGAAAAGAAATGGAGGTATGGTTGATCGATGGAAAAAAGGATATAAAAAGCAAAGTTGAGCCGTTTACATTTACGGATAATGGGGGCAAGAAGCAATAAAGTCGGGTTATTTTTTTTTTAAGTTGGACTTAACCCAAGTTAGAGGGGAAAGGAAGTGACGGCTGGTTCTTTTTTTTTCTTGAAGAGTTATGAGGTGACGTGGTTGGAACAAAGTTTTTTTTTGAACGGTTTGGATACGCTGGATTTGTAAAAGGAGAAGGTCCCATCTGGATGGACACAAGGAGGATACAATTTTTCAAATAAGTTTTTATTTGGAGTTGTGTTTTTTTTATCAAAAACTTAAATTAAAAATTGATTAATAGTAGTTAAAATTTTTTTGTTTGACATTTAGATTTATTTCATTTTATTCGAATTTACATTAAAAAATTTATGTAAGGGATTTTTGGAATAGAAGATTTGAAAGAATGGGATTTTTGTATCATGTGCTTGAAAATGAGCTAGCTGGGATATAAAAAAAATGGATTTGACAACAGAAAAGGAAAAATATTAGTATTGAGTGATTGAGCAATTATAGTCAGGTTGAGAATTCTCAATTCAATCATAACAATATTTTAGGGGTTGACTATTTTAACCCTTTCTAACTATACTACAAGGTTGAAAACATTTCAAAATATGTTGATTTATTAACAAATAATATTTACCCAGTTTCGTCTCTTTGCATAAAGGAAAAATAAAGAAGAAAACCTTTTTTTTAATCTTTGGAGGGATGGCACTTTTCCGGGGAAAGGGGTTTTTAGAATTTTGATTTATGTCGATTTCCGAAGGTTGTAGCTAAGACCTAATTTTTTTTAAATGTTTATAAATTTGTTCCTAAATGAAAAAAAAAATACAAAAACAATCGCGAAGTAATTAATGCGATTGTTTTAAACGAAAACTTTGAAACTGTAATTTGTGTACGTTAAATTTCCTGTAAATTTCTATAACGACTCCACGCTAACGCAAATTTTACATACAAGCCTTTGTAAGATGTCGTTAGTTAACACAAAATTCTCAATAGAAAATGAATTTAGTTAAGATTATGCTTTTACAATAACGAAGCAGTTCATATAATGCAGACGTTTATAAATTATAAAATTGTATTTAATTAAATAACTTCTGCGTACATTTTGTGTAATGTCTTTGATGTTTTGTTGTTTATTCTATTCGTTACTTTTTGTTTGATGTCTTTGAACGGAACGAATCTGTATGTTTTATTTTGAAAAACGTAATTATCATTAATCATTTTAAAAAATCAACGTCGCTTGTCAACATTTTGGTTAACTAACTCAGACGATCTCGTTTTTCACTCCCGAAGGAAAAGACATTCGGACAAACTTTGTCAGAAATCTTTCCTCGCTTTATTTTATAAAATTACGCAAGTTACTTTACTATTAAGCGATTAGATAGCAATGATTTATGATGTCATTTCTCTTTGTCGTTTATCAGATTTTGTTTGTTTAAGTGATTTTACGGGAAAACATCTCGAGTGACCAATTTTGGGCGATGGTCGCTTAGAGGTTTGCTCGTTTAAAAATTAAAACGCTCTAAGGGTATTAGTTTCGGAGAGAGGTAAAGCCGAGCCCTACTAATGATAGGATATTACACTGTGTATAATATCAGGTGGACGGGAAGGCATTAAAGCGATTACGAACGGTGCTAATGTGTCGGCACTAGTAATTAAATCGGTGGCAATGAGCGGGGCTAGGGTTTGAATTTTACCATCATAACTGCCGCAATATCTGTAAAATACTGCTTCTGGTCCGCTAACAGTTCGGAACTGGCGTAGATATTCACATACATTACACAATAGATAACAATAGAACGTTTAATTCGCCCTTGTCGCTCTCTAAACAGTTTCCTTTGTTCGCTGGATTATGTTTACGTGTGGTATGCGATTTACGTGTCTCCATTCGCAACTTCCTTCATAAACGTTGTTTCCTTTTTTCGTTGCGTTTATCTCTTTAGCGACGAGGGACTAATCTGACTCTTACGCTCAGTTCTCATTTTTTCCCAATAAACCGGACCAGCAATAAATTGTCATTTTTGCATCCTCTTGCCGTAATCCGTTTTGATAGAAAACAAAATAAATTGTGCAACAACTGTCAGTTTAAAACGCTGGAAATGACCAATGCTTCGTTTTCCAATAAATGAAGTTGACAGAATCATCGAATTCGTATCTGAACTCACAAGAGCGTACGTAGCCATTCCGAAAAACCTCAAATAAAATTTAGTTCAATTAACTTGGTAATATCCCAGTTATAAATCCTGAAATAAATCCCAACATATTTTTTCCATCTTCAAAAAGTTTTTCCAATTATTAATTTGCACGTTAAATCTTGTCAATTAGAAGATCATTAAACATTTTAGGACTCATTAAAACATTAACGTTTGCGTATAAAATACCGAGGACATTATCAATGATATTTAGTAAATGGCAGCTTCCATTAATAATTGATTATTACATTAACATGTCAATAATGTAATCTTCTAAAGCTTAACTTTAAATCACTGTAATGCGGAAATATATTTTTGTCAAAACAGTATTACGTATTAACGCCAGCATGTTTGCCTTTTTTTAAGCGAAAATTATAACGTTGTAATTTTCCGACAAATCGCGTTTATTAAATTTTGTAGCAAATCACATTGTTTAGATCGATCGAATTTTAATTACTTACCAAATAATTTAATTTTTTTATCAACTTTAACTTAATTATTTATTTTTTTTTACCTATTGATGTGATAATAATGAGTATTCAAAACGTTTCTTACTAAAAAAATCACTAAAACAAGTTAGTTTTTATCAATTTTTATTTATTAATCAAATGAACTTTTATTTATTAAAGGGACGAATTGGTTAATCGTAGTGTTTTGCGCTCACTAACCAGGTTTCGATTCCGAATGCGGTATTTTTTTTTAAATTAACTTTATTATCGTTGTCACTATAATACAATACTCACTTTATAAAAACATCGATAATAATTTTTATAAATAAAAAAAATTACGACAATCGAAATCGAACCCAGTTTATTTTTTATATTTTTAATTTTTTAATTTTATTTTATTAATTTTTTATTAAATTTTATTTTTTTATTTTTTTAAAAAAATTTTAAAAAAATTTTTTATTAATTTTTTTATAAATTATTTTTTAATAATTATAAAAAAAATTTTATTATTTTTATTTTTTATTTATTTTTTTTTTTTTTTTTTTTTTTTTTTATAATTTATTTTTTTTATTTTTTTAATTTATTTAATTTTTTTTATTATTTATAAATATTAAAATATTTATTATTTTTTTAAATTTTTAAATTTTAAATTTTTTAATTTTATTTTTTTTTGTTAAAAAATAATTTTGTAAAGTTTTTTTTTTTTTTTTTAAAAATACTATTAAAAAGATTTTTTTAATATATTATATTATTTCGATGTTGTAAATTTATGACGAAATGTATGTGTGGCCACATGTACTCCCGGGTCAATGATGAAGGATTCATTAGGATACAGGCGCTTACAGGGTTGCAGTAGATGTACGTTGATGACTGCGTGGTTTGGTGCTTAGAATGATCCAGCCGTTGAAAGTAAAGCGGGCGTTCGTCTTGGCTTTGATTGTTTTCGATAACTTATCCGGCATCGGTGATGCTTCTTTGATTGTTTCGGTAGTTGCTGTGTTGGTAATACGTTGCTGCAGCAGATACTGAGTTGTTGTGACAATCTATTAGAAGTGTAGATGTATGCAAAGCGGTATGGTTAATTTTACTGCTCTCGAATTCTTGTGGCTAAAAGGATTGCTAGCATTACTATTGATTATGTCGTCACTTTTTCCATTCAAAATATGTGCTCCAGCATCTGCAAATTAACTTAAAGTATTTAGCAATATTTTTTAGAGTTTTCACTGAAAACTTGATGACATTTTAACTGCAGTTTTGGGAAACCGAAGAAATATATCTTCTCAACCAGATTGGTCGTTCAAGTAGGAATTTTTATCACTAGAATCACAACCTCAGGCATTTTAAAAATTGTAACACACCTACTATCAAAAATAATACGAATAAATATTGAAGGAAATTGTTCTAAAATGGTGTTCAACATTAAGCATTTGTCACCAGGTAGATTTTGGATAATTTCTAAGGAAGCAAATCCATACATAACTCCATGTTTTAACTTGAACACTTACCCATTTTTCTCAAAATCAATAGAGTTGATAATAATTTCATACAAATCTATGTCAAAACTAATAAGTCTGGTACGACATCTAGTGCCACAATTGTAGCACGTCGGAGTAGTACACTACTAGCAATAAAAGATTTGCCAACAGATGGTGTAAGCAGATCACAATTGTTATGAGACAAATTTGGCATAAATTACGTTCGGGTGACTGTATTAAAAATAAAAGGTAGTGTATTTATTAAAAATATGAAATATGTAATTACTCACAATTAAGATCATGCTGTGGCACAAATGGGGCTCCCTTATTGGCTAATAGTAAAAAAAAACAGTGAAAACCGCGAGGAAACAGGTTTTGTCGATTTGTCAATATTACTATGAATAGTCAATACAAAATTCCTTGTTATGCTACTTATTGAAGTAGCCGTTTCCATATTGTAAAGCTCGCACTAGTTTATCTCTTTCAGATTTAACGGCAGGTGTTTAGTACTGCTGAAATCTCTAGACGAGTTAAACAGAAACAGAAACGATGTGGAAACTTTCCTTTAAAGCTCTTCTAAGTTTCAATGCGTTTTTTAACATGACTGTCTTTGTCTTCTATATTTTCTTCTACCATGTGGAAATCACTTAAATATTATTTTGACTGTGGCATTCTTAAAGCATGGCGAATCATTACAAAATTATTATCTTGCACTTACATTGTTTCTCTAACAAATCTATTTTCTTTTCTTTTCCATCCGGGATATTCTTGCACACCCCCTTAACTATTTAATTTCAATTTCAATGGCCTGTACTTTTCTTCTCAACTTTGAATAAATTGATGGTATCTTCGATGGCCTTCTCTTCTCTGTTTTTACCTTTCTGGTTTTAAAGTTTGTAATTTTTTATGCAAATTTTAATAATTGAAGCAAGTATAATGGGTTGATTATTAGGTTAGTGTAGACATTATGCTACAATTTACTTTTTAGGTTACGGTTGTAAAAGTTTCATGGTTTATTTTTTTTTATTTTTTGCGAAATGTCTTTGGGGTGGACTTCTTTAGGTGGAGGTACGAATAAAATCTACTAAACGGATTAATAAATTGACCCATTTGCTGTAATAAAGTATAACCTTGATGAAGTTCTCATCCGAAGTGCTAAACGTCGGCAAAGTTTTAACAAGGACCGATTATTGGTTTTTATTTACATTTCCACTTAAAGAAGCCCACCTCAAGGACATAACTTCGCATCATTAATCCATTGGAGGATTTAACGTTATAATTTCGCTTTTTTATATTCTTGTAGCAGATATACCTTATCCGTTCTCTTTTTCTGGTCTTTGGTCTCATGTGTGCTGCGTCTTATTTTTGGGTCAAAAAATGGCATAACTTTACTCCACGTTTAACTCTTATGTATTTTTATGTTACGCTTTTGTTTCACAATATAGTAGCCAATAAGATCGCTGCTGTAGGGGTTTTCTTTCCCAACTGTATTTGTTATTATCTTGGTGGGGAAAGGGATCATTTACGATCGTCAAACAATATTATTTACACTGATTAAGGATGGAATATTATCTTCCCATTGTCCACAGAGTCCACTCTTTCGTTGAAGTCTCCAGCCATAATAACTTCAGCCTAAAGCCTAATGCCATCTATAACTCTAGAAAATTTTTGGTGAAATATCTCTTTTGTTTGATAGTTAGTACCGAGGTGCACAAAAAATTCATTTAGAAATACGTTGACTTCATTTGTTTGTTTTTTATGTATTGAATTTGCATTTATTTACTATCCACCTTAAATGCAAATAATAATTGATCGAAATTCCTTTCATTTGCCCTTCTGCTTTCTCTTAGATAAAATGATTTGTTTTATCAATTTTTAATAAATTTATGGTTTTATAAGGTACACCTCTTAGATTTTGGATTGTCAGACTTAAGCCTTACTCCTTTAATTAAATTTAATAATCTTCCAAATTCTAGTTATAGATGAATATCCTCAAAGTACTCCTTGAAGTGGAGGGATGGTACTAAAAACCACTACTCTGGTTTTAATTAGCCAATTAATTAAAACCAGTGTAGTGGTTTTTATTCATCTCTCCGCCTAGACGAACGAGGGCCATCTATTGATTTTCAATATTATTATCACACTTAGAGGTATAAATTGCAAGATAAATCGACTTTTATAGACAACTCAAGTTTATTGTTCTATCGTAGCACGTCCATAAACTTTCGAAAAGATGGTGTAAACTGATAAACAGGTTTTATAGTCCTTACCTGAACTACATAATAATGTAAAACAACACAGAGATTCGTACAATCGCTAACGCATAATAGAACCACCCTATATGTATTTAGTCTCTTCGGATCTCATCACAAAACAAATGATGATTTAAAAACGGTTTTCTTATTTTGTTTTTTTCTTCTTAGATTAGATTTGTCAGTAATTTTGTATCTTAATTTACTAATTTTTTATAGGACTATTCAATGGTGAGTGTCATTAACACTTCATAGGTTTGACTGCTCTACAATTTTTAGAATTTTTCGATCATCATTTTGTTGCTTCAGAGTTTCTGAATAAAATTAAACCATAACCTCACTGAACTTTAACGCATCTGTAGATGAGATATCAAACGATTTTATTTCAATGTTAACCAATGAAAGTTATATCTTCATTGCTTGGTGATAATGTTTTAGACATATTGTCAAAAAAAAATTATAATTCAATATTGAAACAAAATACTAATGTAAAAAGCAGGACCCAGGATTTATGTGATACTTTATATATATATATATATGTTTTTGATCGTCTTTTTTAAAATGTTTGGATTGTATTCTAAGAAGTAATCAGCTTAACAGTAAACAACAAGTCTTTGCAACATTATGTGTTAACATAAGACTTATAATAATAATAAGGCAGTGTAAACTAAAAATTACATGGAGATACACAACAGACGCAAACATAATAAAACAAATAACAAGAAAATAAATACAAAGAAGTTACAAGAACTATTAAAAATAAAAAAGCCCGGGATCAAATAATATTCCACCAGAAATAATAAAATTAGTTGTTGAAGAATTACTAAAAACCCAAGAATTTCTAATAGTCAGGAAAATAGCGAAATTAGTTTTCCTGGAATAAGCAAAAACAAAGAAAACCAAGTCGAAGTATAATGTAGACCGATATGTTTATTAGACATAACAGGAAAAATATTTGAAAAAATATTAAAACAAGAATAGAGGGAGGAACTAAAGCAAAGAGGCCTACCAAATAAAAAACCAGTTCGGCTATAAAAAGGAAGATCCAGTGTGGATGCGCTAGAAACAATACAAAAATATATGGGAAGAAGAAAATAACAAAGCAATAAAAAAGCTAATACTCTTCATAACAATAGATATAAAAAACGTATTTCATTCAGCACCATGGGAAGAAAGAGGAATCTTTAAAAAAAGCAAAATAGTAAATAGATCACCAACACCTAAACAGAAACAACATCTAGAAATTGACAAAATGGAAAGTGCGAGCAATAACGACAAGAATACAAATCTAGGTAAATTAATACAATCATTAAGTAACGAAGTGATAGAAATGCAAAAGGAACTAAAAGACGAGATAAAAAGAAATAGTAAAACAGTAACACAATACGGGGAAGAAATAAAGATAATCAAAGAAGAATTAAAAAAAAGAAGAGGAATGGTTGAAGGAAAACACACAACAGAAGAAATTGTAAGATATGGAAGAAATTACAGAAATGATAGAGAAAAAAGGAAAAAGGAATACCATAATAATTAATGGATTAGAGACAAGAAGAGGAGAAGATATTAAAGAACAAGCGACCACCTTCATAAACAACTGGAAATACAGGTTAAAATATTAGAAACGATATAAGTAGGGAAAGGCAAACAAAGAATAATACGCGCTAAAGTAGCAACATTTGAAGAAAAACTGAAAATACTGAAAAACAAAAATAAACTTGGAAATTAGAAAATCTACATTAAAAGCGACCTAACCTGTCAATAGAAAAATACAGAAAAATAAGAGAAATAGCAAAAAAAAAAGGAAAAGGAACAAGAGTCAAAGTAAGGTACAATAAATTAATTAAAAATGGAAGGGTTTATGTGTGGGACAAGGAGGAGATATTCTGCGCACTAAAAACTAACAAGACACTTGAAAAATAAAATAGGAAAGAAAGAAAAACTGCAACGATAAGGAATAATAAAGAAAGAATTAGCAATGGAAACAAATAGTATAAAAGATATAAAAGATAAAAAGAAAAGTCCTTATAAAACAAGACCAGAAATCACATGAAAAAAACAATAGTTAGAAACAGAAAGATAAGAAAAGAGAAAAAATATGAAAAATCGGGACGTGGAACATTAGAAGCATAACAGGTAAAGAAAAGAAGTTAGAAGATGAATTTAGAAAGGCAAGATTAAATATCCTGGACATAACTAAAACGAAAAAAAAAAGAAAAAGGAGAAATAGAATTGGAAGGAGGCAATCTAATCTTATATAGCGGAACAGACAATAAACACAAAGCAAAAGAAGGAGTGGGCTGTATAATAAAAAAATCGTTAAATACATAAACAAATGGACGGGGATTTCGGCGAGAATACTGAAGATAGAAATAGAAATGGAAAAACAAGCAGAAACAAATATAATAGTGATATATGGACCAGATGACGAGAAGTGGCAAGAAATAAGGACGAATTTTGGGAACAATTATCAGCAATAGTAGAAGAAAGTCAAGGAAGAATATTAATAATATGAGATCTAAATGCAAAAGTAGGCAAGAGGAATAAAGATTCGGTGAGACAATAAGTATTTAAGGTGAAAAATAACAACGTCAAAAGGCTGATAAACTTTTGCATAATAAATAATCTGGTAATTACAAACACATGTGTTTCTATATTGATTCTGATGATTCTTGCCCAACTTAATTCTTTTTTGAAAATATATCATCCTTTTCTTCTTAGATGACTGCTGGTTTAGCTTCTCGTGCACTTTTAAGCCTCATTATCCAGAACAATATCATGTTTCTTGGTGGAGGTAGAAGAAAAAAACAACTTAAATATTTTAAATTGCCGACATTTTGTCGCTCTCTATGTGAGAGCTTTATCAAGACTCTAGAGACGACTTTTCGCTCTCTGTTTGTGTTTTTTGGTTTTTCTACGTCTACTAAAATAAACATTTTTAGAGGAAACCTCATGTTTCTTCTTGATATTTTTATTGGCAGTTTTAGTTTTTGCCATCCTTTACGTGTGTCATCTTATACATGACCTCTACAGTTAAAGCGAAGGTTTGAGACCGGTATTATTTTTTTTATGTGTGTTTTTTATGTGCGATATTTATGATTATTAATGCTAACTGATCTATCCCAAATATCAGTCAATATGAGTTTAATTCATTATTTTGTTGGGTACTGTGTTTGACTAGTTTTTTTAACATTTTGGAAATAAAATATTTCCTTAATCCGTATGTTCATTATTTTCTAATTATAACGAAACAACATTAGAATCACGTAAAAATAATCAAATACCTGAAAAATGTTTTGCTAAAAATATGTGCAAATTAAAATCTATTAATTTGACGGGGCTATAAAACGCACCCTGAACAATGACGTCAGTATCTTTATTGACGTATTCGCACTTTAGGTTTTTCAAAAATCTGACTTTGACTTTGGTTGTTTGCTGGTCGTAAACTCCCAAACTGAACGTACAAAGTATAAATGAAAATCGAAATACAGTACCTCATGCTACATTCACGATAAAGTTTGTGACGTCAAACCAATGAGAAAGTGTTCCGTGTATTTGAATAAAGTTTTTCTACATAACAAGTAATTGCGTGTCCTTTAAATTGTATACATTTAATTTTAAGAGTATTTTGGACACAGTAAGCATTCCTATTGTAATATACGCAATTATTAGTTGTTAGTATTAATATTTTACGAACAGTTCAAAAGTCCACGACACGATATCGCGCTTCCCGTGCTGACCAATCAAGGAGAATATTTTGAATCCGTTTTATTTCGCATCTTATCTTATGAACGAGTTAATTGCCAAATGAATGATACAAAACTGTTTGACAACAATTTTTCTGCAATTTTGAATCAGATGAAAAATAAATTAAAATTGGTAATTCAGATTCTATTTTTATGATTTTAGAACTTGATTAAGCTTGACTGTCCGGTTGTGTTAGTACAATTTTCCAGCCATAAATAAATGTAATATTTAAGCTCGCTTTCATAAGAAACGGAAGGACATTTAAAGAGAATGATAATTAAGAAAAAGTAGTTTTAATCGAAATACGATGGACGAATCCAGGCAATTAAGCAAGTACATCACGATTAGATAAGAATAAAGCACGCAGAGCTTTTGCAAAAGATAGACATACCACATTCACTTACATTGATAGGCATATACTCACGCAATATTTAGATCCTAAGGTAATTTACAGCGCAGCAGGTGTTCCACGTTGTAATAAACCTACTTGCCCTACCTATACCACCCTTTTGTTTCACCGTTTTACCCGTTTTATACAGACTAAAGCTCATCCTTTTTAACCAGGACCGGCGCCAGGTTGTTTTAATTTCCATTCTTACTACTAATACATACAATATCAGTTTTATTACTCGAACCTGCATAAATTTACATTTCTTTACCTCAACTTACTTGATGTAAAATTAAATCGTCGCATTAAAAGGCTTGGGATTTTTATATGTAAATATAAACGACTCACTTTTGACAATTCCATCCTGTATTGTTAAAATGTAACGCAGAGGGCGAATCGTACAATTCACAATCAAAAATTTATGAGCAGCAGTTATGAAACCAAAATTCGCATTTGGTATTCTATTCGGAGTTATGTTTACGGCCGAACAATAATTAGGTGTCACTTTACATATTTCAGGAACAATGTGCAACGCTGTATGCTTTATGACGTAGCAGTAAAAACGGCAATACTAAGACGTAGATGGCTTCAATGATTGTACCATTATCGCGGCAATTTCTCGACACATAACACCCAAAAGCTATTACATAACATGCATAACTTCTAAAAGCTCGAAAACGCTTTAGCCTCGTAAAAATTTTCTCAAAATTAAGGAATCAACGTTTTAATGACGGCAATGTAATTAGCCAAAGTACGTACGCTTTTAAGCGTTAATGTATACACTACCCACTTAAAAACATCTTTTTAATAGAGAAAAGTAACACATGTAGCTAAAGCGAAGTGATGTTTGGATCACGCAATCCGTTCGCGTAAATCGCAGGAATCCATTAATCGAGACTATCCCTGATAGGGGTAGATCACGCACGCCAATGTATTCACGAATACCTTTACTATAAAACCGAGTATATTTCTTTTGAGGGGAATTACGCTTTCGTTCATTGTTAATTTTTAAAAACTGCTATCATTAAATACGAGACGAAACGAAAAATAATTACTAATTCATTTCTATGCCGATGTGAAAATGAAAACGGAAATAACTGAACGGAGGGTAAAAAAAGAACTAGTGTAGTATGAAAATCAAGAATAGACGTTCCTTCCCCTTTTTTACAATTGAACGAATTTATTAGATCGCGATTGTTAATTTTTTCTGTATCTTATCTTTCATCAAATATGTATGTACTTTATTTAGAGGGATCGAATCGCAACTGACTTTTGAAGAACTACATTCCGAACCTTCCTAGTGGTTAATAATATGAAATAGTTTCTTGTTTTGCGTACAATGGAAATAACACAGATATTATAGTAGTCAATCTTTTAAGAATGTTATTTATCTGTAAATACCAGTTTACTCATAATATGTACTGAGATATTTCGTTAATTTATTGCTGAACATTTCCTTTATATTTAAATTTACTTTAATTCATTTTCTGTAGTTTCAGTTTTATGAGTGTATTAATTTGGAGAAAGTGATTAAGTGTTTGTTAAATTACCAAATTTATACGTCGGTTTTGTGCTATACTCAGTATACTATTGGCGCGGAGTAATAAACCTGTCAGAATTATCTAATCTCCCGTATTGCAGTGGCGTAGGTACCTGATACGTTTGGAAAATCATAGTTTTAGTAGGTAAATATATTATAATAGTAAAATCTACCTTTATATGTTATTTATTTTATTTGTATAGTAGATCACATTACAAATTTTACTTCTACGTATTATATACCATTATTTTGTATCTTGGTATAATACCCACATCTACGGCTATGATTCTCGTTTCGTCAGTACCTGGGCTGATGGCAACGTGTTTACACAGATTAACCTATTGTTCTCAAACCCTAGATGGGTCGATATGCTGCAAGGGCGGCACAATGATCGTATTTTGGTTAGAATTTATTGGTTTTTAATTAACCGTAGAAGTACCGCTTTCAAAGAAAATAAAGAATTATTTCAAGCAATTATGATTTATTCAATTAATAAAAATCAATCAAATATTGCATATTTTTAAATTCATTAAACTTCTGTACATTTTTTTTCATTACAATTTACCCCTTAACACACAGTGTCATCATCACAAATATCAACACCGGACACACCCCAATAAAATGCATGCAGTCTTCCCTCTCCCCCTATTGCACATCGAGCATATCTTTCTTGGGCCCTGCCTCCCAGGTCTGTCGTTCAGGTACAGTAATTTCCCCCTCATTTTAAAATCCACCTGACCTCCCCTGCTCCCAGTGGCTCTGCCCTCATGTAGTCCTCGGCTAAACCTCTGACTGACAATTCCCATAATATGAAGTGAAGGATGAGGCGATGGCTGCCTCCCGCGCCCTTATCCCGATATTCAGTCGCACCTCCTCAATCACACACTCAAGCATACCCGGCCAGCTTTCACGCCCCTCCCAATCCTCCCTTACATGCACGTTCCATTTGTTCCCTAGCGCTCTCCACTCACTCATCCATCCACACCTCGCTCTTACAACCTCTCTTAACAAAAACTTTGGCAACCTTTCCATATCATACGACAATACTTTCTTAACATAACCCGCATGCAACTTTAGTGTATATAGATATGCTCTTTCTACTTTAGTTTCTAAATCTAAAAGGTAATTAGGTGTATAACTGGGGGCTGTCATTATTTTTTTCAGGAAGTATCGCCTAACCGCCTCTACCTGGTCATACTCTCTCATGCCCCATACTTGTGCCCCGTAGCAAACAATTGATTTTGTGACTCCTTCATAAATTTTTTCCGTGGCTTCTATGGGAATGTTACTCTTAGTCAGTAAGCTCCTCCATGCACAATGCAATGCTGACTTTGCCGCTTTACCCTTATCTACGAAGTGTTCTGTAAATACAAGTCTTGGTGTCAAAGTCATACCCAAATACTTATATTTATTGACCACTTGAATATCTTGCCCCTTATAAGTCCATTTCTCTCTCGCCACTCCCCTTTCCTGAACACTATGATTTGGGATTTTCCAAGTTAACAATCAGATTCCACAAGTCACAATACTGGCCTAATCTATCTATCATGCCCTGTAACACCCTAGGATGGTTCGCAAGAAGCACAACATCATCTGCATACAACAAAATCCTAATATTTCTATCATTAATGGTAACTCCTCCACCAACATACTCATGCAAATCATTAAGAAATAAGGAGAAAAAATAGAGATAACAAATCGCCTTGCCGCATACCCATATCACAGTCAAACCATTGAGAAATGCCCTGCCCACCCCACACTGCAGATCTGGTGCCCCCAAATAGATTTCTAATTACCCCTATCATTTTACTAGACATGCCCATGCAGCTTAATTTGTAAAATAAAGAATTTCGGACAACGGTATCAAATGCCTTTCTAAAATCAACAAAAAACCCATACACCCTTTTATACCCCCTTGCATGCAACACTTCTATAGTAGATTTAAGATTAAATAAGTTATCAAACGTTGAATAACCAGCCCTGAATCCTGCTTGAAACTCTACTAAAATTCTTATTCTGTCACCCAATCCTCCACTCTTTTCAATATTAATGCTGAAAATATTTTTGCTACTGAATTTAAAAGCTAATACCCTGTAATTTCCCATGTCGTTCACCGACCCTTTTTGTGCAACGGGAATATAATTGCATCCTTTGAACTTTTCAGGGATACTACTACCTTGTTCAAACATATTATTAAAGGCTTGCAACAGCTTAACTTTTACCTCATGCGGACATTCTTTATAGAACTCTACCGGATTCTGTCCGTGCCTGGCGCTTTATTAATTTTTACTTTATTTAGGCCCCTAAAAGTTCATACATTTCAAACTGCTTGTCCAATTGTTCACAATAAATATAAGGTTCGGCAAATAAGATGGGATATGACACTAGAGGGGTTTAATAGTGACTGAAAGTGTTGGACCATTCTATCCATACTTACCTTGGTTTTGCATGCAATTGATTTTATTTTAAATATTCTAGACATGACCAAAACTCTTTAGAACTTGTTACTCTCCTAACTCTCTTGCTGCCACCTCATAATACTCTTTCTTTGCTTCCAAACACTCTGCCTTGTACTCTCTTACCTCCACCAGATACATGTTACGCACACAATCAGACCCAACTTTTCTAAATAATTTCAATATGCCATTACGCGCTTTCGTTTCATTTACATTCAACAGTAAACCACGGTTGGTTGTCATGCACTCTTTCCGGTATTATTTTCTTTTTTCACCATTATTTTGCAGCAGTTGTTTACTCCTATCAGCCACCTCCAGGATACACTTTTGTATCAGTTCCACCTCATTCCCCGCCAGCCACTCTTCAGCAGCTATCCCTCTAATTCTAACTTCCATTTTAGTTTTAAAATGCTTTTATCCATTCCGTCCACTGTAATTTCGGTAATAAAGGTAAAAGATTATCTCTTGCAATTAAATTATCCAACTTTGAGATCCTAACTATGACTGGCATGTGGTCTGAAAAATATTGACAACCCACCTTGAACCCTCGTACATGCTCCAGTAATCCTGTGGATACACATGCCAGATCTATAGTCGAGCTTCCCATACTTCTTAAAAATGTAAATTCTCCTAACGGATCCTCCTTACTTCGTCCATTTAAAACTATTATGCTATGATCTTCCCATAATTGTGAAATTTTTCTCCCATTTCTATTAACTACTTTGTCCTTAGACCTTCTGACATATGTCAGCCACTCGCTCGATTTATTACTCCGCGCCAATAGTATACAGACTATAGAAACAGTTTTATTGAAAAAGATATGGACTGTCAATTTATTCAAAATTAAATTTATTTGTCCTTTATGAATTAAAAAATTGATTTGGTCCGTATTTTTTAGCCACCATCTTTTTTCTACCACTTCTCTCATCCATTCTGGTTTCTTTCCCATTTTTTTCTGAAAAGTGTTCCTCTCCTTTTTCTTCCATTTTACTTCGTTATACCACTTTGGTACGTTATCCCAGTTTTCCCTCACTTATTCACTTATTTTTCATTACCTAATCTAATGGTTATCATCTTCTTCTTTTCCATGCTTTTGTACTTTCTTAAATAGTTTGGGATTTATGTCCACTATTAAATCTCTGTACTTGTCTAATTCTCGCTCTTCTTTCCTGCATTTGGTTACCATTCTCTCTTTTACTTTATCTTACTTCTTCTTTGAAAATATTGCTTTGCCGTATTTGACTTTTTGTCCATCTTTCTCTTTCTTGTTTTCAATATTTTCTTCCAGTATCAATGCCCTTCTTCTTGTTTGAATCCTTAACTTTTCCACTTTTAGGTAACCTGCAGTTTCATTAACCAGTCCTAACCTCCACATCTAGTATTTTTGTTGTATCCTTTCCTATTTTCTCCTATTCCTACCGCCCGTTCCGTACATTATCACGCTTTTAATTAGTCTATCAAACAGCTTGTCTTAATTATGTCACGCTCAAATATCTTTCCTCTTGTTTTTCCTTTTCGTTGTATTTTCCTTATTTATTCCTTGTTGGTGTATGCAAGATACCTAAATTTAATCACTTTCTACATTTTTCCTTCTCCCTCTCACCTTTTTCTTCCCGAATTCTATAATTTCGCTACTAGCTTTTTTTTCTCTATATACTTCTTTACAACCGTTATTACCTTTATCATCCTTATTTCTCCTTCGAAAAAATTACGATATTGTCTGCATATGCCAATAGTACATACAATCATTTTCATTATTCCTCCTATTTGTTTTTTTTGTAGTTCCTCTTCAATAGCACTGTTAACTTATTCCTCTTCTCTTGTTATATTATTACTTAGAAAAAAGAAGTTAATCGCTAGTAGAAAACAACAATACTTAATAAAAGCTCCAACAATTAAAATCGCAAAACATATTTTAATTTTTATGACGTCGAATTGAATATAGACACGTTCGAGCATCTATTGAAAAACATCACTAAATGATTAACTATTATCGAGTCTGTACATTCAACAATTAATTATCACTACATTCCATTTATAAAAATATATACCGGTTAAGGAAATGTTTTATTTAATACCGTGCGTCCCGAAATATCTGAAGCTTTTTGTTTAACAGGTGGAATTTGAAAAGTCTAATTCATATGTCCCAAAGTGTTTTTTTTTTAAAATTATGTCTTTTTACCGATAGAAATTAAAAAATAAAATAATGCAACTAAAAAAAAAGAATCGGACTGGGACTTGAACTCACGTTCGTAATCGCGATAAATTAGCGGTAATACGGTTAAACATCTCATCGACGCCGGATATCGACAACGCAAGTCTTACACGTTTTTTTAAAATACGCATTTTACTACGCGATACATTTATATAAATTTTTAAAATTATTACGCATAACTTTTTCTAGTAGGTACACATTGTAATGTGTTCTGATACTGTAAATATCCTAAAAACACTTTGGGGACATATAAATCGGACTTTTCAAATTACCTATTTTAAACAGAATGTTTCCGGTTTTCCGAAACGCACGGTATAGGAATTCAATAATTAAAACATTAGTTCTCTACATTTATTTTATTTGGAATTATTATAAATGACCTAAACGTAATCCGCATGCATTTTAACTGTTATTCTTTTAAAGTGCTGCATCTCAATGCGAATTATATTTGCACACAAGTACCATTTTCACATTTTTTTATGTAGGTATAATTTCAACTAAGATTCACGAAGGAAAATAACTATCAGATTTTGAACGTGAATAACCGGATTTGCTCGAAAAATATGACCGCGAAACGAACCATCACGGCTACAGGAATAAAGTGATTCATATTTAGTGTGGTGTAAAGTAGTCTTTTTTTTTAAATCCTTTAAATACTGATCAGCCAATAGCGAAGCAGCAGTGAACAGTGCGCGTGATTGTAGAACTCCATAGGTTGGTCTGTTAATATAGTTAACTATGAATGTGAAACTTGGTAAATTTTTTTATAAACAAAGATATTTTAAAACCATGAACCAAAATCTCACTGTTTTTGTAAAGGTCCTGTACCCCTTAAATATTGAGAAGTGGTCTAAGTCTCATTTAATTTATCTTTTGAAGATAAAGAATATTTTATTTTTCTAAGCATGAATGCTTGCTAGTAGATATTTTTTTGATCTTCAGACATGCGCCTGAAAAGAAATTTGCCAGCGTGTTATGGATCGAAATGGACCGTATTGTATATAGGTCATTTCTTCTTTGTTTCATTCTCTATACACTGTGCATAAATATTTGATTCCTCAGAATTAACACATTTTTCTACATATCTTTTCTTAAATGTATGTGTGGCCCAAAAAAGCATTACCAATGTTTATTCAATTTTGAAAAACTAAATTAAATTTTTTAAGCTATACCATATTTTTTATCTGAAGTCCTGTAGTGTTGTTCAAATTAATCTAAATCCAGCTGTTAAATTCTATTTGAAACCACAAGAAGAAATTCTGAAGGTACACACCAGTTTTCAAACAATTCTTCCTAACCCACTTTTTCTATTCTTATCTACATAGAAATTTACTTTGAACGTTCGTTGCTGATACAACAGAAGCATTAAAACAAGTTTTGAATTCCTTCTTTTATCGCTCGCTCTTTTTCCATTAATAACATAATGTATTTACTTTTTGAATTCATCATCCAAAGTCTTCATCATTCGTATAATGGAGACGATGTTTGCATTACTGGAAGAAAGTTATGATTGATTGAATGAGGTTTTTGAAACCGTTAAACAGACATCGGCACTTATGAGCGCTTTTTTGGATCAACCAGCACAAAATATTTGTAGGTATTTCTAATTGAAATGATTTAATGGGAGTGGAAGGCATTGTCTTGCTAATATGAGAGATTAGAGAAACTCCACGTTTTTGCAGAATTTGTTAAGCATGGTGAGCGGTCTGCTTAATATTTGTGCTCCTGATAGAAACGTTGACTTTAGTTCGCTCGAGCTTTAGCAGTTTGGCTGTGGCTTCGGTTATGAAATGAGCTTGAGAGCACTTTTTTGTAACATTTTCTAAGATTTGAACTTGCTGACGGACCATGGAAGTCAGACTCAGTTGGTTTGATATTGACAGGCAAGTTCTTTGCCTTATCAAAATGAATGAGAGTGTAAAGTTTCTGATCCGTTAATATACAAGCCGATCTTTTTTGCCGTTTCAAAACGGCCAACGCTGCTCAAAGCGTTGAATTTAAGGCAGTAATTAATATTGTAAAAACAATAAAGACAACGATTATATAAAATGGTTACTAAGAAAGCTTACCTTGGCTGAATAGCAGCTTGGCCGTAGGTTTTGAGACTGTCAGGTTTTGAAGTATACGATTGAGAACCACCGCTCTTGAAGTGAGCGTACTTGGTTAGGAAACAAATTAGATGATCGATGGTGGGTTTGAGAAAAGTGCTGCTATGTTCAAAGAGAGGATAAACAGACAAGCTTGATCGGGATCGAATCCGAGTCTCCCCAATGGCAAATGTTCCTGGTAGGGGAATTATACCACTTGGTCACAAGCTTGGGTGAAATCTTTTGAAATCAGGTCAGGATCGAGTAAAGCTTGAATGTACTTTTTCCTTATGAGTTTGCGGCCACCATAGCGTTGTTTTAATAAATTCCAAGCTACGTTATACTTTTGAGCAGATGTCTCAATGGATGCGATGGCGTTAGCCTGCTTCACCTACCAATCAGCCTTTCAAATAAAACAATTTTTTGATCGGAGTTATGTTGTCGCTTTCGTAGATTACAGAATTAAATAAATTATGAAATCCAAACCACGACTCAAATGCACCACTGAACGTCAGCAAAGAGATAGTAGGCAGACAAGATTTGTATGCGTCTCATTGCTGTACAAAAAGTGTTATAGCGAAAGGATGCGATGCTGGTACAAGTAACGATTGTACGTCCCCTGCAAATAAGAAGAAGGAGGGGAAAAAGAAGGGCAATAGACAAAGAAAACATAACAAAGAAATAACGAAAAATACACTAAATAACAAATAAAGGATTTCTTGATTGGCACAGTTTAATTAAAATTTTTGATTTTAATTCCCTGACTATGTTTATCGAGACACCGCCAATATAAAATCTCTATTTCGATGTTTTGGAATCCTTGGGATTGAAGATAGCATCTCAGTTCTAATAAGCTCTATCAATTTTCCAATGTCAATTTTTTGCAAATGACTGGAAAAGACTTGAATTGAAATTCAACTGAATGAGTAGGCTAGGCGCAACCCACTGAAAGCATCACCTGTTTTAGCTTTGATTTCGTAATGACTGCTTGGGTTGGATTCATCACTGTCCGACGTGACTGGCCGTTACTGATTTGAGCTAGTTTTGTGCAAAAGCTTATGAGTTATTTTATATGAAAATTTTCTCAAAATTCTATTCCTACTTTTGAAGATTTTCTGAATTTTCCTCTGACAATTCTAATTTCTCTTGAAGAGCAAAGGACTTCTTGCGCGGGTTCTCACTCTTCTTTTGGGCAATGACGCAATGTCTTGTTGAAACCGAATAATTTATTGAAAAAGTTTATAATTTGCGCTTAACGCGTAATTGTTCACTTAATCCTTGTAGGCTAATACACTCACTTGTGTTGGGTGCTGATAGCCACTGTGCAATTACCACAGAAATAAGTCACTTATTTCTAAGGTAAACTAACCATAACCCGTACAAAAGCATAGAAAAGTTCGGTTATATTTTGCGAAGCAGAAGAAATACGCGGAAAAGAGGAGTAGAAAATAATAGGAAGAGAACATCATGAAAAAATTATAAACAACACGAGAAGCGAAAGAAGGAAGAAATTCCAGAACCAACCAAAATCTATTCTACAGAATACTGAAAATAATGATTTTTAAAACAATGACGAGACGGAAAACGATGAAATAACAAGAGAAACAGAAGTAGGAGTGATAAGGTAGAAAAAACTTCATTGAAATCTACGAATGTTTCAATTATATTGGCGCACATTTTATTAATCTAAACTTAATCATATGATAATGGGTTATGAATTGAATTTTATAATCTATTATGTTATTAAACTTAATTTTTTGTTTGAAGACGGAAGAGATAAAGTTAGAAATTAAGAAAAAGGAAAAGGTACGGAGAAGAACAGAAAAAAAAATGTTCAAAATTGGGAAAAATGCAAAGAAAAATAATGAAATAAACGTTTTTGAAAAATAGATTCTCAAAACAGATACGAAACGGAAGAAGAGTTTCTTTCTACTACTTGTTGTTTTTTAGATTAATGTTTCACTCAATTTTAGAGAGTCTAGTTCATGTTATGGTTTAATCATAATATCGGAAGTAATCTTGTGGATTGAATTTTTTAATCCATTATGTTCTTGAAATTTATTTTTTGTTATTGATTTTAAACGTTTCCACTTTTTTACCCTTGAACTAGTGCCTTAAAAAGTTTGGTACGATATTAATCGTATTTCTGAGGAAGTTAAAAAAGTTTTGATTGAGATTAAAAGTAGAAAAGGCCGTGCGAAGAATAACTAAACAGATAAAGAACAGAGTAAGTGACAGAATGTTATCGAAAATATTTTCCTAAATCAATATTTTAAACCGCTTTACGTTATAACGTACAACTAATTTAAATTGGTAATATTAAATCCTAAAACGAAAGTTTAAACCGTATGCAGGAAATTATACTTCTAGATAAACAGTTGCGTAACTATGATCAAACTCAAAGTTTTGATCCTAATTTTAATATGTAAGTGAAATGCGGCAGTCGTAGTGGATAGACATACACATCTATACAAACACACATAAGTTGTAAATCCAAAAACGAAAGTTTAATACAAAAGTTTCTGGTGTTGGGATTAGTTTTTCAATGGCTTTCCGACAGTGGTCGTACATTTGCTGAATATATTTTCGTGAAAATCAAAAGATCAACGGTATGCAGAGTGCGGTAGAGGCGGATAGCCACACGCTCTTTTAGAGCCTGATATACATGGAATCCGTTTCTAACTTTGCAAAATGTTATTTAGGGCTTAAAGTCGGATTGTGGGGCCACTGTGGCCTCTTCCGCTGTTGTACTTGAACTGTTTTGTAATCCGCACGTTTCTAGCTCAATTCACAAAGTAATACATTTTAAAAGCGTTTGTGTTTTTATTTTCGTACCCCACATTCTTAATTGTTTTGTTTTAACTTTTTAATGCTGTTTGCGGATTATGCTGTAATAGTTTTCAAAACGAGCGAGCTTAAGCGAAAATGACACACGGGATTAGCAAACCAAAATCTATTGTAACTAGAAAACTCAATTAAAATGGCGATGTTTGTACTTTAAAACTAAACCTGTCGAAATAAAATTTAGAAAATGCAGACATACTGCAATAAACTTAAGAAATTGTTTCCAAATACAATGGTGCAATTTAAAAAGAAACTACATTTAAATACAGTTTCGAAAGTAATGATCGACTTTAAAAGCTATTAAAAAGTTCTATTACAGACTATGTAATTGTCTAGAGTAATTTATGACTAAATAGATCTCTAAGTCAAAATTTACTACGGTAATTACTTTTTCTAGTTTTCACACAAAAAAAATGGTACACTCTCGAAACGTTATTAAGCAATTTCAACTTTATGATGTAAATCAACCCAATCTAAATTATATGTTTGTTTTAAATTACTAACATTTCACATATCACGCATAAATATCTATTAGGAGGGTGGAAATGTAATAATTTTGTTTATCTAATAGTTTTTTTTTCTTTTTTAATGCGTCCGTTTAATGGCGTACTTAAACAAAATTCATTTTACCGGAAAAAAATTCGGAAATAAACGTTCGGGTAATACATTAATCCCAAAACTTCATATCTAAAATTAGAATTTTGGATTTATAATGGAGATGCCTTACTAAGATATAAGTAAAACAGGAAATAAAAATAAAATATTAGTATTGATTTATCTGTTAGGTATACGTCGTAGGGGAAAATGAAAAACTAAGGATTTATTTTGTATTAGTTCAGAAGTAGTTTTTGCATTTCTTTAACATATGTTTGCGGTTTTATTTATGTCTTATCGCTTTTTGATTTATTTTCTAAAACTATTACGATTCCGGTTACTTTTTAAATCATCATAAATATTTTCAGTTTTGTTATTACAATATTGCGTGGGTTTTGATTTAAGTTGAATTTCTTTTTTGATTAAAACTCTATGAGTTTGATCTTTTTTATTCGACTTTTTCTTTATAGAAAGTTTTGTAATAAATACTTTATTTGATAGTAAATTGGTGATTTTATTTTTTTTTACAATATTTTTAATTAGTATTTCGATTATGGATTTTTTTAAATTTCTTTTTATTTTTCTATTTAACATTTTTGTGTTCTTTTTAGTAGAATTAAAAATTGCATGCTTTGACATTTGGACTTTCGAATAAGTCCAGTTCAACAAATTCGGACAAAGGATTTGGAAGGTACAGCTATTTATTTACCATATCTCTGACTCTTACTATTTAGATACGAAGAAATGGTCAGTAGTATACAGGGTGTCCATTATCCACCTCTGTATAATGGGTAACTTTGTTATTTGTGAAGATACAGCTTCGCTTAAATTAGCGAAGTTGGGCAGAATTTCAAGAGCGTTTTGATGACATGAACAAATTTCAAATACATCGCCTACTTTCTAAGATAATATGAGAAAACTGAAAATGATCGATTTTTTCATTCTTCAAAATATTAATATTATCTCTTCCAAAATTGAAGTCAAAAAAGTGAAGACAGTCCTGTGCAATAAATTAATTTATTTATCTTATAAAAGAATGTAAGGTGGAACTTGAAAATTTTGAATGTGAGAACTGTGAGAATTATTTGCGAGCTAAAAAAAATCACTGATTGTAGTTCTAATCACGCTGCATGGAAAAGAAGAAAATGTACTGAATGTATTCATACTGTGGCGTTTAGGGTGTATACTCTAGACGCCGGGTTGAACCAGAGAAAGAATTCACACTCGAGTCGGGTTTTAGTAGCGTTTATTATTACACATACCGTGATCGAGCTGCACTATTTACAATTATGAATGAAAGCGGCGTAGGTTAGCACATAGTAATTGGCGTTCTATATGCGGTGTGGTGATACCTGATATTGTGGTATCACATGTCGCGCTGAAGACCGCCTCCCGGGTTGAATTGGACCGATGGATTCGAACAACGGGCCGATCTTCAACTGATGCTGGAGCTGTAACTACTTGACTGATTCTTAACTTATTGACTTCTCAACTATACTCATTATTCGGCTGTGACTGTATTGTACTGAACTGAACTGATTTCTATTATCGTACCTACATCGTTTTATACGTGCGAAGTAGCTTAGTTTTCTTAGTAAGCAAAGTTGTTAAGAAATGCTGACCGCGTTTGTTTGATTTCCGCGTTTCCTACGTAATATGCGGATGTAGAATTTGTGTTGATTGCGATGGGGTTGAGACGTCAACGAAGATAGGCAAAAAAAAATTGTTTCGCGGTTGTCTTCTTGTTGCGTTGTAGGGCGCTCTTATTGGCGCCGTTGCAGATGTTGTGCTATCGTTGGCTCTGTTGCGGATACTGTCGTTCGATGCGCTTTCGTTGGCGCTGTTGCGGATGCTGTCGTTTGGTGCGCTCTCGTTGGTGCTGTTGCGGATGCTGTCGTTTGGTGCGCTCTCGTTGGCGTTGTTGCGGCTGCTGCGTTTCGTTGCGCTCTTGTTGGCGCTGTTGCGGATGCTGCGATTGATGGGTTTGTCGTTGTTGCTTTTCGTTTTGTTGATGTTGCTGCTCCAGGGGTGAATTTGTGCGTTATGTGTGCTGTATTCGACAGCTTGTGTGCGCGAGCTCGTTGCTCCGCGCGTCCTGTATGCGAACGTCAGAACCAGGCGTCCAAGTTTCGTGACGTGTGGACGAGCATGCGGCTTCAGCGCGAATGTACGTCAAAGACTTGGGCCTGTGGGTTCCGTGACGTATGTGCGGGTGTGGTTGATCGTTGACGGCTATGTCGTCGAGACGTAGTGCGCGTCGTGATTGTTTGTTTCTCTGAAACAGCGGTCGTGGCGTTTGTGGTCGTTGCAGCGTCGTTGCGTTTCATCTTAGCGGGGTTTTGTTGGGTGATGGTGTTGATGAAATGTCTTCGTTTGTGGTTCATCAGCTCAAGGTTATGCGCGTTACATCATTGAATGAGTGAGAAGAATGTCGGTGCCGACGATTTCCAAGGCGGACGCATCGATGGCACGCGTTATGTTGGCGGGTGTCGTCATGGCAGGTGTGATGTGGCGGACGTGTTGTCGTTGTCGGACGACGGTTGGGGCGGTCCATTTCCCGTTCATGTCGCAGCGTAGGTATAAAAAAATTTTGCGATCATAGCTGATGCTGTTGCCTTGTTGCTCCTCGTCGAATGTTTGTCTTTCTCTGATTTGATCACATCGGGGGTCACCACTGTGGCGTTTAGGGTGTATACTGTAGACGCCGGGTTGAACTAGGGAAAGAATTCACACTCAAGTCGGGTTTTAGTAGCGTTTATTATTACACACACGGTGATCGAGCTGCACTATTTATAATTATGAATGAAAGCGGTGTAGTTCAGCACATAGTAATTAGCGTACTATATGCGGTGTGGTGATACCTGATATTGTGGTATCACATGTCGCGCTGAAGACCGCGGCCCGGGTTGAATTGGACCGATGGATCCGAACAACGGGCCGATCTCCAACTGGTGCTGGAGCTGTAACTACTTGACTGATTTTTAACTTATTGACTTCTCAACTGTACTCATTATTCGGCTGTGACTGTACTGTACTGATCTAAACTGATTTCTGTTATCGTACCTACTTTGTTTTATACGTGCGAAGTAGGTTAGTTTGCTTAGTAAGCAAGGTCGTTAAGAAATGCTGACCGCGTTAGCTTACTTGCAATCGTTTGGTTGATTTCCGCGATGTAGAATTTGTGTTGATTGCGATGGAGTTGAGACGTCAACCCCACAATACTTTGAATGCTGTCAAACGAAATATTTTTTGCCCTGCCTGCAATAAAAATGTTTCATTCACTTCCCCTGAAACAAAAAACTGAAAATGGTATCGACTGATCTTTAGACATACCTTCCTCATCTACATCTTTGAACTGCACAAATGATTATAATTAAGGTTGGTCATATTAATATTCGCTCACTGACCATCAATTGTCTTTATTAATGTCTACACATGTTTAATGTTTTTGGTATTTCTGAAACTTGGTTGGACCAAAATATTAATAACCAATCAATTGGGATTTCTGGATATAATGTTGTTAGAGCTGATCGTGAAATTCGGGGAGGTGGGGTTGCTATCTATATTTCTAACAAATTTAAATTTACTCCTTTGAATGTTGATTATACTTCTCTTTCTAAATTACAATATATATTCATTAAGTTTAAAGAATTGTTTATGGCTTTGGTGTGTTTTATCGTCCTCTTAATCTGAGTCAAGATTGGTTTACAGATTTTGAAAATATTTTATCACGTGTTAATTTTCAAGTTGATAAATTAGTTTGTCTTGGTGACCGTTGAATAGCAACGATGTGCAAAGACTGATTGCTATTTTATTTCATTCAATATTTAACAATTAGTGGATAATCCTACACGGATTGGCAACTACTCACCTTCTCTTCTTGATTTAATTTGTGTATCGGACAATATAATCAGTTTTGAAACTAAGTGTGATAATGTCAGTAACATCAGTGTTCATATGTTAATATATAGTATTTTAGATATATCTGTGCACATTCAACCTCTAATAGAAGTTACTTTCCGATCTTTTAAAGATTTTGACATCTGTATCTATTTGATGTTCATGCACCAACTCGTACATTTGTAATCAAAAAACAATATCAACCATAATGTTCTCAAGTTTAGTTTATTTAATTAAAACGATATTATAAATACCTTGTTGAATTGATGCGGAACTCGTACGGGAATAGGTCGGAATGGTGTTATTCATACGACAAACGTCTCAAGGTTGGAAGTTGTCAACCGGAAATCGAAATAATACTTTTTGTTGCAAGATGCCTAAAGGACGTATTGTTACGGTAATTCTTTCTTTTAAATGCCACAATGGCAGTCATCACGATAAACATAAACTACCTAGGTAGGTTAATGCGAAGTTGTGCGGGAAATTCTTTAAAAAATCGCTTGAGCGAATACTCGGTGAGAATACTACATTCCCATTAAACATCATATAATATTTCGGAATGAAGATTGCTTAAACCGGGTCTAGCGAAACAGGGCAGTTACCCTTTTATCTAACTTCAAAACCAAAAATTTGAATTTTCACCAACACAATGCGTGCTAAACGTACATGTTAACTTTATGAGGACTGGACGCTATGCTTAAAATGAAACGCACCCAAATTCATTGTTTAAGAAAATCTTTGAAATGTCTTATTGGTAACAAATTCTGTTAAAATAACAAGCAAAAGCGAAAACATTATGCGAAAGCGGACATATTAAGGCAAATCTACGACCAGAATAGCAACGAAGGTTACGCTTTTTATGGCTAAACTGATTCTAATAATAAAATAAGATAGAGGACTATTTAATATTATTTTTCTCAAAAATTTATAATACAACTTCATAATTTTTTTACATTTTTGTACGGAGAAAAAAATGTCAATAAAATATACTTGAAAATAAATTTGATTATGAAAGCTTTGGTATACTTCAATATAATTCTGACTTACATAGCTCATCCAGTATCTTTCAACGCAACATTTACAAATATATATGGTTCATATAGGTACTTTTTATTTAAAACAAAAAAATAAATAAAATGCCGCCAACACCAAACTGAATAATATTTCGACTTTACGGAGGCTTATTCAAGAATTTCGAAATGTTCCTGTCCATAAATTCAAAAAAAGTGTAGACACAGTTATTTGTTTAATATTTTCTCTTGGATTAGTAGAATTAAGAAAATATCTGTGGTAGAGCCCAAAAATCACTTTTTGGAAGTGAATTTACCTAATACTTATTTGCAGCCGTAAAGTAACCTTTTTTTTACTAATCTGTCAAAAATATGGTGAAACCATAATAGCGATTCTCACGACTTTCAAGAAGTGATTTAGTAATAAATGTGTTACCACTACGTAATAATTAATGTAGTTAGGGATTATTCTTAGGTAACGGTCGCTTCTGTAATATTTAATATTTGAAAGATTCAGGATTAATTGAATTTTGATCGCATATAGCGATTTGTTGTAAATTCAAGTACGTAACGAAGAGAGGAGAATCAGATAAATAGAAATGGTCATTGGTGGTACATATTAAGAAAATGTTTGTTAAAACTGTAGGGAAAAAAGAGGGCGTTTGAAAATTGTCGGTGGCAGTTGTGAGCGTGATAAACATATGCGATAGTTGGCCGTTCTGAACAAACGTTTAAGATGGTCGTTATGAAAAATGTGGGCGTTGTGATTGCAGCTGTAGTGGGCATTAAGAAAAAGTTGTGAACATGTAGGAAAGTGGTAGTTTTAAGAAAGTTGGATGTTGTGAACAAACGTCAAAGGTGAGCATTATGAGTAGCAAACGTGGCCGATGTGAAAAGTGGCCGTTGTGATCTAAAAAAATATGACCTAAATCGGTAAATCTTAAAAATTTTTATATTTCAAAATATTGCTTCTCTTATTTTGGTTATTGTTCTTTTTTTCTACGGTATATTAAAATCCATAATGTTTTTCATAAAACTTTAACGCAACCGAACGAAGAAAATCTGAAAGAATAAGCGAAAAGGCTTTTAAACCGTAACTCGCCTCGTCGCTCAAATGAAACTGCACTAGTTTAAATTGCAACAAATATATAAGGAAGCAAAATTGGTTTATTGGTTTCTTCAAGCGCTACTTACCGTGTTCGAGCTTTTATTTACTTTCGCGCGAATGGTTTATTTCTTCTACTTCACTTCATAAGCTACAAAATTGTATTCGTAAATACGAAAATGAAATTATTGTCGTTTCGTGATTTTAATAATTGCAAATGTAGGTCGCCGCCTGTGTGAAATATTGCAGGTGAGTTGACGTAGCACAGGCTGTTCACATCGTTAATCAGTATGGCATTAATGAATCAATCTGGAACTCGAAAACGAAATAATGTTTCGGCACTTCAGCCGTTCGACGGGGGTTGCTATTTCATCGTACATTAACTCATCCCATTTCTCATCCATCTTCATTTCCTATTCTACTGCACTGCGTCTACCTTGTTTAATTTGATAAAGATGCTACGATAAACGATCAGAGCGTACTTAATCAATCCGGTATGATTCTTAAATGAAACTTATGAGTACACTCTCAACTAACTTTGTTTTCCGTTTCTTTAACTCCTAATAAATCTTTTAAAAGTTGAGAAACTCGACGACGAAACAGCGCTAAATGACATAATCGTTTAATTCAATTGTGAGTTGTGTTCCTCTTGTTTATGTTCACATATCAGCGCGTCGTGAAGTTGTTGTAAAGTTGCTCGAAGATGAGGCCCTCAGGTTATTTATCGTTGTAGTTAACGCCACATACAGGCGCTGTTAAAGCCTGGCCCTCTTTCTGCTACCCCACAAACAGACGCTGAAATATTTGTAGACATTCTAATTTGCGTAGATTGCGTCGATTCCAAAACTAAAACATAATTTATTTAAATTATACAAAAAGGTTTATGTGTTTGCGTAAGCATTTGTTTTTCTACTTAACAACTTTTCGGGAAACACTTAATTAGGTACACGACGGGAATGACTAATGTCCGCAGTTTCTCTGGAGTTTTTATAAACAAATTTGTCATCTTGGTAAACAAATATTTTTTATTTGCCGTCTTAGTTTTTGCCCACCTTTTACCGCAATAACACTAATTACTGTTTTCACAAAATGTTGTCTTAATTATCTGGAAGATGATAAATTAATTTTTTGTTGTTACATTTTTGCTTCTGTTATATATTAGAGTACGTAATTTTACATTTCTTTTTTTTTAAATTTTTGTTAAGTGGATTGTGAATGAGTATAAATAATAATTAATTACTTGACCATTTTTATAAAGGTGTCTTTAAAATGCGAACGTTTATTTTAACAGTATGTAGTTCTAGTCAAGTAAAATCGATTTAATCAAAATTATACTTAAAATTGGTAAAAATTAAGAATTTTACTAGAACTATTTCTTCTTCTTCTTTTTCGACTCTTTCCTCTATAAGTTTGTCGTCTTCAGCATTCATAATTCTTTATTTTCCCAGTCTCCGGTGTTTTATCTGTCTCTTCCGTGATTGATTTATTATTTTAGATGTCTTCTCTATTTGAGAGGTGGTCTTTCAGTTCGTTGTCTTCCTTATGGTTTGCAATGTAGCATATTTTTTGGGCATCTCTCTTTCGTCATTCTCTCCATATGTCCATGGACATGTTGTTACGTTTTTGCTTCTGTTATATATTAGAGTACATAATTTTTTATCTTATTTTCCTCAATTTTTTTTTAAGTGAATTGTGAATGAGTATAAATATTTTTATGAAGGTGTCCTTAAAATGCGAGCGTTTATTTTAACAGTGTGTAGTTCTAGTCAAGTAAAATCGATTCAAACAAAAATTATACTTAAAATTGCGAAAAATTCAGAATTTTACTAAGAAATATTTCTTCTTCTTCTTTTTCGACTCTTTCCTCTATAAGTTTGTCGTCTTCAGCATTCATAATTCTTTATTTTCCCAGTCTCCGGTTTTTTACCTGTCTCTTCCATGATTGATTTATTAGTTTCGATGTCTTCTCTATTTGAGAGGTGGTCTTTCAGTTCGTTGTCTTCCTTATGGTTTGCAATGTAGCATATTTTTGGGCATCTCTCTTTCGTCATTCTCTCCATATGTTCATGGACATGTTGTTACGTTTTTGCTTCTGTTATATATTAGAGTACATAATTTTATATTTTATTTTTCTCAATTTTTTTTTAAGTGGATTGTGAATGAGTATAAATAATATTTTTATGAAGGTGTTCTTAAAATGCGAGCGTTTATTTTAACAGTGTGTAGTTCTAGTCAAGTAAAATCGATTTAAACAAAAATTATACTTAAAATTGCGAAAAATTCAGAATTTTACTACGAAAAATTATTCTTCTTCTTTTTCGACTTTTTCTTCTATAAGTTTGTCATTTTCTCCATATGTCCGTGGACATGTTGTTACGTTTTGCTTCTGTTATATATTAGAGTGCATAATTTTACATCTCTTTTTTTCAATTTTTGATAAGTGAATTTTGAATGAATATAAATAATAATTAATTACTTGACTATTTTTATTTAGAATATTTTCCGAATCTCCGGTTTTTTAACTGTCTTTTCTATGATTGATTTATTAGTTTAGATGTCTTCTCTATTTGAGAGGTGATCTTTCAGTTCGTTGTGTTCCTTATGGTTTGCAATGTAGCATATTTTTTGGGCATCTCTCTTTCGTCATTCTCTCCATATGTCCATGGACATGTTGTTACGTTTTTGCTTCTGTTATATATTAGAGTACATAATTTTATATCTTATTTTTCTCAATTTTTTTTAAGTGGATTGTGAATGAGTATAAATAATATTTTTATGAAGGTGTCCTAAAATGCGAGCGTTTATTTTAACAGTGTGTAGTTTTAGTCAAGTAAAATCGATTTAATCAAAATTATACTTAAAATTGCGAAAAATTAAGAATTTTACTAGATATTTTCTTCTTCTCTTTTTGACTCTTTCCTCTATAAGTTTGTCTTCTTCAGCATTCATAATTCTTTATTTTCCCAATCTCCGGTTTTTTATCTGTCTCTTCCATGATTGATGTATTAGTTTAGATGTCTTCTATTTGAGAGGTGATCTTTCAGTTCGTTGTCTTCCTTATGGTTTGCAATGTAGCATATTTTTGGGCATCTCTTTTGTCATTCTCTCCATATGTCCATGGACATGTTACGTTTTGCTTCTGTTATATATTAAAGTACATAATTTTATATCTTATTTTCTCAATTTTTTTAAGTGGATTGTGAATGAGTATAAATATTTTTATGAAGGTGTCCTTAAAATGCGAGCGTTTATTTTAACAGTGTGAGTTCTAGTCAAGTAAAATCGATTTAAACAAAATTATACTTAAAATTGCGAAAAATTCAGAATTTTACTAAGAAATATTTCTTCTTCTTCTTTTTCGACTCTTTCCTCTATAAGTTTGTCGTCTTCAGCATTCATAATTCTTTATTTTCCCAGTCTCCGGTTTTTTATCTGTCTCTTCCATGATTGATTTATTAGTTCCGATGTCTTCTCTATTTGAGAGGTGGTCTTTCAGTTCGTTGTCTTCCTTATGGTTTGCAATGTACTATACTTTTTGGGCATCTCTCTTTCGTCATTCTCTCCATATGTTCATGGACATGTTGTTACGTTTTGCTTCTGTTATATATTAGAGTACATAATTTTATATCTTATTTTTCTCAATTTTTTTTTAAGTGGAATGTGAATGAGTATAAATAATATTTTTATGAAGGTGTCCTTAAAATGCGAGCGTTTATTTTAACAGTGTGTAGTTCTAGTCAAGTAAAATCGATTTAAACAAAAATTATACTTAAAATTGCGAAAAATTCAGAATTTTACTAAGAAATATTTCTTCTTCTTTTTCGACTTTTTCTTCTATAAGTTTGTCATTTTCTCCATATGTCCGTGGACATGTTGTTACGTTTTTGCTTCTGTTATATATTAGAGTGCATAATTTTACATCTCTTTTTTTCAATTTTTTGATAAGTGAATTTTGAATGAATATAAATAATAATTAATTACTTGACTATTTTTATATAGGTGTCTTTAGAATGCGAGCGTTTATTTTAACAATGTGTAGTTCTAGTCAAGTAAAATCGATTTAAAAAAATGCGAAAAATTAAGAATCTTACTAAAAATATTTTTTATTCTTTTTTACTTTTTCCTCTATAAGGTTGTCGTCTTCAGCATCCATAATTTTCTATTTTCCAATCTCCGATTTTTATTTTTCTCTTCCATGACTGATTTATTAGTTTACATGAGTTCTCCATTTGAGAGGTTGTCTTCCAGTTCGTTGTCCTTTTATGGTTTTTAATGTAGTATATTTTTGGGCATCTCCGTGGACATGTGGCGAGAATGACGAAAGAGAGTTCTGTTGTCTAACTTCCTAGTAATTGATGTTTTCATTTTAATTTCTTGCTATACCTTTGATCTTTTCCGTACACTATTTATCTTCTCTTGTAAATTGTAGGCTTCTCCTCAGGAAATTCTATTTGACCCAAAATTTTGTCTTAATAGTTTCTCCATTATATAACACTATGTTTTGTACAATGCTTTCGTAAATGTGGTTTATTGTCTTTTTTTGTTAGCATTTTGGTCCAAATAATTCCATGTAAGGTGGTCCTTGTTGCTTTCTTTCCCACTCCTGTTCTATTTTTTTTGTCCTCCTCTACTGTGCGATTACTTGATCTTATTATTTGAAGGTATTGCAATTTTTATTTTTATTGTCATTCCCTTGTTTTCAAACTCTTCTTCTAGTGTTTATATCCCGTATTCCATATCCGCTTTCGTTTTTGCCCAAATAACTGTATCGTCTGCAAATACTAAAGATCTAAGTTCTTCTTCTATTTTTATTCCTCTTTCTACACATCTTCGGTTCAATGTTTGTAACATCTCGTCTAGATATACCGTGTGTCCTACGGAAAAGTATAGGCATTAATATGTTAAATTAAAATTAACGTATATTTTTCAAGTTAGTTTTTGTGAAATTTTATGGATTTTCATTTATTATGCGGCCTTCGTAGACGAGTTAGTTAATTTGTTGCCTAGTAATTTTTTGCGCTTTTTAACTAGGGTTCAATTCCGATTCCAGAATTTTTTATTAACTTTATTATCATTATAATACAATTTGGTAAAGTGAATTTATCATTTTGAAAAAAAATTAAACTCATTTTATAATAATTGTGTTTTTAATAACATCAATAATTTTATTAATAAAAAAATTACGAACCCCATTTTTTTCTCGTAAATTATAAAATTTACTGTTTTTTTTAAAATTAAAATACGCTTTAAACATATACACTACCACATAAATTTGTTCACATTTATCTTGTGCTATATTGTGGTGAAATTGTTCCAGAAAACAGATATTAATTAATTTTGAATTTAACGCCTATACTTTTCGTGGGACACACGGTATATTAAATAGCAATGGTGATACTGTACATGCTTGTTTATAGTACTGATGTTTTGGTTTATTAGTTTTCTGTAGATATATTCTATTATAGTTTATTATATGCATTCTTCTTGCTAACAATGAGTGGCGTTTGAATATCTCAATTTTACATAGAAGATAAATAATATTGTTTGTGACATTTAACCTTACGTTTAACCGCCAGTTTCTCTTATTTCACTTGTCCCCAGACATTTTTTCCTTATTATTTATATCCAACTGACATGTTCAGTCTGTTTCCATTTTTGTTTTGCTACTCCTTTTGCTTTCACTTTTGCCTTTTCAGTCATTTCTTCATTTCTTTATCTACTAGAGGGGCTCTTAATTTTTTGTTCTATGGGCATTTGATAATCTTACTTGTAATTGCTCTCTGTACAGTAGGTCATTGCTTTGTTTCAACGCTTTATTTAGTTTTTTTTAATTCTAATTTCTAGACTGTCCATTCTACTAACTAATTTTTAGTTTTGCCTTCTCCATCTTCTGTACTTTTTTCTGTGCCTGCTTATTAATGCATAGTCTTGGGTTGTGTGATTTATTTGTGTGACTTTTTTCTACATTGTCACTATTGTTTTGTTAAATGTCGCAGCTCTAGCAGATCTCTTCTTACGATCACTTTTCAGCCAATCCTCGCCGGTTGCCTTTTTCTTAGACCATGATTTTGGATCTGAGAAGAGTTGTAGGGCACTATTAAAACGTTCATGCCGTTTTTCTTATTTTTTACTCACTTTGTGATTTTCCAAAGCATTATTCATAATTGTGGAACTGAAATTTCCTTTTGACGTTCTTCTTCTTTTCTTTTTTTCTCCGATTGAATTAAAAAAGTGCACTGCTTACGTTATTAAATATCATGTATACTTTTTGACTAGACAAACATAAAAAATTTTATTCTTTGAGAACAAATTCAAAGGATGCTCAGACTGACGACGTATTTTAATATAGCGCCAATTTAAATATATTTTTTAAGTTAACGATTATGGTGCATTGTACCGTATGGTGCATCGTACCAACGTCTCCTGCACCCAGTGAATCAAAATAAACTAATTTCAATGCGGTGTAAAACAAAAACGTGGAGTAGACTGAACAAAAATCATGATCATAGGTTTGATTCAAGATTTTTTGTACCAACAATGTTTTAGGACTTTCTTTGGTTTTTCTGAAATAAATGGTTTTTTTGTTTATTTTTTGTTGTTGTTCAACAAAGGACGAAAGAAACCCTCTCTCAGCAGCCGGAGTGTACCGTATACCTTGTTCTTGTGGCAAATAATACATAGAAACCACTAAGAGATTGATGGGAACATCATCGCGAATACTGTCGTCTGGGACACACTGAAAAGTCAGCGGTAACCGAACATGCGCTTAGCAATTAGGATCCCAAGATACCTTAAGTTACTAGCAGCGACTAACATTTATAATAACAGATTGGAAGGAAGACCCTGACACTCAACCACATCTGGAATCCATTTCTCAAGAACCTTACAAAAAACCGGTTTTGACCGGAGCGATGCAAGTCCCTTTCCCTTTGAAATATATTGAATAAATATAGCTTGCGCAGCGGACCTATTAATCTACATCCAACATCGAAGATGGAATCACCTCTGAAGTAGCTGACCATTCGCGTTAACGAAACGTTCGGGACAAATTCCAATCAACAACGACTATTAGACCTAAATCTGGATAACACTCTTAAGGTTATTCTTTTTAAAAAAGGAGCTTGATTACTCCATTTAAATTTTACATTAACAAGTTTTTTTTTTTACGAATCTTCGTGGAGTGGAGCTAAAATAAAACTGCCCCAACAATGGAAGCTTTAGCAAGGCTAAACTAGAAAACGGCTTAAAAAGACTATCTTCAAACCAACCAAGAAGATTCAGCATACCATCAGACCAACAAAGGACGAAAGAGATTTTCCTTTAGCAATCGGAGTTTACCGTATACCTTATTCTTAAGGACCATTGATCTAACTGTCGTCTGGGACCCGTCGATAAATTAGCGGTAGCCAAATATATGCTCTTTGAGAGCTCCGAGTTACTGGCAGCTGCTAACGGTTATCATAACAGATTGGTTAGAAATTCCGTCGAGATCCATAAACAACCAGAAAACTTTAACTGAAGGAAAGAAACCCCAAGGCCTACAAAAACTCATCAAAACTGTATAGACAACTTTCCAACAAATTTGCCCTCAACAAAGATTTGTATTTTTTTATCGAAGTTTCTGTTCTAATATTAGGTGGCAGCGCATTATAAACTTGGAGACCCTTGTAATAAACTCATTTTTTAAAGAAAGACGTTGAGTGTTTTGGAATCCGTAGTGATTTAGAGAATCTTGTAGACATGTTAAATTTCCTGTCGTATTTATCATTATTTTTAACAAATACATGGAGGTTTTCTTTAACAAAGGATGCCAATTCTAAAATATACAAACACGGTACTGGTAATATTCCTAGCTGTCGAAATAGAGGTTTGCATGGTTCCGTAGGGCTTTTCCCTAGTATACATCTTATTATTCTCTTTTGGACTAACAAAACTTCATATAAATTGGAAGCACCCCAAAATATTAGACCGTAGAGTTTAAGTCATTGATATAGATGAGAAAGAGGAGGGGGCCCAAAATTGAACCTTGTGGTACACCTCGGTAAATGGGTTTAGGATCTGACAAACTAACCCTTTGAGATCTGTTGGTAAGATATGATCTAAGTAGTTGTAGGGCTAAGCCACGGATACCTATGGACTGTAGTTTACAAAATAACACGTTGTGGTTAAGGGAATCAAACGCTTTAGATAGATCAAAATAAATCCCAACTACAGAGTTGCCTTTATCTAACCCGTTAACAATGCTATTTATCGATTGGAAGATTGCGTTGAACGCCCTTTCATGAATCCATGTTGAGAAAATGAAAAAAAGTTAATAGATAAAAGATAATTGTGTAAGCGATTATAAATTAAATGTTCAAACATTTTAGAAAAGGCCGATAATAGGGATATAGGACGATAGTTGTTGATGTCCTTCTTGGAACCTTTATTCTTATAGACACGGATGACAATGGCTTGTTTTAGTTTTTCGGGAAATTACCCCTCTACTACACATTTGTTAAAGAATTTGATCAAAAAATTTGAGCGGATGTTTTCATTGAAAGATGACAGAGACTTTACCCGTCATCGGCCGAAAAGATCGACTGAAAAGAAAAGACAGTGGGGCAGCACGACCAAGCACCTCCATTCGAAATCGTAGCCAGGAACTAAACATTCATCACAGCACTCTTCAACGGATTTTGAAAAAAGATTTACATCTTCATGCTTACAAAATCCAGCTGACTCAACAGTTGCAGCCTAACGATCATGGACAGCGCAGAAGCTTTACCAACTGGATCTTGGAACAACTGCAAATTGACGATGAATTTCACAACAAAATCATCTTTAGTAACGAGGCTCATTTTCACCTTAACGGCTTCGTTAACAAACAGAATTCTCGTATCTGGGGAGATGAAAATCCACATGTCATTCAATTACATCCTCAAAAAGTGACAGTATGGTGTGTCATGTGGGCAGGAGGGATAATTTTTTCAAAATGATGAAGTTGCCGCCGTGACTGTCAACGGTCATCGTTACCGCGCCATGTTGATAGACTTTTTTTGACAAGAATTAGACGGAATGGACTTAAATGAGATGTGGTTTTAACAGGATAGCGCTACCTGTCACTCCGCAAGGGAAACAATGACTTTGTTACAAACCAAGTTTTCAGGTCGAGTAATTTCTCGTTTAGGAAACCAAAACTGGCCGCCAAGAAGTTGTGATTTAACTTGTTTGGACTATTTTCTCTGGGGTTTTTTAAAAAGTAAGGTCTATGCGAACCATCCTGAGACAACTGAGGAACTCTAAGAAGAAATAGCACGTCAAATTTGTCAAATCCAGCAGCCCTTACTGCAAAATGTACTGCAAAATTTCATCAAAAGAGTGCATACCTGCCAACAGAGCAACGGTGGCCATTTAACCGATATTTTGTTTTATGTGTAAATGTCATCACTACCTCCATACATATGTTAAAAAAAATTTTAATAAAATATTAAATAAATATATATTTTTTAATTTTAAAATTCAAGTTCTTGCTAAGACACTCTTTATTATAATATACGTATATTTCTGCCAGAATTGTAAGGTCAATTATGGTGTAGAAAACAATTATTTGAATGTTTCTCTTATGTATTTGTTTTTTCACTTAACATAGTTCTTCTCCTACAAACCTAATATTATTTTTCATACTAAATGCATTTAAAAAAAGTAATATGAATATTATACACTCTTTTTTATCTACTCTTGAGCTTTCAAACATTGCGAATGCGAATCTGGTATTTTATTACGCCCTAAATTTGTAGATAGTAACAGTGGAGGTAAAATAAAACTGCCTTTATAGGTATAGTACTGCCGACGTTTCGCCCTAACAAATGAAAGCTTTATCAAGGTTAAACTAGAAAACGGCCTGAAAAGACGGCGTATTTGCTGGGGGAATCTTCGGCAATACTACACCTATTTCACCCCAGGAAAATCCCTAAAAAAATGAAAATTATTCATTCATTGTGAATTTGGTGTTTGGATTTTTTGTAACAGAGATTTGATTATATTTTGATACCATTGCCCCAACTACACTTAATAGATGATATTCTTATTTTTTTGTTGAATTGAAAGTTGTTCACAAGTATTGTTTGAATAATTTTTTGTGCATTGTCACGTAACCTTTAATTCAAAATGTGTTTGATTCTTCTAATTATACAAAAAATATATGCAACTTACTTTTTTATGAATTCAAAATTGAGTGTTAAACAATTCTATATATCAAGGCACTTCAACGAAACTTGCTGATATCCAGTTTAAAAACGTATAAAATCGTTTATTGTAGCTTTTATTCAGAAAATTTTATTTACAAATATATTTAAGCTCTAAAGCACTTTGCGGTAAGAACATGCACTCGAATTTATTAATAAAAATAGAATTTCTAGGTATAAACAAATTTTATCGACGAGTGCAGTCCGTACATTAAAAATATTGAAAACCCTACATTTTTCATGTACACAAAACGATAAGTAACGAAAATAACAATAAAAGAAATACGTAATTACATTAACAATAAAGAAAAACGTCGTTCTTATTTATGTCAAGTTAATCTACATATTCAATAATTCTACGTCTACATCAAACTGCCTGCTCGTTTTGCTTTCATGCATTTTTCTGGTTTCATCCAATTTCCGAAAACAATTGAAAGATCCCTGGCGTTCCTAAGATAAGTAGAGGATACGTTGGGAATTCAAGGAAATGGAACTAAGTTTGCATGTTTTGTTTACTCTCTGGTGGGAGTTTAGAAAGCTAACGGACCTGATGTATAGCGCGTCATCGAGTCGCCCGAATTATATATTTTTTTGTGTTATTTTTTTCATCTTTCTGCTTGTGTCATTAATCATTTTATTTTGTTTATCGAGTTAAATGAAGAAATTTCGCCTTTAATCGAGTCGAAATAATAATATAGGTTATATTGCCGAATTTGTTTGTGTAATTTTGGCCAATTTTCGTATTTGTAGTTTTACGGTATGGAAAACGTTTGGAAATGCGAAACCGGTGTGTCGACAAACAAGTGATTGGGGTTGGGGAAGTTTGAATCAATGTTACGATGGCGCCTCCACGACGCCGGGGTCGTCCCCAGGAACAAGAGGTGCGATGAAAGAGTACTTTTTATATGTATTACGGCCAAATTCGCATCGAACCATTTTATTTCTCTTTCGTTCGCAAATACCAAATGGATGTTTGACCTAAATGGAAAGTATCCCCTTTTTCGCATTCAAAGTTTTTGCGACGGCGCCGACTTTTACAAAAATAAGTTTACCGTTATCACACTATCAATTTATTTTTTTCGTCAGCTTGTACGAATGGCCCGACATAAATTTAAAATTTTAAAATGAAAATAACACGATTTTCACTTTCTAGGAAGTGTTGAAAAAAGTTGAAGTATGAATAAATTTTACCCTCTAACAGAAATTTATAGATGCACTTGTACATTTTAAAAGCTTAAATTTTTAAAAGTTTGTTTCTGAATAGATTTTGGCACAAGTGAGCTGATAATTTTTTTATTTGATGGCATTATGATGAAGTGAAAGGTTGTTGAAAACAAAATCCCAATCTACTTTGACCTAAATTGCCGTAAAAAGAAGAAAAATATACATAAATTTTGTACGAAATTGGGAAAAGAAATAAATCTTGAGACCACTTTAGGGCTACAGTGACCCATAAATATTTTATAAAACTACACGTGTAAAAATATCTATTTAACAACAACGTTTTTTTTTCTCTTAGGCCAAATAATAAAATTTTTATAAAAATTTTCATTAATATCCTAGTAGGTTATTATAAGTTTCCGGGTCAAAAATATTTCGGTACATATGTGATCGATGCTCTTCTCTTTTGTCTGTTACTTTAACATTTCTATTCCCAAAAGCAGCCAAAGAAATACCTACTTGCATGATTTTTCCGTATAAATTTTTATACACCAAATTTTTATTCCGTATGTTACTCGTGGGAATCCACCTACTCCAAATATTGTATGAAATTGCCTTCTTTTTTTTATTAGATGGAATATTTAATTTTCAGTTTATTTTAATATCTTAGATCGAGCGTGTAACAACCAGGAACGCGTCATTAAACCCTCTTTCGTCAAAATGTTCAAGTCGGGTATAAAATTTATTTGATTTGGAGACTAAGTGCGCGAAAATAATAACGAAATTCGTTTTAAATTGTTAATTTAAAAAAAAAGAAGAGAACAGGTGGGGAAGTAAAGAAGCAAAGCAGTTTACAGGATGGATCATTGGGGTTTAGAAATGTCAGAACGAGCGCGGAATTACATGGATCCCTACGGACTCCTGCAAATGTCACCACTCAGCACCGACTTGTACATACAATAATGATATCCTGAGGGAATCCTAGAATGGACTACGTTCGCGTACACGATGGACTGTCGAGGTTTCCCTTTAATATAATAACTGCACATCTCGCAGTTTATGACATCAATTAAAAACAAATGGACATTAATTAATTTACAAAGCAAAATTTCAATTAGCTTAATACAAAAACTTAATTGTTACATCATCGTTGAATTATTATTAATGTTACTCATGGTTAGTATTGTTCTTTTTCGATTTAAATTACAATTACCACAGTGGTTTGCAAACGAATCGTTTTTTTTTCGAAATTGGGTTACAGATTAGTCCACTTGCAGAAAAAGGTAGCTGCTTGAATGAGAGAAGGAAACGCTTACAAATTCCTACGAACTCATTTGCTAGGAATTATGTAGGTTGTTGAGTTAATCTTATATAACCTTTAAAAAAATTTTCTCAGCTGTATATAAATTTGTTAATTGAAAAAAAGGCATGATTTTACGTTTACACTTATTATTATTTTCTTACTACGTATAATAAATTACTTAGTTTGTGTGGATGCTTAAGCTTTTGTACAATCTCTAAGGAGATAACCACGTAGAAAGGTTTTGCTGCGCAGAACGCAATTGTATTAAGATTCAAAGCATCACATATGTCTGCATTATCCTTCATCTTTATCTTCCGCAAACAATATTAAGTCGACTGCCACATAATCAACCGAAGTATAACCATTGCAAATAATTTTACTCAATCGCACAAGGAGGAGGTAAAATTTAGAGAAGATTTTGACTACATTTTCAACATTTCCAAAATATAAACTGAATCTCATATTTTTTTACTCCACATATTATAAATAAGATGGGGGAGTTATGCGACGGTTTCCAAAACGAATATTTTAACATTCTTTTTTTTTCACTTTTTCCGACGTATTAGAGCCAGTACGTTAATTACTGAGATATAACAATCACGTGACACTAATTGTTGTAATAATATCTCCACCAATATCAATTATAAAGTTGTTGGAAATCCTATTGTCTATAGCTTTTGTTTGAACTATTTTTTTCTAAAACGCAATTTCGTATAACGGCTTACAGTTAGATACATTTAACTATTGTTGGCCGATACTGAAATGTTTAATTGCTTCGCGATGCACATTTCATTCTACATAAGTATAGACTTTTTTCTACAACGTATTTGATTTTACTGCACATCCTGTATATAAATAAAATCCGTCGTTCAGATTTTTATAAAACTTTGCATATGGATTTTATATATAATAGTGCAGTTCTGATTAGATTTTTGACATAATCAATCAAAACAAAATGGCCGTTAACCTAAATAGATTTTCGAAATCCTAGAGTATTTACAAAAATATTTATTTTACACATTTTTTTACAACGTGAAATAGGATTTCCAAATCTCAAAGATTAAGTTATAAAATATGAAACAGAAGAAGCACTTAACCCAACTATATCATTATAATGTAGCCTTGAAATGATTACGCGACCAAACGTATTTGGGTTCAACTGTCTCAGCGACCAAATGACCCGTGTTTAAATTGTTAAAAACATATTTGTTCCATTATCTAACGTATGTGCTAACAAAAATCTAATCATGTTTCATGTACGTTTATGGAATGCATTATATTTGTTAAGGGATATACGAGGATATATTGAAAAATTCTTAGCCTACTATAGAACCAAACAAAATTTCAATGTCAAAATATGTTATTACCTTTCAAAAAAAATGTTTCTTCTTGCTCTGCAAACCAGACCTCCACAGCTTCTATTACCTCCTTGTTGGAAGAAAATGTACGACTTTTTAAACTATTTTTCCCTTGAGGAAAGAGGTGATAGTCGGACGGAGCCAAATCGGGTGAATAAGGGGGGTGTTCAAACCCTAAATCACGAATTTTTTGCATGGCAACATGAGATTTGTGTGCAGGGGCGTTGTCCTGCAAAAACAAAACACCTTTGGATAGCTTTCCGCGTCTTTTCTCTTTAATATTTTCCCGTAGAGTGGTCAGTAATGTCGAATAGTAATCTCCAGTTATTGTTCTACCTATCTATTCAAAAATCAATCATGATTACTCCATGGCAATCCCAAAAACTGAAGCAAAACTTTTCCAGCAGATTTTTGGACACGAAACTTCTTAGGTCTTGGAGAACCAGAGTGTCGCCATTCCATCGATTGTTGCTTTGTTTCTGGATCGTAGAAATGTACCCAAGTCTCATCCATAGTAACAATTCGGTTTAAGAAGTGTACATCGTTTTCAAATCGAGCACAAATCGAACGCGATGCTTCTACCCTTGCACGCTTTTGGTCAACATTCAAACATTTGGGGATCCATTTTGCAGCAATTTTTTCATGTCCAAATTGACGTGAACCATATGATGAACGCGTTCGTATGAAATATTCCGTGCATCAGATATCCGTTTTAACCCAATTCGACGGTCTCATAAAATCATGTCATGAACTGCATCGATATTTTCGGGGACTGACACAGAAACTGGCCTTCCCGATCGGTCATCATCTTCAATGAAAAATTTACCTCTTTTGAAGCTTGCATTCCAATTTTTGACGGTCGCATACGAAGGACATTGATCACCAAGGATATTAAGCATATCTTCGTAAATCTGCTTACCTCTTAACCCTTTTAAATACAGGTACTTGATGATGGCTCGATACTCCAATTTTTCGATTTTCACAATTTCGGTGGACATCTTTTTTCATTTAATTTATTGCGTGACTCTGGTTTACTTTTTTGACGTCAAACTTTACACTGACACTTCTAATAAGTTATTGTTTGTTGCTATGGTAACGCAATATTTTGTTTATGCAAGGAACTGGTCTAGGCTAACTAGATATCAATACATCCTCGTACTCTTCAGATAGTCTAATCCATCAAATATTGCATTGGTAGAATCTCTACCACTACCTACCGGTTTAACTCTTGGCCGCCTATTTATTGTCGCGATTTCTTTTCCGATATTTAGAATGAAGCTGATTTGTGGATCACTGAAACTCGATAACGTTTCCGATAAACTATTTGAGTGCAATAAATTGCTGATGATCTTTCGTTTCGCACAAAAAACTGTACACGCACTTCGTTGACTTAGTTTTTAATTTTTGATTAAGCGTTGTCCAAAAATACACACTGTGGTCCAGACTGTGGTTATGTGTGAGATACGTTTAATAACGGATGTTCAAATAAAAAAACTGGGCTGGGTGGGTTTTGGAATTTTTTTTGACGTTTGTTATTTTTTTTTAAAAAGTAGTTAGGTAATACAAATTTAGGTTAGAATTTAAGGTATATTAGAAAACATTCGCTTTTGTCAATTTTTAGGTTATAATTATATCACGTTTGAATTTTGAGTTCCACGCCACTAAGCGCTATTTTGTTGAAATTTGATCAGATTTTGCGCATAATCGGCAAATCAGAGGGCGTTATACAACACGCATCTTAGCAAGTATACATGACAAGTTTAAGCACGTTCGGTCGTTTAGTATTTGAACAGTAGCGATTCTCAGTGAACGTGTTTAGCGTATTCATAAAAATGGAACAAATTGGCCATTGTTACGTGATACAATATTTTCATTTGGAAGGGTTAAATCCAACCAATATCAAAACCGAGCTAGATGGTACTTTGGGAGAGTCTGCTCCATCATTTGCGACTATAAAATATTGGGTGGCTGAATTTAAACGAGGTCGAAAGAGTTGCGAAGATGATGGTCGCCCAAGTGAGGTCGCAACGCCGGAAATTATGCAAAAAGTCCACAAAATAGTACTCGATGACCGCCGATTAAAAGTACGTGAGATAGCAGATAAGGTAAGCATTTCAAAAAGTGCGGTACATCGCATTTTGGCCGAAAATTTGGAAATGAAAAAGCTATGTGCGAGATGGGTGCCGCGTTTGCTAACGGCAGAGCAAAAACAGCGTCGTGAAGATGTTTCAAATCAGTGTTTATCAATGTTTTGCAGAAATAAAACCGAATTTTTGCGCCGATTCGTCACAATGTATGAAACTTGGGTCCACCATTATACGCCTAAGACCAAGGAACAATCAAGACAGTGGACTGGGAAAGGAGAATCAGCTCCGAAGAAGACGAAGACTGTTCCATCTGCAGGCAAAGTCAATTTTTTGGGATGCAAAGGGCATTATCTTCATTGATTATCTTCCACCAGGAAAAACAATCAACGGCCAATATTACGCGAACTTATTGCAACGTTTGAGCGAAGAAATAAAAAAAACGACCGCATTTGGCAAAAAAAAGTCCTGTTCCATCATGACAATACTCCCTGTCACACGTCCGTTGTCGCGATGGCCAAAATCAACGAGTTGAAGTTCGAACTGCTACCCCACGCACCTTACTCTCCAGATATGGCACCCTCAGACTATTTTCTTTTTCCAAACCTCAAAAAATGGTTGGGTGGTCAAAGATTTTCGAATAATGAAGAAGTGAAAGCGGCGGTTGATGGCTATTTTGCGGAGCTTGACATATCGTACTACAAGCAAGGGATCGAAGCATTCGAACATCGCTGGACTAAGTGTATAGAGTTGAAAGGAAACTATGTAGAGAAATAAAACCGATTTTTGCCAAAATTTTTGTTTTTTCATTGTTAGGCTAGGTACTTCTAGGACGACCCTCAAATCCTTAAGTTAGGAGTGATATAATTTTATACTAAATTGCAGTTAGAACATGAAAACGAACTGTAGGTTTCTTATCAGTCGTCATAGTTCTTAAGTCATCAAGTACTTGTTTGATAATTTGAGGCATGGTTTTATTTTCGGATTTCTGTCTTCAATAATTATCTTCAATAATCCTTCTTCATTCTTCTTTTGATATACGTTCCATATGCTGCTTTCTTCTTCTATTCTTACCAGAAATTTTCTCTTTAAGTCGATGCAATTTTAGTGCTCTTCTGTAAAATCACATTTCAATGAATTATATTATTTTTTCCGTTTCTGATTGTCAATATTTTGTACCCATAAATGGAAATACTCCCTAAATATGTTTTTACTTTGCCTAATTTGCGCTCCTTTTATTTTTCCATTATAAACAATTGCAGCTTATTGACCCTTATACTCGTAGGTATTGTATATATAACTTTTATTTGTATTTCTTAAATTATTACCCTACCTCAGGGTTCCCTTCGATTACTTTTTTAATTTGCCTTTTAATTAATATTTTGAAGCTTTTGAAATTTGTTGGATTGCTAATATGTTTTATACTTGTCCGTAGGAATATGAAGAATTTTAAATATTTGTTGGCTCTTTTGAATTCAGATTTTAGGATTAATTTTTCTTCTTTTTAATATTTCATGCTTCATTTTTCTTAAACACCTTCTTCATTTTTCTATGTAATTTATCCAGTTTTCGATTCTTATATTATGTTTCTTGGTTTCCTACATTTTTTACCTTATTTTTATTATGTATTTCCTACGCTCATTTGTTATGTTTGAATGTCATCATCATGTTTGTCTAAATCCCATACTGGTGTTGTCTTGATTTGGGTCTAAAGGACGTCGTTGATTGGAATTACTTTTCAACGTTTTGCTAACGCTAATGATCAGCTTCTTTAGAGATTCTTCCATCTCCGATGCTGGTTGTTGACTGATGAGTTCTGCTTCGCAGGTTGTATTTACACTGGTTCAAAGGGGGCTGAAGTTTTCTGGATAGGTTCCTGAATGCCTGATTGAACCAACTCCAAGGCCAAAAGTAATCAAGCCTCTGATGGAACGAGTTTGAACTATTTGTGAGCCAGAAAATTTTCAGGCGGAAGAAGTGGTACAAAAGATCAAGAGCACAAGAGTCCGACTCACTACCGACCACGCATATCTGTATAGTAAAATCCAAAATTTGTGTGTTTATTTGTTAGGTCCTCGGCCCCTGTAAATTCTAGGCCAAAACTAACTATATAATTGGAATCAGCATTGGATTGCGTGGGGGAATGGGAAGTTCGAGGAGGGATGATCCACTGGGGGCTTGGGCTCATATTGTGGTTTTTTTTTACATCAGTTATAATTGTACCACCCGTCCGACATTTCTAAAGTTACAGACCGCATAGGAAGAATTCTAAAGAGGGACGACGTCAAAACTATCTTCAACCAACCAAGATGACTGAGCATACCATCAGATCAACAGAGAACAAAAGATATTCTTCTTTAGCAATCGGAATGTCTTATTCTTAAGGACCATCGATTAAACTGTCGTCTGAGACACATCAACAAGTTAGCGTACCGCTAAATATGCGCTTAGCAGCGAGGATCAGAAAATACTCTTCGAAGAGCTCCGAGTTACTGGCATCGGCTAAAGGTTATCATAACAGATTGGTCGAGATGCCGTCGAGATGCCGTCGAGATCCATAAACATTCAAACAATTTTAACAGAAGGAAAGAAACCCTGAGGCAAGTTTCGATCCCTTTAAACCAGTATAAATACAACCTGCAACAAATTCAGAGATGGAAGGACATATGAAGATTTTGACCTTTTGCATCAGCGAAACGTTAGAAAGAAATTTCAATCAACGAAGGCCGATAGACTCGAATCTAGATAACTCTATACCAACTTTTGGAATCTTTTACTTAGTTTTTCAACTTGATTTTGACCATTTCCTATATTTTCTGAATAGTTGGTATTGCCAGAAATTGCGGGAAAAAAGTTCTGGACCCTTTGGTAAGTAGGAAGGATTTATAGATGCAAACGAAACGTTTTGCTCTCTTAATTCACTAGGAACCTGTAGTTTTGTTTGCAACTGTAAATCATTCCTTCTTACAAAAGGGTCCAGACGTTTTTTCCCTCAACTTCTAGCAATACCAACTATTCAATACAAACCAGATGGTTCTAAGAATACCCACTTTTTTATATTTTTTATGTATACAGTCTCTGACCGTGTTATTGTGTGATGCCTTCTTTCTTTTGTCTTGTTAATGGTGCATTCCATCCTTCCATGATTATTAAGGTTTAATCTCTTTTTTCTCTATATATTTATTATGCCTTCATGGCGAACTATTCTACCTTTGAAAACGACATAGTATTATAATATACGTATATTTCTTCCAGAATTGTAAGGTCAATTATTGTTTAGAAAACATTTATTTTGAATGTTTCTCTTATGTATTGGTTTTCTTCACTTAACATAGTGCTTCTCCTACATCCCTATTATTATTGTTATATTTAAATAGTATGAATTATACACTCCTAAAAAAACTCTCCTATCTACTCTTGAGTTTTCAAACATTGCGAATGGATCTGGTATTTCATTACGCCCTAAATTGTAGATAGTAACAGTAACGAAAAGTAAACATCTTACTTAACTTAAACAAATAAAGATTAATATCTTTTATTACACCCTTATTGACTCATGATCATTAATATTAAACATTTTTTTCAATGGTAATTAACAATATGATGACACATTTAATAAATAATCAAAATCACATAATAAACAATAATTACTTGATTGAAATGTAATTTTATTTTTTTTATTGGTCTAAGTGCATCCCTCATCTTCTTAATAATGAGCATATGAATGAAAGTCTAAACTGCAGCGTCTATCTGTAACAAAAAAGAAAACTGCCAGTTCGCTGATGATGATAACTTAGCTATCGAAACACGTGTTCCAATATAGTTTTTTGTGCAGTTTTTTGGTGTTTTCTTTTTTGTTACATATTAATGTGAATCGAAAAAGATAACTTTGAGGAAAGATGTAGCTATATTGTCTAAAAATTTAAATTAATGTAATTTTTCAGTAAGTAAGTTCAGTATTAAGAATTTTCCATGCAAAGGAATTTATTGAGTTTTAAAAATTTGACTCCTATATTGTTCTTCATCCATTATCATCAATTTTGATTAGTTAGTTACATATAGATTTTTATTTTGAGATGTGTTGCGCGAAACTTAAATCTTAATGGCTTATAAAAATCTTTCAATTTTGAATGCGTGTAAAATCTTTATTACGCCATGGCATCACCGCGGCAAATATACTTTTAAAGCTTTGATGAATAGAAACTAACTTTTTTTTTAAAGCAACGTTTTTAAAGATATTATGCAAGTCTGGCTTAAATCCGAATTACATATTACACATAATGTTAATACTTTTGTCATTTGTTTGCGTGAACGTAGATCTTAGCTTTGGTGCCAGTATTGATTTATTTTGCTTGTTGAATATAAAACCACAAGGAATTTAAAATGCTAATTTTTACATGTAAAGAGATTGAAAAATATCCACTCGTTCGCTTTCGATTGAATCTTCTTTTAATTTACTGTTTATATAAAGTTACTACTATGTAATAATTTATACGTTTCAAAAAAAAATTGTTTCAGGTAATTATACTAAATAATGGCACAAATAACTACCCTAAAAAATAAAATAAATATTAGTGAACCGGGAAACGCTAATATTTAGTAATTAATTTTCGTAATTTATTTTGTTTGTGCTCGTAAGTGCTTGGCGTTTTGCAAATAATTACATCACTCACACCAAAGCTGTTTCATAATTACTAAACAAGCAGGCAAATTATATCGTAAACATTTTTTGCCGATTTTGTTTAATAGAAAGTAACAAAGAAAGAAAATTGCTTTAAATCCAGTTCTTGCACTTTTATCGTCGACCTATTTTGTAAGTACTTTGAAATTCAAACTAACGATGGAGTTTGAAAAATAATATAAAAAAATAAGTTAAAGAAGTATAATTTATAATATTTCATGAATAGTCGATGCCGTTGCAACAATTTTATATATTAAAGACGATTGAATGTAAAAGTTTTACTATAGTTGAGTAAATTAGAAGGCATAAATACAGAATAGAAAAGTAAGAAATCAACTCTTTTTCAATCTCTATTCTTTTCCTTGATGAGTTAAATCGAAAGCTGCTTCAAACTTCATGAAGCATACTATTATTCGATAAATTGGCTTTTACGTAGTTGCCGTAAAATTTTAGCTTTGATTACATTCGAAACTGGAGCACATAAAAATTTGATTACAGCCAATAATCTTTCTAACAAAATAATGAATAAATAGTTTGATAATTTAACGATTGAATGTTTAAATAAACAAGCGATTGCTTTAAGAGCAAATTAAAAAGGATTGAGCGTTTTTCTTTTTTGTTTCTATTCATTGAAATTCGTTTAGGTTTTTTTTATTTTATTGTGGATTTTATGTTTTTTGTGATAACTTTTAACGGGATGTTGGATTTTTATTATGCAGTACTAATATGCAGTAGCACAACGTCCTTTGTAATTTGGTTTGAGGGTAGTTTAGAAATATAAATATAAAGGTTTATGGGCACTATTAATGAGATATTCTTTTTTTACACAAAGTTTTTATATTTTGCTGTTATTGAAAGTATAAGCTAATCAAAAACAGATTTGTTCTCTAAATTTTTGACTTCAAAAAAATTGTTTACAATCTAAAAATTTAAAATTAAAACCGAAACTATTGTCAATAGTTTATTAAGAATAAACTTGGTAAAACAATATAATGTTCTTGGATAGCAATACTACTGAATTAATTTTTTTCCTACAAAAAAAACTACAAAATGTGTGAAGTTATTAGTTTTTTGTTTTACCTGTGCCCATTTTTCGTGAAGATTGCCAGATGGTAACAATCCTTTTTTTCTAAGTAATATGGTGTTAAACAAAACGGCAACGTTTCACAAGTTGCTTCTTCAGGCCTAAGCCTTAATTTATTGGTTTAGTGGCCTATAACCTTATAGTTTAGCATAACACCATTACAATCTTCACCAAAAACACTACAAAGTATATTCTTTTGAATGAGTTCTATATTTTGGTTTCCACATACCTACTATGAATTTTCAAATTTAATGGACATAAACAAAAGTTCAAATAATTATTTTGAATAAGTTTAAATTAAGAATAAAGTTTTAACTATTTGTGATGGATAATATTGTAGAATCCATTTTTATATCAATGTTAATGTTTTGTCAGATTTTTGCGTAAAAATACCTACACCTTATTAATAGAAAGCTTCTGAAATTCTACGTTCAACGGCACATAAAAAATTATGTGGTGCCATTTGAAAAAATCAAGTTATCCATGAATTTAGGGAGTTCAATTTAAACAATTGATTACTCAAAAGTAGCTTTAGTTAGCACATGTACTGTACATTAAAGCTACAAAATCGCAGTTGGATAAATTCCAGGATAACTGAGTTATTCAATTTTTTTGTAACGTCTTTTTTCCGAAAAGTGAAATAACGCGAAACCCGTCCATTTTAGACACTTTTTTGCTCAAGGAATCCAAATTCGTAATAAAAAATGGGTAATTCTATTTTTAAAAACATAACTATGGTATGTGGCGTTGTTATGGCACACCCTGTACAAACGAAAATAATTTTAAAATGTGCAGCTCATTCATCTGCACAAGTTTTTTCTAAATCTAGTATTTTCAGAGATTTCGCCCTGCCCGAACTAATGACCCACCCTGTATATAAAATGAGGGCAAATGACAAAATATGTGAATTCGAATCAAGTTACGAAACATGTGGCATCGTGTAGTACACAAGTGCTGCATAAATATATTAAAAATTTATTGAAACAAGTGTTGGGTTACAGAACTCCACATCGCAACCGATACGTTGTAGAAAGAAAAACCTTTAATAAATGTGCGGCGTTTTTATTGATTGGTTGTATATAAGGTAGATTCCTGTTGCAGCCGTAAATCCGAATGGAAGGTACGCTTAAGAGTGTACGAACGCGACTACTGAATACAGAGTGTGCCTAATAGGTGCTAATGCTGCAGCTCTGTACTAGTACTCTGAACTCTCTCCACAATTGCAATTTTGCTTTTTGTCATTGTCAGTACATCGTAGTTTGTGCTATAGAGTTGCTCAAGTTTGAGTTTTTGTGTTTGCATTTTTTAAAGTTATAGTTCATATGCAGTTGCTTCTGAGTGCTCTATACTTTCTTGAATCTGCCAATAGTCAGTGTATCGATGTTACACTCATCCATGCACCTTTGGGAAACTGGTAATCCTTCTTACGTGGTAATCATTGAGAATTAGTGCGACGTGGCTTCTACTTGGAACAATATTAGTTTACCTTGTTTTTTACAGTATTTTTGACATTTTTTGTTCAAGGATGAAAGCTTTCCAGTTTATTTTTAATCCCTGAGGGCCAGTTCCATCAAGCTTGGTTATATTTAGTCGTTTATTTATTTAATCGTATGGTACATTTTAAATATTGTATTGTGATGTAAGTGTTATGTATGGTGCCCTAGAAGATCAGTATAAACCTGTACAGTGTGGTGACGAAACCGTGTGCAATTGTGGATTGGTTCGTCTTGGCAAAGTCAAGGTTTAGGAAAACCACTAAAACCTAAACATGCCAACCCTTACCCACCCTAGTATTCACATGTAGTAATATTAATATTGATATGTTTCTATTTAATCAATGATCAAAGTAACCAAGCTTGGCGGAACTGGCTGTAAGTTTTTAAAATCTTAAAAATATGGTTAAATATGTCTCCCCATCTCCCTATCACCCCTACCAAATTTTAGGAAAATACAGGGTGTCTCAAATAAGAGTGACTGATTTTAAACATACATTCCCAGCTTATTAATTGTGCCAAAAGAGATGGGGTTTTCACTAGTTTTACTAGTTTATAAAAAAGATTTTTTTAGGCTTGGTTAGCATTTCATCTCATCAACACAGGGTGTTTTACTAATTTAGTCAAATTCAAAGGGGAAAATATGTTTTATTTTAAATGGAACACCCTATAATTTTTTATCTCATTCGAAAGAGCAATCATTATCCTTCCCAAAAATGTATAGTTTTCTTTCTTTTGTTTCATTAACAACAAAGATATTCGAGGTTTCATACTGCCTTTAAAGTGAACGCCAGCTAACGTATAGTAAAAATGCGTTACCGACACGGAACCCGTTGATTTTCTAGGTTTTGCATAAAACCGGCCTAAGAAAACATTCATATCTGTCAATTTTTTAGTTATATTTATGCCAGTTCCAACCCATCAATGTGTTATTTTGTTGTACTTTTGTGTACACTGTAAAAATAATAAAATCAATTCAATTCCAGACTATTTAGCCCAGTTTTTATTTGAACACTCGTTATTACATGAATATTAGAGAAACATCGAACATTGCGACTATGTTGAATCCTAACATTTTGTTGAAGAAGGACAAATTGTGTCAATCTGAAAGTTAAAGGTGAGTTGCTTCTCAAAGATAACACCCAAGTCTTTAATATTTTCACATTGATCAGCGGGTAGGTATAGCATTAATAATGTAACAGAAATCGGTTGTAATCGATTTACAAAGAAACAATTTTGAATTTAGAAAATTAAGTTTTAATTTGTGTATATCACACCAGTTGTTAATAACTTGAAGTACAATGCAGTCAATAATAGATTTTGTCCCAAGGTTTGATCTTTGAAGTATACTAAAAGTAGCCCGCAGGAAGTTGTATTACATACACAAAAATTAATTGTCAAAAGACTATTCTGAAAGTATGATAACAAAAGTGAAATGAGTAAGGATGAGAGTCCAAAACCTGAATTTTTGTTGTTGTAATGTTATGATCAACAGTGTCACAGGTTTTTAAGCAAAGTCAGTTTACATCACTTTACCTTTGCTGTCTAATGCTGTTGCGATATAGTGTAAAATATAAATTACTGTGGGCTATTTGTCTCAATTACTCACAATTACTCATCTGATAAACAAAGAACAATTTTTATACTCACCGGGGACTCCACCTTTTAATCTTTGTCATCATTTGGTTAACTAAGTCCATTTAATTACTCCATGTAGTATTTAGATAAATTAATTTACTCTTCGACAACTAGCTAGTGTCACTTAAAATAAGTGGAGGCTTCCCCGGACGCCCAACCTAGTTGGCATCCCAATGACGGGATCGGGGGCACTTTTTTACCTGCATCATGTCATTCAGCTAGCCCGCAACATCCCCTTTTGCAGGAAAACAGGAACCACTACATTGTGTCGGACAACTGTGCACCGGGAGTGAATGGTTAAGTGATATTCAAACACACCAAACAACCGGCACACTACTATACTTGCGTCTCCACTATCTGTCTCGCAAATTATAATAAAATAGAATCTCATATTTCCCATTATTAAAATAAATCTTATTCTATCTGTCAGTCATACTGACAAAACCTTCGCGCTCTATATTTTTATCTTTAAGAATAGTGAGTAAAATAAGACGAATTGATGGCGGTTGATCTACGTTTCATAAAACCGTGTCGTAGAATGATAACCGACTTTGAATATTGAAATAAGTCGTTCGGTAAATAATACTCTCAAATATTTTACTAATTGTCACCGGCCAGTAATTAATAAAACTCTTTGCCAGTTAGCGAAAGATTACCAAGAAGTATACCAAAAGGCAACCCAAATGGTACTAAGCGATTTCTACGTGGACGACTTGATGGTGCAGATTCAGAAAAAAAATTAATACAAATTCAAAAAGAATTGATAGTATTCCTTCAACCTAGAGGATTTTACCTTCGGAAATGGTGTAGTAACAATAAAAGGGTACTACAAACAATCTGTGAAGATGAAAATAGAAATAACTGAGGATGTAACAATACAGGCTCTAGGCATCCACTAGACTCCATACGATGACACTATAACCAAACTTGTAGAAAATTTAGTAAGCTTTCATTTTGTACTAAAGAACTTTATCACTGTAAAGCACCGTTTTCGAGTTAATAGCGAAAAACTGACAAAATGCACATTTATAGCCTCCCAACCCCTCACCGGCACCGGGATTTAGAGGGACTTTATTATTTCTGGTTCATTGGACACACCCCTACACATTTCTAAAAAATTAGAACTAGTATTTTTAGTTCCTCTGATATTCATATTTTGATTGGCCATTAGATTATTAGTAAACATTTAAATTACATGCATTTTTAATCGATATAGGTAATTGTTTATTTTTAAAAATTAAAAAACTGTGTAAAGACTCGTAATGGGAATTTTCTTGATGAATGCCAAAAAATAGACTAAAACGCAATCATACCCTAAAGTGTTATACATTATTGAATTTGAAATAAGAAGGGCTTTCAGAATCTGATATCAAGAAAAATTTAAAAAAAGGAATTGATGATGGTTCCCCAAAGACGAAACGTGATTAAAAATTTGACAATGTCACGTTAAAGACCATGGAAAGTTGCTGTGAGAAATGTCATTGGTTTTGTTCGTATAATCAAAAAATTCAATTTCTTCACAAAAACTAAAAAAATTTTCGGGGATTTCTTAACGCCATTTTCTTATGCATTTGATTGCGCAACTTTTGTCTTATTTAGCCAAATCTGTACCTTTTACCGTTTCCAAGACCCCCATAGTGGCTCTCCTTATCTCGGACACAGTGTATAGTTACTTAAGTTTAAGAAAACAATTTTTTGCTACATTTCTCTTACCGTCGTACATCAGCGAAAAACAGATTACTTGAAATGAAAAAATTATTGAATTTCGATTGATTAGCACTAATTGAAGTATAATAGTATATTATACACCAAAGTTGTGAAGTCTGTCATTATTGCCGGAAATAAACTGGTGCTAAGGCAATAATGGATCTTGACAACCATGGTGTATATACTATTTTTTCCACTACTAGCCAAATGTAAAGATGCAAAAAAAAAAAAAAAAAAAAAAAAAAAAAAAAAAAAAAAAAAAAAAAAAAAAAAAAAAAAAAATAAATTAAAAAAAAAAAAAAAAAAAAAAAAAAAAAAAATAGATCTTCTTATCGTTTACGAGAAGGTATGGTTTTTAATTAGGTTTCGAAAATTTTACTACTGCCCTAACATTGGCACCGCATTGTAGTTGTATCTTTTCTATGCAGTTTAATACTATCGACTTCAATTTGTCACCTTTACATATCGTATTTGTAAAGATGTAGCACAAGGGTTGTTTAAATTTTTTATATATAACTCCAACCATGATCACGTAGCAGTTTGAGCTGGCAAAAAATTTAAAACCTACTTTAAAATTAACATTTTGGGGCTCGTAAAATATAATTTTAGTGAAAATTGTTTGTATTCCTATGTATATCTCCTGCTTCTTAGTGGTTTATTTTTTAAGTCCACTTCCGCTTTCGGGAAGTAATCGTTGAGAGATGTTAACTTCAATTGAAGTGCTTTTTTTCACGTTGCAATTTAAGAATGTTCCTCCGTAATTTTCTTTACCTAGGAGTATTTGAGCTGCAAGCTTGAGTAGTTTTGGTATAGCTAGAGATGTTAACGGGCATTTATTTATATCGATTCTGAAAACACTTGTATAAAACATCTAAAAATTTCATTTATTGATTCGCCAATATACCTTGCATCATTTGAATATTAGGTTTCAGAAATTGACAATAATAATAAAAAAAAAAAAAAAAAAAAAAAAAAAAAAAAAAAAAAAAAAAAATAGTTAAAAAAATGAAAATAAACAAATATAATAAAAAAAAATTAAAGTAAATTAAAAAAATTTTATTTTTTTTGAAAAGTTAGTAATTCATTTAGGAATGGCAAGTGTTCGCCACATACTCGTTAAGTTTTATAGTCGACATTTTTATGCAACAGATCGGACCTTCAACATTCTGAACCATTCAAAACACCTACAACAAAATGTTTGTAATTTACTTAAAATTCTTCATGTAACTTAACTCGCCTGGTTAAATCCCCTTTGGGAAACCTGAAAAAACTGATTCTACCATCATATTTAATAAATAAATAAATGCAGGTTATGTATTTGCAGTTATGGGATGGGGCGCGAATTTTAAACTAATGGCATTTTTTTATTCAAATAATTTTATCGTGTTAGGTAATTTTAAGCAGCAAATACGTTAAAGATAATCTCCTGGATATACAAAATTAGGTTTCACTCGTTTTTGTTAAACAACTATTCTTGGATTCTCAAAAAATTTGAATTTGTCCATTATTAACCTAGGTCAACAATAGAAAAAATTATTAACCACTAATAGAGAAATTCAACTTCTCAGTTGGCTAGGAGACGCAATAATTGTCCACTTCACAGCTAGTAGTGGAAACAATTTCAATACTTATTTAACAATATGCCACAAAAATATCGTAGACCGGAAAAATACCCAGCGTATGGACTAATTCGGTTTTACTTAATTGAAGATTCACACGATATTTTAATACGGACAGGAGGTACTAACTTTAATTTGTCAGAAAAAGGTGAAAACGGGTATCAAACTTTCCGGTTTGGAAACTCCCCATTCTATTTTATAAGACATGGAGCGAAAATTGAATCAACAATAAATAAAAAGGAAACGATTTTTTATTTTGAAAATCTTGGTTCGTTTTGCGAAACTCGAATCTTGAAATATTTAATGATAAGGAATTATTCCAAATAACAAATATTTATTATTATTATTGTTATATTACAATGTTTAATATTATTGATATTGATTTTTAAACGCTCATCGAACAGTTTTATCTCATTCCAGTTTGTATTCGAGTTTCCTAACCAATTACCGTTCTTTTCGGTTGTGACTTTATTTGATAAACCATTTTTGTCTGTTTATTACATAAACTACAAGTTAAATAAGTGGAATTTTGTTATAGCATTTTTCACGGTTGTTAGATTTTTGATAAGACTTAAGCGACATACTACGTTGTATATATTCATATTATGAGATAATAATTTTGCGCGCGAAAAAAAAAATAGATGTAGTAAACGTGGATCACGCGTTAAATTTACATTATCTGAAAATTTAAATTTAAATCTGCGTAGTACAAGGCTTAACCACTTTTCCCTCATGTGAAACGTTATTGATGTCGTGTGATGTTAGAACTTTGTATGTAAGTAAAGTATTTTCTAGTGAGATGAACAAGCAAGGGTGGATTAAAAGCTAACTTTTGACTTTGCGTTTTACGAAACAAGTCTCAAGTTAGTGACACGCTTGAATTGTCTTAAAGAAAAGCTTTAACTAATTCGAAATATATACGTCGCATCGTAACAGAGAGTTAGTAACAAACACCTTAGGCCATAAATAATCCTGATTCATGGGAAGTGTGTCTATAGACAGTTCACCCCAGTCTGACACCCGTTATTAATTAACAGAACACAGACCCCACAACGTCCGCAACTGTAACAAATGCACACGCCGAACTAGAACATGTTTTCCAATAGGTAACATCGGTCGATATTTCAATTGGGGTCCGAATTTCGAATTTCCAACAGGCACATAATTTCCGAGCCACCTAAAAAAACCGTATATCAAATAACACAATTATGTAAATTGAGTTTCATAGCTTATAATCTGACACATTTAATGCAGATATCTCATGGCGCGCCTCGCGCTGATGTAGCGCTACTACGTGAGAATGACTACCGCATTTTTATATCCGAGCAGGGCATTTTTATGGAAATTAAACTAATTTATTTGATGCTATTACAATTAAAAAAGGCTATTACGAAGAAATTGCTTATACTCATACTTGATAGAGGTGGTTTCATCCGACCAAAAAAAAAATACGTTGCACCAAATAGGTACATTGATATAAAAGAACGTTTTGGTTAATACGAAATTTAATATTTCGACGTTTACGTCAAACGTTGAGGGTTTATAGCTTTAGACGTCAGTCCCCCATTCAAGTACTTTGTGTACAATTTTGTGCTGACATAATTCCTTAAAGCAGCCAAGACAAAAGCAAACAAAACAGCTCACGTTTTTGCGTTAATGTTGGTAAAATCTTTCGGTAAAATCTTCACGTTTTAATTTTAAACATAGTCAGACAATGTATTAAAACTGGGTCCTTAGAAGTTTTAAGGAACGAAAAAAGATGTTGCAAGTAAAAGTTTTCGACGCTCATTTGAGACTTAACAAATAATGTTTTCCTCTTTTTTTTTTAAATAGAAAAACCCCCAAACACATTTAGAATTAATAACTTTCTCTTCCACTAACCAAACTTTTAAGCGACTTAATTTAGTTTATTCCTAAGTTTTTTTTTGCAGTTTGTCTTTGTTTCGTTATTATTTATGGTAGTTGTTTTGTGGATTGGAATTTAATTTTGTAAATTAAGCTTTCTGAAACTTTTTAATGGTAACTTTTTACACTGTAATTGATGACTTTTGTAACTGTTTTTATAAGAAAATAAAAAAGATTCAGCAAGCAAATTGTGGCTATATTTCAATGTGTCATTGCATTTTTATAAGGGATTCCTTGACAATCTGTAAAATTTGTCGTACATCAATATATAAAAAATTTTCTCAAAATCTAGAAAACAGTAAGGAATGAATAGAATTTGAGTTTTAATTTTTAAATATAATCTTTTAAAAAATGAAAATGCAAAAAAATTTCAAACATAAGTTGTACCTAAGATCTTAAGCTACAACTTTTATTTAAGATGTTTTTTAATATCTTTATTTATTGCAGTGGTAAAGGGGTTTTTAATAGATATAATTGTAACAGGTGGCAGTAAAGGTCATTGTTGTACAAACATTATTTTAACGAAACTGTTTAAAAATCGAAGATAAAGAAACGTTTTTTAAATAAAAGTAAAGTCTAAAGCTAAAACTGATTTTTTTTTTGATATTTTAATATTTTTTGTAGTTATAGCCTCTTTAAAGACTAAAATATTCTTAGAAGGGTGACGTATACAAATTAGCATTTAATTAATAATTTTTTTAAAATATAGTTTTTTTACTCAATCTTAAGCAAAAAAATATTTATATAGGTGTTAGTTACATCCCAGAATGCCACTGAATACAGACAAATAAACGTTTTTCTATTGATTAAATCAATCTGGAAAGTATATTAATGCTTTTAAATTAGTTAGTGACAACGTTAACATAATTTATGTAAATGTTTTTTTTTAAATAATAGTGTGATTTGATTGTACAAACTTTGAAAAAATTAATGATCAAAATTTTTTTACTCAACAGAATTTTTTGAATTTATTACAATATGATTTTTGTGTTGGATACAAGCAAAAAATAAATTAACGAAATAATTGAGGTTGTGCTTAGGATTATATAATTAAAGTCACCTTATTCTAGGATTTTTATTTAAACATTTTGTACCGATTTCGACAAAAACCTTATTGTCATTATCAAGTAAATACTTGTATTAATTAAATACAAGTATTTACATTAATTTATGTAAAATATTCGTTTTGTCGAATCCGATTTCGTACAAAAACATGTTTGAAATAAAATTTCCTTAGGATAAGGTGTACTTCAATCAGACTTTTAAAAAATAAATTAACTACGTGCATGTGTTTTTTTTTATTTAGATGATAAACATAACTTATCATTTTATCATCAGTGTACTAAATAGTATGTCGAACACAGCGCCACATCTGCTCTCGGCATTCTCACCTGCTTTTTACCTTCCTTTTCACTGCTCTATTATAAATACAGGTAACATTGGTTAAGTTCTCACTATATGTAGCCGTTACTAGAAATATTCATTTATGTATTGGTGAATTTTCAGGACTTCATACTTAGTCTAAAAAAGAACCATTTGAATTTTATTAAAATAAGACGCGTCTTTACCCCTGTGCATAAAAATAATGCCCCATTTAAATTTAATAATGAAGATTTGTAAATAAAATAATCATTAACAAATACAGACTTTGAAGTATGTTCTATTAAATGTTTATAAAGATATGTCAAATATTATTAAAATTATATGTATTTTAAACTTAAAAATTTTACGTTAAGAAAGTGTTAAAAAAATTCGAAATTGATATTTTCCCCATTGTAAACGAGACCGATTTGGTTTTAATAAGATGAAAAATTAGGTGTTAGAAAAAGAAATAGTCATTGTATTAATTATTAAAATAATTATGAACAAACATTTGCATAAGTAACATAAACGTACAAAGCCTAATTTCAAAGTTAATTTTAGCTATGAAAAATACTTCAAATCTTTATACAAATATTATTCACTAAAAATTTAGGATTTCTGTAATAAATAACGTTGATTTAGTGATTATCAGTACTATATTTCTATCTGATATTATTAATCAAAGAGTGAATGATTGAAATAACAAGGAACTAACTGTAAGGCGTTGCACATGCGTAGTAGTCAAAAATACTTTTTGAAAATCGGCTGTATTTTTATTACAAATTAAGATATTAAAAAAATTTCAAACAAAACTTTTAGGTAAGATCTTAAACTTCAAATTTTGTTTGAAACTTTTTTTTTATTTTTTTTATTTAAAGAAGTTTTAATTTAAATTAGTAATAGTACTAATCTCTCAAAATCTACTTTTCTAAAATCTATATATCCCCAAACTAAATTTTTAATTAAAGAACAAATTCAATAATATAATTACAATATCCTCTTAAAAAACTAACACGATCGATTGTTATATTTGGTGTCGGTTTCTAACGACTTGTTCCCCAAGATATATATTACCCCACTTTTGATTCGAAACTTTTTTTGAGAAAATTATGTAAAACTCAAAAAACTGACGATGAGTTTTTAATCGGCAAAATGTCACTGAATATGAGGAACACCCTCATGAATTTGCTTGACAGCCAAAATCTAAATTTTGAAATTTGTACTTGTACGGTGGTTGCAGGTTCACAATCAGAAATTGTGATAGCTAATTTCGATGTGTGTTTGTAGCATCATCCGACTAAAGTTTAATATTGGAAATTTTGACAAAACATTTTAGAGCTCACAGGTAGAAATTGTAGGGTATGATATTACGTTTTGAATGAAATCAGACAATTAGGGAAAGCTATTTAAAATAATGACCTTGCAATAGAAGAATTTTTTTCAAAGTTTATGAGCAGCGATTAAATGCAAAGAATAGGTAAAGATTAAGTCATTATTCAATTTATATAATAATAATTATTATTACAATTTATTTTAAAGTTTTTATTGAACTTCACTTCTTACAATAATAACTGATATTTCCGGTATCCTCATTCACAAAACATTCAAATAATATATTTGTACTTTGTCTTTCTTTATTGTTATAATATCTGTTACTTCACTTGTTTGTTATTTTCAAATCTTGCAATTATACTTTAACCACATTATCAATACCAAACACTCCAGAAATGCGAATATTATCAATACCAAAACCCAGAAATAATGAAAAATCAAAATGAAACTATTACTAAAATAATTAAGTTAAAATACACACATACGAGTATATAATTAATAATTTTAAAGTAAAAGACTTCGTTCAATGACTTGGAAGAAGGTAAGGTTAATGATTAAAATGTCACTGAATATGAAGACCCCGTCAAAAACTATAAATTTTGAAAAAATGCACATTTTTAAAGTTGTTTTACTATAAGTAGTAATAGTTACCAACCTACGGAATAGTACAATCATGTGCACAGATCACGGCTACTTCGCTATTGGCCATTAGTATTTGAAGGACTTCAAAAAAAATGCTACTTACACCACCCACATTTTTAAATAAAATGTTGGTTTTGAATTGATCCTCCTTATTGTATATATATAAACGTGTAATTTGAGTTTCCCACTAATTGATTTATGGGATTTTTTGTAAAGGACTTACTGCTGGGTCGATTAACACTCCATGAAACATTTTTCATGCCTATGTTTTCGTCACGTTTTTTGACTATTTCTAAAATATTGATTGTTTACTTGTATTCGACAAGTAATTACCAAGATAGTATATTACTAACAATATCTTAAATGAAATTAATTTTATATAAAAAGTTGTGAAACGGTATTTTCTACAACGTTTATTAGAACTGTTAAACAATACATGTTTTTTTTTATTACTCTTCAAATATTTTGTAATCATTGAAGATTTACGGTTAAAGGTAAAGTTAAACGACAACAGAAAAGTACTATCGTTCAATTTTTTATTTCTTTTAATTTGATAGGGCAACACTACCTTAAATATTGTTATAAATGCAAATAATCTGATTCTTGTGTTTTTGTTCCCTTGAAACTGCCACGCGCGTATGATGCACGCCCTTTATACCCCTCACCTAGTGGGTATACAATTATCAGTGTTTATATTAAAAAAATAGTAGTGTTCCAGTTTATTTTTTTTTTTTATTGTAGATTTGGTTAAAGCTTTCAAAACATAAGAAAAATTGGTGTAGTTAATTAATGTTATAGGTCTATTGAAATTTGATTTTAGGAAAACTAAACAAAATTTATGATCTTAAAATAGCGCATTCAATAACCTTGGGACTTTTTAAATTTGAAATATTCGAACGAAAAATTCTAAATAGACCATATATTTTTTTACTTTTCTTCTGAAAAATAGAAAACCAAAAATTGGAAAAAAAATTTTAAAGGAATTTGTGTACTTTTGGGCATGGGTTTGCTATATCTAATTTTATGCGGCTAAAGTTTGGAACAAGCGTTTAGCAAAGAAATTCGTTTCCTTAGACTCACATAGAATTTCACAATTCTGAAATTAAATTTATTCACAAAATGCTAACATATTCACTCTTGGGATTGAAAAATGTTCTAGTACATATCTAACTTCTGTGCAATTTACCCTAAATGCATTACTTTCTAGCTCTACACATTGGTGTAATAATATAGCGTTAGTCTTGACTGTAATTTTAGTGACAGATTCGACATGCAAATAATAATTTAGTTATATCTTAAAATATTTACTTCAAACCTTTGATGATGGTTAATGTCTGTTACATGTAAGAATGGAAACTGCGGTGCTCATGATTCTCACCGCTCGCCTACGGCTCGCGCTTGGAATCTTCACTCGCATAGAATTTTCATTCGAACTTTATTACAGAATATCTAGTAAAGAATAAGTTGTTTTTTTGTTGATGAAAGTTGTATGGAATAAACATTTCTGTTCACCAGTAAAGAATATACAAAGTGTTTTATTTGAAAGAATTCGCAAAATTTAATTTTTTCTTTGAGGCTTCTCCGATATCATCGTCTCTTCTAGCTTAAAGTAGATTGTACTAACAAATTTACCGGTTCGTTAGATTGCTTCGATGAAAAGCTTTGGTGGTGCAGGTTTAACAATACGACTTTTTTTTTGGTAATGGGTTATTAAGGGCCGAATTCAGAGAGCGTTCTAAAAGTCCACTCACACTTACGCTCCCTAACCTCACTAAACTGTATTCAAAAATAAATACATAGCAATGAGTGACTAAAACCTTAGGTCGCACTCTGAATTCGGCCTTTAGGCATAAATTGATCAGTGAGAGACCATAGGCGTGCACTCCTCTTCAAATCTTCTTAATTAAAATGTATCCTTTCTTCAGTCTGTCGACTACGCTTATTTTATTCCTTTTTTCGTGAAAAAACAAATTCTGCAATACTTCTCTTCTTTTTATTAAATTTGTTACGTAATGCTTTTTGCATTTTTTAATCAATTTCATTTATTTAGTAAATTTTAAGATATGTTTATGAAATTTACAAAGATACTTCGTTGGTTTAAATAGTAAAGATTGGTATATAAATAGGTTAGAATTACCCGAAGCTGTACGCGAAACTAATGTAATTTCGAACAAGTCATATGGAATTTCACCTGTTGATTACATACTAATCAAGCATGAGTAATGAACGTATTGCTTGATATTGGAATCCATTAATTTTCTCTTCAAATTTGGATTGCTAATTTGAGGATTGATCCGACTGGACTAAACTCTATATTGAAAATAAATGTGCGTTCCTAAACCAATAGTGAAAAAAAGGGCATTTCGTATTTTACAGTGTTCAAACAATGTATGTAAGAATGTACGTATAATAACGGCCGATTAATTTTAAGATAATAGAATAATGAACTGACATGAATAAATTTTGAGTAATAATAATTCTGTGAAGTGTTGTAACGGTTAAATAGGCCATTTTCCTACAAAACATTGTTTAGTTTTCGAATTCACTCGCCGAAGTTAGGTCATCTTTTCAAAATTGGCGAATCCGGCGTAAACTCCGAAGTGCATTATGGGAATCCATTAAAACGAACGTCCTTCTGGCTTATCGGTTTCCGTTAAAAATTTCTCGACCGCAAGCAGCCATGTTACATTACTAAACCTCGTGTGGAACTTCTATTAAACTCAGTCCGTAAGAACGAGGTTTTCTTCCTAAAAATTGGGTGCATCACCACCTTTCAAACGTGGGACGCATTAGAGACGTCCTTAGTAACGCTCGTTCTATTCCATAGGTAAATATAAGAAATCAGTTTGTTGCTTCCCCAAAGAAAGGACATACTTGCAAGTGAATGTCTTCTTACAGAGGTTTTTTTTCTTGGCTCATCCTCCTTCTTTTGGCTCTTTCGCCGCCGTCTCAATCGTGGGCAACGCCCACATCGCCACAAGACAGGGCCCCTGGTCAACGTCTTTGGGTTAAACACTGCCGTTCCACCACCTGAAAGGGGTGCAGGAAAATCCGCCACCGATTCCGAGACTCACAAATTTTTGTATTGCGAACCGTCTACGTCGCGGAAATTTTCACCACCTCCAAGGAGTTCCTGCCATCGAACAGGTCGTACAATTCCGTTGCTATTTCTTTCTTGTGCTGTCGGACTTTACTTACGTGAGCGAACTTGCGCCTCGTCCTAAAATTTAAATAAGGATTGATCACCTTCAGAGAGCATGCCGTCGCTCTCGCCTATACTTGCTGAACGTCGCCGGTAGAAATGTACCGTTTTAGCGTAATCGAGACTGTTTAACTTTAGAATCAATCATTGCATGTTACTTAAATCGTATTGTAGTGAGATTTCATTCTGTTCGGGACGTGTAAGGAACATTCGTTTATTTGCTATCAAGGCAACCCCTTGGAAGGGAAACCTCCTTCAGCGCCACGTTAGTGCGCTATCGTAGCTTCACTGAAATTTTACTAAATAAATACTGACACTTGCCTCTTTAAACACATACTTACACGAACCCTCGGTTTGCGTTTAATAACATGTGAGTGTAATGTCACAACAATCGCCATACTTATAAAGCATAGGCGTGCGGTCTCGCGTACATTTTTAAATTGTGAACTAATCAGTGGCGGCGTGAAATTTTATTGTCTAGCTATATTATTTATCTTCTTGTTTCCTACGTGTATGTGTATAAATATTCTAGTGATTGACTAAATATATGTATTTTGCGTATTGGAGGATTTCCTTACTACCGGCGTAAACTAAAGTGAATTTTGAACAGAACCCAACGTGTAACAGTTCAGCCCACAACCCAACTCTCCGACTGCAGGGTATTTCTATAACGGCTGATTTGTACTTTAGTTTCTTTGTTCAATTTTCTTCCACTAGTACATCACAATGCTAGTAACCAGGTAATAGTGTTTCTCCATAAATAAGCGGCGGCGCGAACTTTAAATTCAGAAATAAAACCGTTGTTTGCGGTCTCGTAATACAACTACGATATGACTTCTAAAAATCTGGAACTATTAAATTCAAGACTTTTACAAACTGTATCCAAAATGCTATGGGTTCAAGTAAATTTTTATGGTATTCTTCTTTAGAAAACCGGTGTAAACAATATAGGAAACTATTCAGAAAAAACGATAATAAACAAAAAAATTATATACAGGGTGTTTTATTAAAAAAGAAAGTGCGGCAACACCGCCGAAATGATAATATTATCTCGTTATATTTTTTTTGCGTTAATTTGTAAGATGATATTATATACATTGTTGAAAAATTTTATTAATTTTAATGTTATTAGTGATGAGAACAATGTTTGTAGGTTATATATGATAAAAAGTGAATGCATTATTGGTATTCGAAACGTTTGCGCGTAATAAATTTAACACCAAACGTCTTAAATTCTATTCCATTTTAACTCTTTTAATAAATGATTCTTACTGATAATTAAATTATTATAAACAAAAATCATAAACATCAGAAAAAAATTGAAAACTTTTACATAAAAATATCATTTCAGATTTTCTAAAAAAATGTCATATATATCAACAAACTCAAAGAAAAAATTAAAACAACTCACCAAAAAATTAATAATTTGATAAATAAACAAATAAAACAACCAACTAACTCTCAAAATAACAACAATTTTACTAAAAATTTAAGTAATCAAAATCCCAGAACAACAAGTTTCTAAAATTTTACAATTAGGACCAAATTATAATGTTTTTAATAATAACTAAAAGTTACCTGTTAACAACATCATTTGTAACATAGAAAATCAAATACTAAACTTAAGAGAATCAGCAACTGAATATTAGAAATAAAATTTGTAACATAATTACAAATTACCAAAATACAAATAAAAACTCACTACAATATCCTATAGAACATAATAATAATAAAATTGCGTTCTAAAACAAATTAAAAGTACTAAAACTTTTTTACAAAAAAATCTTTCTCCTCGAAACTAATGCACATGAAAAACTAAATAATGACCCTACATAATAAAAATAATAAATTAAAAAAACTCCATTGATTTAATAACTTATAAAAAATTAATATCACATAATGGTACTGCCCCTAAAATTATGGCCTCCCAAAACTTCATAAATTAAATTATCCCTTACGACCTATTGTGGCATCATACAACAGTTCTACATATAAACTCTCTAAATATTTTTCAAAAATTCTCAGTAACATAATAAATAAAAATAAATACAGTATTAAAGATTCTTGGTCGTTTAAAAATCAAAAAATTACAAAATCTCTTTAGATATTGTCTCACTATATACGAATATTCCTATAGATTTAGCAATTAATTTTATAAAATTTTATTGGAAAAAAATAAAAAATTTAAAAAATAATAGAATCAGATTTTATAGATTATTAAATTCATTTTAAATTCCAACTATTTCACTTTCAATAATCAAATATATTCCCAAACTTTTCGAGTAGCAATGGGACATCTACTCTCTATCACAATGTCAGAACTAATATTACAAAAACAGGAACAAAACATTATTACAAAAATACCAAATTTAATTTTCTGAAAAAGATAAGTAGATGACATTATTATAATTTCCCATGAAAATGAAATCAATAACATACCTTTAACAAACTTCATAATAGATTAAAATTTACCATAGAACTCGAACAAAAAAAATAGAACTATTAATTTACTAGACTTAACACTTACAATAAATAAAAATAATACTATTGAAACTAACTGGTATCGAAAAAAATATTTCTAAATTATAACTCATATACTTCAATTAAATACAAGAAAAAGTGTAATCAACTCTTTAGTTGACAGAGCAATAATCCTTTCTGAACCAAAACATCACAAAACTAATCTAAATAAAATTAATGACATGCTAGTTGAAAACAATTACCCCAAAACTTTTGTTCAAAAACAAATTAAATACAGAATAAAATTCCAAAAACAAATGAATAAATAAATGATATACATCTACAACCAAACCCTTTTGGTCCAGAATTTAATAATTACTATCAATCTGATCTTCCAAAAAAAACTTACACATATCACAATTCCATACATACCTAAACTATCTAATAAAATCTTAACCTCATATAAAAATCATAACACTCTGGGAAAAAAATTTTACAGTCTATTAAAAGATCAAACAAAAATGTTAAACCAATCAGAACTTATTTACAAAATAAATTGTTTAAATTGTAAAAAATATTATATAGGTCAAACTAAACAATATTTATCCAAAAGGATTATTCAACATAAAAATTCTATAAAAATTAAAAAACTTACACCTCTAAAACCAAATGCAGACCATACAATAGAACTTTGATTTTGAAAACTCTATTTTAACAAAAAACAAATTAAAAAAAACAGACTAATTACAGAAATGATTCATATTAAAAAAACCAAACTAATACCGTAAACTACAAAACAGACATAGACCGACTAAATTTAATATTCTTATAAAAATTAAAATGTACAAGTTTTATTTTCTAAAATTTCAGTTAAAAATTAAAAATAAAAAATTAGTTTTCAATCTTAACATTTTTAAAATATACTTACATATAACTAAAAAAATTTAGATTCTTTAATATTTTTTAGAAATAATAAACTTCTAAGTTGGTACTTAAAACCTGTAACATATGTTCTTATTGAAAATATTACCCTTATTCATGTTAATTATAATAAAACTTATTGAATTTTTCAGTTATAAATATTCCAAATACAACCATACCATAATAATGAATGTTGTGTTTCCACAATTTTTCATCAGAAAGGTTTTTAATTGATTTTCTCGCTCACCTTAAATACTAATTATTGTTAATCCTTTCTTTTCAGAAAAACTAAAACATAACTATACTTTCATTCTTAATAATATGATTGAAAAAGCAATTTTTAAAAATTTCGAAACGTTTCGAATACCAAAAATGTATTAACTTTTTATCATATATAATGTTCAAACATTGTTTCTCATCACTAATAACGTTAAAATTGACATTAATATTCCCACATTTGATCTGAAGATTTAATTTAATTTGTGCCACCTACATGCGTGTGTTTCACCCTTATTTTTCTACTTACAGTTGTATGTAAATTTTTTATATTGGGTAGATGTTGTAGTCACTAAGTCTACATGTTTATTTATTCTATGAAACGGAGAGATCTTTTTGGACCATAAATTTATATCTTTAATTATTGTTTTGTTGTATTGATTGGGTAAGGAATATTTATCGTCTTTGTTTATTGAGCAGTTCTACTTTCTATTCTATTCACTATCCAACTTTATTGTAAATGTTAAACCGTATTTATAGGATAATGGTGAATTTGGAAAAACTCCTAATTGACTCCATTTTTAACATGCTCATTTTCGTATTAAACTAATGTTTTCGTATTAGTTGATATTTAAGTAGAAATGGTCGTAATAAATAATAAGAATATATTTTTACAGAATCAATTTTAATTCTGACATTTGCCGGGTATTGCGTACATATCCAATTTTTTTACGCAAATTTGTTTTGTCAGTTCATCGGGAATTTTTATATTTTATTTTCTTCTCCGTTTTTATGACAAAATAATTTATATTTGACGACATGTGCGTCCTACATTCGACCGTCGTTTTCTAAATAATATTCAAATATCAAAGTAGTTACGCGGGATTATAGTCGGTGTCTGTGCATTATTGCTCATCTTGAATCGATAACGTAAAACTTATGCACATATCGTTTAATCTCATTTAGCGCACACGATATGAGATGGCTTGTGTGTATTAAACCGGCACCGGCTGTGACAAAAGACCGAGCTTTTGCAGAATCGGCTGGTTTTCTTCTTTTCGCGGTCTCGCCTGTCAAGGCGAACGCTTGAGGATGAATTATTACCTATCTGTTGGACTGAAAGGAGGAAATGAGAAGGAAAAGCTCTACCAAAGCTCCAATCTTTCCTTAAACAGCACGTGCATTTCACCTATGCGATGTAATACACCAACTTTGACTTTCGTATTTTAACTTGGTGCACATAATGTAAAACCACTTTGCAATTTTAAGTTTCAAACAGTTCCATAGTGAGTGAAAAGACAAATAACAAAAGAATGAGTTGAGATTTGTCAGCAACTCCATCGACCGACAACAGACTATAGTTGTTTTTTTTTGTTCCAGGTTTCGGATTTGTCACATTTCAAAGTGAAGATGTTGTAGATAAAGTTTGTGAAATCCACTTCCACGAGATTAACAATAAAATGGTAAGTTTTTATTAAGGCACTTTATTATTTTCAGATAGAAAAGTTTACTTTTCAAACTTGTTGTATCTTGATTATTTTATTTCATTTTTAGTTATCAGAAGGCGAACGCATTTGTCCGGCACAATGGGTTACGTTAAGACGCGTTCTTATTAGGGCATAGATTAATAACGTTGTCACTTAGACTTTTCTTATAGCGCCATCATTATCTTGAGAATGTCGGAGTTTGTAAGGCGGGACATTCCTTCTCGGGGTTTGCTTGTAAATTGCCCGCCAGAGTTTTAATCCGACTCGTTATTTTCAGACATTTATTTTGGAGCTTTCCCACGAAAGAAAATTCGTTAGTTGTAAAAAGCGTATCCTTTAAACTGTATCTTAATGCATTGCGCGTCATTAATCCTTTCTGATACGAAATAATTTTCATTTGTCCAAACATTTTACGACATTTCCATATATATATATACACCCTTTTTACTTGTTTTCCTTGACAAAGCGCGCTCCCTAAACTTTACAAGCCTTAGGGCTTAGACGAGAGCCCTCTATATATCTTCCAGACTGTTTCCTCGTTCAATGGGATGTCTTACAATCAAGAGTGATTTGCAGGGCACCAGTTCCAATTACGGTCGGCTATCGTACTTTACCACCTATTCCCGCTGTTTCCATATCTTTTCATACAAAAATCTATAAGCGATTACTATACATTTACGAAACACCATTTAATTTATCGGGTTAGAATAACTTCGCTTACACGAAAGTAATTATTAAAAAAAGGCGAACATTCAGAAAAGTTACTATAACTGTATAAACTACTAGTTTAATTTTGAGCTTAAATTATACTTGTTTGCGTTTCCGCATTTTTGTTGCATATCGATCGAGAACTTTCAAAGATACTACGAAGAAAATTTGCTTTTTCCTACATTCATAAGCCCCACACGCAATCCGACCATCTCTCTTTCTCTCCGTAATTTTTATTATGTTCACTTTTTTTGGACTCTTGACGCGGCACAATCTAGAGTACTTTAATAACGAGCCATTCGTGAAATATAAACCACTAAAGAAAATTTAATTTTATGTCAAAAGAATATGTAGTACTTATAAACAATTATTTCTACTTCAATAATATTTTTGCAGCATTTTCTTTAGTTGGTATAGCAAAGTAAAGTTCTGTAAAGCGTTATTATCAGTGATTTTGAAGATAATAGTAAAGTCAGTTTAGCACAAGTTAATTGAGTTTTTACTGCATATCGGTTTTCTCATGTGCTTGAATAAAACGCAAGCAGCTATTTTGAACTTTTTGGATTTGATTGACTTCATGACCGACTAAACAGGGACCATATACAGGGTGTCACAAGCAAGCGTGGGTCTTCAATAACTCATTTGCGGTTGGAGATATCGAAAAATGTTTCAAATAAAAGTTCCACCAATTCAACTTCTCTATACCATAAAATTATTTTCGAATATACAGGGTGTCCCGTTTTTCCTGTACGCAACCTAACTTAATTTTTTAAATGGAATGCCCCATTTATTATTGCTTTATTAGATTTCTCGCTTAATTTAAAGGCCACTTCGTTAACCATACATTATGGCTGAAATGCACCGTTCCTCAGAAAATTAGCGCTAAAGAAAGAAAAATGCCGTTTCGGTACCCTGCGCCATTTTTCATATCTCCGAAACAAAAGAACTTAGAGGAATGCGGTTTTCACAGATCGCTTCTAAGAGAAATGACCTACCATTTGCACTATTTACACAAACATGTTTCTGTTAAATTCATTCAAAGCTACCGCTTCAAAAATAAATTGTTTCAAACCGGCAAAACTTGTTTTTTCAAATAGAACACTATTATTTTTTCAGCCCATCATATGCAGAATTTTATTTCCTTTCGTCTGATATAAGGTTGTTGCTATCAGTTCCTAACAGTTTTTGAGAAAATTGCAGTTATATTCTAAATTTTAATTGAATCGGATCATCATGTACGCCTTGGTCGGTGATTAGCTTTTGTTTTCTACAATGTCATATTTGTGAACTTCATAAGGTGTTCAGTAAAGTTTCATTGTATCGTTGTGTTTGTTTCATTGTAACTTTGTGTTCATTTTCCGAACTGTTCCGCTATGGCGTTGAATAAAGAAGAAATGATAGATATGGTTCTTATTCTTGGGGAATGTGAGAGAAATCCCTCTTGGCATCGAGGGTGTATGCCCAGCGGCAAGACGGTCTGTACAGATGAAAATGAGTTCCGTGTTTTGGCGTCTGTGGTGGAAAATCCGAATGTCAGTCAAAGAGACTTCGCCCGAGAAACCGAAATTGGTAGAATGTCTGTACAAAGAGTCCTGAAACAGCATAAGTACCATCAGTACCACGTTCAGCTACATCAGGAACTACTTCCAAGGGATTTTGCAGCAAGAACGGAATTTTGTCAGTGGGCCATCGAAAGAATAGCCGAAGACGAAGACTTCTTCAAATATGTCCTGTTTACTGACGAGTCTACCTTTCACAAAAATGGTTTTGTAAACAGGCATAACTTCCATTATTACGATACGGCAAATCCTCCTAACTTCCGGACGTTTCTCAATACCGATGGTCACTGAATGTGTGGGGAGGTGTTTTTGGTGATCGTGTTTTCGGACCGTACTTTTTGATGGACACTTAACAGGAAGGGCCTATTTGCAGTTCCTGCAAAATGGTTTCCAAGAAATGTTGGAGGATGTTCCTTTAGAATTTCTTCGACGTATGTGGCTACAACAAGACGGTGCCCCATCTCATTGCACCCAAGAAATTCGGAACTACTTAAATGCGAATTTCCCAAACCGCTGGATAGGAAGAGGAGGGGCAATTAACTGGCCCGCTAGGTCGCCTGATCTCACAAAATGTGACTTCATTTTGTGGGGATTCGTTAAAAACAAAGTGTACACCTCTTCACCTACCACTGCCGAAGATATGCGGGAGAGGATAACTAACGCTTTCAGAGAAATTACCCCGGACATTCTGGTCAACGTTGACAATAACTTCAAACGTCGAATGAGGATGTGTATTCAAGAAAATGGCAGACATTTCGAGCAGCTTTTGTAAAAGTTAAACATCAAGAACTGGCCTGAGGCAAAGTCACTGCTCTGTGTGGACATCTTGAAAATTATTTTTGTGATTTAAAACGTCTGAACTAAAATACAACACTCTGGTTTTTCAATTGAAATAGTTTTCATTCCTAAGGTAGAAAACAAAAGCGGAAAAGCAGCTAATCACCGACCAGGGCGCACGCGATGATCCGATTTAATTAAAATTTAGAATATAACTGCAATTTTCTCAAAACTGTTAGGAACTGATAGCAACAACCTTATATCAGACGAAAGGAAATAAAATTCTGCATATGATGGGCTGAAAAAATAATAGTGTTCTATTTGAAAAAACAAGTTTTGCCGGTTTGAAACAATTTATTTTTGAAGCGGTAGCTTTGAATGAATTTAACAGAAACATGTTTGTGTAAATAGTGCAAATGGTAGGTCATTTCTCTTAGAAGCAATCTGTGAAAACCGCATTCCTCTAAGTTCTTTTTGTTTCGGAGATATGAAAAATGGCGCAGGGTACCGAAACGACATTTTTCTTCCTTTAGCGCTAATTTTCTGAGGAACGGTGCATTTCAGCCATAATGTATGGTTAACGAAGTGGCCTTTAAATTAAGCGAGAAATCTAATAAAGCAATAATAAATGGGGCATTCCATTTAAAAAAATTAAGTTAGGTTGCGTACAGGAAAAACGGGACACCCTGTATATTCGAAAATAATTTTATGGTATAGAGAAGTTGAATTGGTGGAACTTTTATTTGAAACATTTTTCGATATCTCCAACCGCAAATGAGTTATTGAAGACCCACGCTTGCTTGTGACACCCTGTATAACATCACAATAATTGAAATGACCTTAAAATTAGAGTATCTGTAAGAAGTCGATGAACAAACAGAGAAAGAGATTGACGAAAAGGATAAATAGCCCTGAGAGACGAATAAGATTTTTTAATCGTGGTAGAAATATGACTCTTAAACCTCAAATCCACATCTAAGATTAGACCTTCGTGGTTAAATGAAAGTACATTATTCGCTAGAAAGATATTCATGTTGGATTCGAGAAATTTTCTATCAGCCTTGCTATAAAATAATAGATCAGATGATTTAGAAGGATTTATACTAAGGTTATGATCGTCATGCATAGAAAAGAATAAAGGCCCAAGAACTGATCCCTGCGTGACACCACAGAACAGTGTTGAAGGTACTGACAATTTATTATCAACTCTAGTACATTGAGATCTATTGTTTAAAAATTCTTTTAAAAAATGTACAGAAGATACACTAAACCCAAATGCTTTCGAAAAATCAAGCAGAATCAGAGCTGTATCAAAACCAGAATCTAATGCCGTAATAATATCATCAGTGACAGAAGCTAAAGCAGAAGCTAAAGCAGAAGCGCAACTGTATCTCGGTGTAAAACCGAGCTGCACTTGTGGGAGTATATTGAATTTACTAAATAAAATTAAATGCATGGAGTTCCTCAAGAATCGGTTATAGGTCCAAAATTATTTCTATTATAATATATTCTAATTTTTTGGTCTAAAAACATGATACGACTCAAATAGCGTAAGTTTAAGTCTTTGAGGAAAATAAATAGCCAAGATTTAATTTTCTGAAGTACATACTTTACAGTAAAAACTATTTCTAGAGAATTGTTGGTTCTCCTATTGGACTATAGAACCATTGCACCATACATATTGACCTTCAGATAATGAAATATGGGCCCCCTAAAATGGAACACACAACTTGTAAATTAATTGAGACTGCGCTCAAAAGTTGTGATTGGTCATATTTGAATTATTTTTGTGTTGAAAATGGATGGGAATATTTTACAGTATCTGTCACTTCATGTATCGACCGATATTCCAAATTTAGACAAACTAAACGGTTAGTAAATTAAAGATACCTGGTTGGATAAAATTAAATAAAAAATAAATTATGGAAGCAATTTAAAACTCACAGGACATCGTCAACTTCCTAATCCAAATTGAGTCTTTTTGAGAATAGTCTTTTGCTGAACCCCAAAGCTTTTTATGGTCATCTACGAAAACATCAACCGTCTTGTGCAACCCTTTCCAATTCATTAGACACTATATGCAATGATAACATAGAAACTGCTAATGTACATTTAGTAGGTTTTTCTGCTGTTTTTACACTTCCTGTTCTGCGATTTTTAATTGCGTACGGCACTCTGTTAGACTTACATTTTACAGAAGATGCATTATTGTCAGAAATAGAAATATTATGTGCAACTGTTCCATTTGGTTTAACTCCCAGGATTCCATCCCATTATAGGATGCGACATTAAGAACCTACGCGGCCGACGGAAGTATAAATTAATTGAGTTCAGTAATACAAGATCGAGCAGGCTTAAATATTTGCGGCAGGCGTCGTGCGGTTCAGTGGGTATTTGAAAGAAACACGTGCCCAAAGCACAACCCTATCTTAAGATGCACTAGTATGAGTTTAATCTAAACACCGATAAGGAGATCTAGAGTTACCCTGTGAGTTTAAAAACGCACAAAGAATAAAAGAAATTTGTTGACGTAAGGATCATAAAAGAAATATCACAGGCTAGAATAATGACTAATTATAAATGTTTAGAAAGGGGCATAGATAGATTTTTCGTTCGTTAACGCAAGGTGCAAGCGATAACATACAGAACAACTGATAGTTGTACGTCAATCAAGATAACATCAGCGCATGACACGTATCGAATACTGATAACGCAATTGCCGGATAATTACCTCGTCCGCGCGTTTTCTATGACCTTTAAGTACAATTTACGTTAAATCCCTGACAAATACTGGGTGTTTATTGTCTTTAATTATGTTAACTCGTAATGCCTATGACTAAACAATTAAATTTTAATGTCTAATCGCAGTTGGAGAATTTGACTAGCACCAGCACGAGTGACCTCACTGATAAGCTTGTAGCGGGTAGGTGGTAAAGAAAACCGACTGTTAATTCGATCTCTCCCCTCGCTCGACCGGTGAACGTAGATTAATTTAAGACACAGTGTTACAATAATTATCTAATTCCATGATTAAGCCAATGTTTCGGACATACATTGATCAATTTTCCGCTCCATACATGAAACGGACTAGAACAGAAATCGGAAAGGAAAATGTACAAGAAAGAATTACGAAGAGTACCCAATAAATTACAATACACTTACAGCCCAACGAGTCGCAATATGTAACATGAAAATTGCACAGTTTTGTATCACGAACCGTAGGTGTCGACTTTTTAAGGAACACCCACAGAAATTGCACGCAAGCCACAGACGGAAAGACAAGGTCAACCACGTTTGTGTCGCTAACTCGTGACACTCCTAATAATATTGCCTAGTAATACTTATATACAGGATGCACCAAAACTTGTTGACGAACCAAGAAAGTCCCAGAACACGCAAAAATCCCATTACCAAAATGTGCTGCATCTTTGATCGGATAATTATGAATACCTCGTTGAAAAAGGATAGTCTAACAGCGTAATGGTTGGAAGTTACTGTCACTCCTATGTATAAAATGGAGACAAATGCAAAGTGGAAAACTATAAGCAAATACATCACTTTAGTAGCGTGCAAACTAATAGAGAAAATAATTACAAAAAATATCACATGATCTGGATGATATTATTCCTCTTTACAAACATGGTTTTGAACTAGGAAGGAAAGAAGTAAGGCGTTTGATAGGGTGTCACACAAATTGTTACTATTTAAGTTTGGCTTTGCTGGACATTTATTGAATTAGATAAGAGTAGTAGTAGTTAAAATAAATAGAATGTTTTCAACAGGTTCTCTGTTAGCACTGGGGTGCCTCTGGGTTTAGTTCTGGGCCCATTACTATTTGTTATCTTTACAACTAATTTATTGAACAACATTGGCGGTCCACATGGAGTATGCCGATGATTTGAAAATCTTTGGCATCTCCTCTGATTTTAGTAAAGTATGTAGGTGAATTGAGTAGCACCTCGCATCAGCTGTTAAACCTCGACAAACACTCTGTAATTTATTTTAGTAATTAAAATTCAAAACATGCGTTTTCAATTAACCGCTGAATTATTTCAGTGGTTTCATCACAGCTTGATTTTGGAGTTTTGGTTGATTGTCATGGAGTCTTGTGGATTATTATGCAATTTTTAAAAAAGTGTTGTTAATCATCTCCGAAATTGTGTGACTTTTGTGAGTATACGAGGTTTAATTTTGACAGGGTATGGTTCGAATAAAATCAATCATGAACATTTGAACATAATGAACTTACAAATTTTTACAAGAATTTTTTTTGGAGTGGGGTTTGTATGATCTCAATATAAGATTTAGATTATTAATGAAATTTAGAAAATTTACGTATGAGACAAAACGTAAATTTTATTCAGTACAACTTTACACTTAATTCAGAGAACCAAAAGTTAATAGTGGGCATGATCTCCTCGGACAGAATGACTTAAAGGCATGGATTTGATGAAAATATTAAACAATCCTTGTGGATTCGCATCCAATTCTCCTCTTAAACAATTGAAAATACTATAAACGGCAAAACCGTTCGGTATCTTCTTTAAAAATGTTTTCTTCAAACGCCTTTTACATACTATTTTTTGACGGCCTTTTTTGCATACAGCCGGTTGTTATTGGCAGCGGAACTAAAAGATCTTTTACTACTCCTTTGAGCGGACGTAAAAGTTGCTAAGCAACAAACAATAGTATTGCCACGTTCACCTGTGTTCATATTAAACAATATACCTTACAATAAATTTATGCACTTTTCTTTCTTCTGTATATAAACGTCGTGACGTTTGAAGAAAAAGTAGCATGTTTTATCTCTAAATTTTTAAGATTCTCCTCTAACTTTTACGACTGTAATTAAAAAAAATACGGAATTGATGTATCTTCATCGAAAAAACTATAAAAATGAAACAAGTTTATCCAAGCGTATGATTACGAATTTTATAATAGTTGTGTTGTAATGTAATATGTGATGCAACTGTGCCGCTTGGTTGGTCTTTTCACAGGTTGCACTCAATAAAATCTGAATAGCATATTTTTCTACTCTAAATTTGATTTAGATTGTTACTCAAGTGAGGTAAGCACCTGGAAAACTATCATGTTGATGTAAACGTCAACCAAAAACATGCCACATTTGTCTTACGCAGAAAAATTAAGAATAGCTATATTCCTGGAAGAAGGATGGTATAAATGAAGGGTAGCAGTCAGGTTTAACATAGCTAGAAGCACTATGCATAATATAAAGGGAGTATAGGATGAACGCCAATCATTTGAAAGACAAGTCGGTAGTGGCAGACCTAGAGTCTCTACAGAGCTTGAGGACATTAATTTGATCGAAGTTCTATGAGAAAACCCATTAAATTCTGTCATCATGACACACAACGAAACAAATTTCCCAGATTCTGTTCCAATAGCAAGGCGTTGTATTAAGAAAGGATTGGAATTGCGAATTCATCTTGTAGCCAAAAAACCTTTTTTGATCTAACAAAACAAAGAACAGAGAGTAGAATTCTCCTTGGAATATTTCCTACAACCATTAGGTTTATGTCAGAATTTGTTTCCACAGACGAAAAACTTATGCTATAACGGTCGTATCAGAGTTTATAAACCACCGAATTCGCGTTTTGATGAACGATACACTTAAAAAGCAGAAGCAAATGGCCGCTTTTCTGTAAAAGTTTGGGGTGCGACTAGCGCCTAAGGACCTTGGGTTTTAACGCGGATAATAGGCAGAAACAATGCAGGAGTCTACCTTCATACTATGGAGAATATCCTGCTGCCTCAGTGACTGCTGTCTTTCTCCAAAATAATTTTATTTATTAGCATGAGAATTGTGCTATTTATGCAGCTCGAATGATCTCAAATTGAATGGAGCAGCAGAGTTCTGCGTTGGCCTTTGTGCAGTGCGGACTTGAACTCCGTTCGAGAATGTGTTGGGTTTGATGGTAAGGAAAATGAATATAGGCAATCTTTTTCGTCCTCGAAACATTGAAGAGTTATGGGCAAGAATTTAACAAGAATGAAATGAATTAACTCCAAACTACACTGAAGCTTTAGTAACATCAATGCCGAGAAGACTGGATAAATTGGTGTAGATTGGAAGACTCGACTCATGTTTCACTTGTAAGAAAATTGATTTTTGAAGGAAAACTGACAGCTTGTTTAGTAAAATTGAAGACGAATGAAAGAAATGATTCGAAACAATCTTACAGATAACTTTATGATTTATTGACTTGTTGAAACAATTCTGCCAACTGACTGACTGACTGACTGGATAAATTATGGTCTCAGAAGGATACGACGATATCAAGGAGATCGAGGAAGAACACCTCTTGTGTTTATCCAAGCGTCATTGAAAGTCCATAGTTACGTCAATGATGTGTCATTTTTTAACAGGACACTGCAATGCTACATACTGCAAACATTTCTCAAAGGTTCTTGCAGCAAGCGCTATTGCAAATTTGCCGTGGCACGCAAATCTCCTCACTTATTACCGATCGAACACAAGTGGTACGTACATAATAGGTCGAGTGTGTTCAACGGTTGCCGATACCTCCTCATAATTTAGAAGACCTGAATTATCAGGTTCAAGTTGCATGGGATTAGATACGCTTTCCTGCATTGCTGTGCATAGGGATGCGACACATTATTATATAGATAATTTTGGCCTAACTTTACCGTGTATGGCATATGGGCTACAGCATTGCAATATTTCCCCAAAAACTAGTTTGCAACTAAATATATACCCGTCAATCAAAATTAAACCTTCTTTTGTATTACATAGAACTTATCTGTTAATACTTATCTTTTTGGGGAAAATCTACGCATAAATCCGCAAACACACCGCGACGGTTTAAAAATTTACAAGTCATTCTTAATTTGATAATCTGCAAATATTTATTGAAATAACGTAAATAAATGCCTGAAGGCTCGCTTCAGGCGTAACGGCATGGCTGCAGCTATGTTGACGACCGTAACGGCGGCGTATTTCGAAAATGATGCAGCTATCAAAGACGCAATTCTTCCTGATAAACACCCAAAAACTACAATACGGGAACTTTTATAAATCCGCGTTACGGTACAAAAAAAACTTAATTCTCCAAAACCGTCGAAAAATAAATATATCGGTTTGAAGAAATTCTATTATCCGCAATTGCGAAGCGGGGAAAAACACTCTTAACAAATCTTTGAAACCCGAATTTTTATTTATTTAACTGCACGAAAAATGCTAGGAAGAATACAATGATACCGCAGAAATTTTGTCTCAAGGTGAAGCGAACAACCTTGATACACAAATAACTATTTTGTTAGATTTTTTTTAAATTTAGGTTTGTACTATTAATATTAATAATAATACATATTACTGAAAACCCCATCTTACTTACTTCTACTTGAACACAGCAACATTGGCTATACTATAGTATACATATATGTTTGATTTCCTCGAGAGTTCCAAGTTTCTATGATTGAACACACCATCTAGTGTCAAAATGTTAAGTTGTTGCAACACTTTTAATACGGTGATTTTGAAAATTATATTCCAAGAAATTGCTTACTTAAAAATTTATTCATTTTTAAAATACATAGTAATCTATTCCATATGTCTCAATAAAATGGTTTGCAAATGTTATTGCAGGAACAAATGAGTGCTTGTATACGTTTTAAAACTTGGTTTAATATCAATTATTATTCAACTCATTTGGGTTGAAAAGAGTAATTATGCAATCATTAATATTAAAGTATTATTCAAATATGTATAAACATTAAATTGTCGTCACCGCATCTCTCAAAATTAAAACTATAGCGATATTGTTAATTATTTTTCTTCCTATTTGTTATAAAAATGTATACCCTACGTTAGTTTGGTATATCTATTGTCGTAGTTAGCTGTTTACTTTATTTTCTCGTGCCTGCTAAGTTTTCCTTTGTAAGCACTTTCTGCAACAACCAGAATAATTGGTGCGTGCCAAGTTATCTAAAGAAGTTAAACTTTGAAAACATCAAAGTTTGCTAACACAATACTAACAATGTCAATTGTAGACAGTTAGACGTCGTCGATTATATTTCTATTATGATAACATTAACGATTAAATACTCAAACAGATCTGTTCTTAGTCGAAACGTTTCTAAAACGAACAATGGCCTTATTTAACATAACCGTGTAATTAGAACGGAAGGAAGATTACTAACTTTGAGATGCAGTTTAAATCAAATTTCGAACTCTAGATTGAAACAATGATGACGGGAGACGATTTTAGAATTAATTTAATAATGTGATGTTGAAGTTTCTTCGTTCTTTGAATGAAGATCGGTTGGACGTTGTTTAATTTTTGTTCTTTTTTTGCAGGTGGAATGCAAGAAAGCACAACCAAAAGAAGTCATGTTACCCGCAAACCTAGCCAAAACAAGGGCGGCAGGGCGCGGTACATACGGTGAGTTGTTAATGCTGAATCCGGGACCTGTGACAAGCGGTTCCGCGACATCTGCTTTTCGGTACACCCCTTACCCTATTCCTGCAAGTGCGAACGTGCCTGTAGCCACCGCGGGTCATAGTATACCGGTTACAGCAATTGCTGTGGCTCCAGCACCCGTACATTACGCTCAAACTGTGTATGATGTGACGGGGTGCAAAAGAGTACTTGCGGCTCCTGCAGCCGCATTTAGGCCCATTTCAGCTAGAGCCGCACCTACTCTCACTTACAGTATGAGTGACCTTTTAGGGGTACAGAGTTTAGAAATACCTACTGTTTACGCTAGCGCGCTACCAGCCCCAGGTTTAGGTCTATGACCAGTAATTTCGCAAATTTCAAGGCCACAATAAATTTTTTTGGCGCTTGAATGGACTATAGTTATTTGTCTTGCGTTTTAATTAATTTCTGCTTTTCGTTCGTTTTCGACTCGAAGGTAAACATTAAATAAATAAATAAGTAAATAATAAAGAGGCGGTCGAAATCGAAATTGGTTTTTTAACCTCGCGATACTTTATATTTATTTAGGGAAAATTTGTCCGTTTAGATAAATTTAAATTACCCTCTAGGATCCTAAGACAATATGTACTTAAATTGAAATATTATTGTTTATTCATACAAGGCAAACATGTCAACTATAAATCCAACCATCATATAAATACCAACACCTATTATCAAGCAGAGGTTTGGCAAACATTATCAACAAACACAATTTCGGGATTTCTGTACGACAAATAGCCTTAGTGAATTTTGTATTCTTATCGAACAAAATAAATAAAATTCTTTGTTCGTTTTGTTCACTTTTAGGGTAGCGTTTGAAAAAATTTAAACTTTCCTTTAAAAAGCGCGATAAGAGTTTTTTATTAAATTTTCTACCATCGGCTTCATTATGATACTTCCTTTTGATGAATTAATTGTCTAGGGGACAGAAGAATTCTAAGAAATTTAAATTTCAATTACATTTTCGGTAAACGATTTTTTTTTCATAATTCGCCGTTTAAACGTTTCCTGTTGTCTCTTAATCCGTTTTTTTTTTGAGTAATCGATGTTCAAGTTAATATTGATTTGTATTTATGTAAACAACTTAATTCTTGTTCTTTTAAAAGATCAATCTCCACAGTCATCATTTCATTGTTAATTTTATTGTTTTTTTTGTCAATTGAGTAAATCCTTTTAACTTTTAATTTGGAGTTTACATTTAGACTTCGTAATATCGCTGAGTTTAATTTATCGGAATTGTATTTTGTAATTGTAATTTGTACGTATACGACAACGGAAAAGAACACAGGAAAACGTAATTTTATTATTTTTTTAATAAATGTTCTAATTTTGAGATAGATTGGAACTGCAATAAAGATATATCAGCAGTTATTCATATTTCCTTCAAGTATATTTCTCTCTTCCTTATACCATGTATGCTAATAAATGAAATGTTAAAATTTAGTTGCTTGTTTTCGTTTGGTTGTTATCAAACTTCTAAGCGCTTGTTTGTCATTTTAAAAGTTTTATTGTAGATAGGCAATATTACAGTCCCTGCTGAATTTTCTATTAATTTCCAAGGAGGCAATTGTGTCAACAATTATCTCCATGACAGTTAACCAGTGACTGGCCGTTAAATGTTTATTTTTTCCTTATTAATGGAAGCAGAATTGAGTCGAAAATTGAATACCCTTTGATTTTTATTACTGTTTAATCACTTTTATTATTCTTTTCTCGATAAAATTTTATTTTGTTGTTTTTCTTCTTGTTTATCCTTGATTCCTGTAAAATCGTTTCATTTGCTACACTTGAAATTCAATTAGATAATATTTTCCAATTCTTCTTATAATTAATGGGTAGCCTTTCTGCGCATTCTGCATATTCTTCTTAGTAAATTGTTGTGAAAAATTTGAAATTTCTTCTTATTACAATTAATAAGTTCCTTTACTTCTGATCCATAGCACAAACATTTCAACGTTACTAATTGTATTATGCAAAGAAGTTCTCCTCCAAAATTTTCTTGATACTTAAATATGCCCTTCTTGATGAAGTGAACAAAAACAACTTAGTAGGTTGAAATTGCCGACGTTTCCCCAGCTTTGTGCAGGCTTTTTTAAGGCTATGCCAAAATGCGTTGATTGTCAATAATATGTTAAAATTCGTCAATTGATTATAAAGTTACTTCATTTAATTATTTTTTAAATTTCAACCTACGAAGTTATTTTTGTTCACTTCACCTCTACCAAAATATTTGCATAAATCTCTTTTTTGATTTTCATCGTTTTTAGATGGAAGAACTTTTTGATTTCTTCTTTTTCATGAATAATTTTTAGAAAGAGGATACCTTGAAACTGATTAATGTTAACTTTATATTGACATTTATCTGGACTGATAATGAGCAAGTTTTTTTTGTTGTAAATCCATTCGTTTTTTATTAATAAGCATAGATCATTTGATCTTCAAGTTTGAAAAAGTGCTACATGCTATAATTCTAATAATATTATCGGTAATATACCATACGATTTCTATACTGCCATCAATTCAGTATAGAAATTGTGAAAGCATTTTGAATATGCAAATGTGTAAAATTATGTCCAGAATTTTTAATAATCTGCTGCTTACTCTTCATCCAGTTGTTGGGCCATGAGTGCTTGATTCCTTTATCTTTGTGTACCCTTAAGTATTTCACTTTGTTCTTAGGTCTAATGTTGAACCCAACGAGTGCAAAGATGGCTTTATCCCGCTCTCCTTTTTCCCGTGAACAGCACCGCTTCACTTTTTGTTGGAACCAGTTCCATCCCAGTTATTGTTACCCAGTTGTTTATTCTGGTTAGTCCTCGGTTGACAATTAGTACTAGATTATCCGCAAAAACGATCAGTTCCGTGGAATTTCCTATGGTCGCTTTGAGCAACTCATCGAAGGCTATATTCTACAGTATCGGTCCTAGCACAGATCCCTGCGGAACGCCACAAGTTATTTGCATCTACTCCGCGCTATCACTGCCCTGCATGCAAAGCTCCCTATCAGCCACCTAGTATTTTGTAACGATTATTCTATGTTTCTTTTCCGAAGTATTTCTATAATTGTTTGTCACAGAAGGGTATTAAATGCTTTTTTTAGTCATAGCAACGAGAACACAGAGTTTTTGCGTCTGCCATGTTAGGAGATAGTCCACCAGTTCTATTTACTGCTTCCGGTAATCTAGTTTTAATCAAGTGTTCGTAGGTCTTTGCTGTAATGTTTAAAAGACAGACCTATTGTCCTTCATTCTTTTTGGTTTTGGTCTGGTCAATCCTCTGTAAAAATATTTTTCTGTAAATAATTGTTACACACCTCTACGAAGATATTAGTGTTTAATGATTGCTTTTGCGGATCCCGATGCTTTCTGGGGGTTTGTCTTACGTAGGACTTGTAGTAGCTCTTGCGGCGTACAGAGTCGTGCACGGATGTATTTCGGTTGGACCACCGGACGAGCGGGGAATAGGGGAACCACAATTGCTATAATTTCTAGTAAAGTTTGACGCTGTGGTCCTAGTCCTCAGGAGTCATGGTTTATATCTTCAATGGTTTTCTCCCAGGCTTACTTACTAACTCCTGCGTTAACTAAGCATCTATCGTTGATGGATTTGAAGGATTTCTTGTTTTAATTTAATGTTTACCACCACACGTTTTACAAACGTGGTTCATTATCCCATTTCATTTTATTAGTTTTGAAACCTAGGATGCAAATTCATAGGTCTGACCTTGAATTTGGGTTATTAGTTTTGTATAGTTTGCACCTCCAGGTTCAAACCACAACTTTGTAAGTACATAGTAAACTATATATAGATTTGATGTTTGTTTTAAATATTGTAAACACATGTAGATTACGTAGGTTTTACTGATTCTTGATGATTGCGATAAAACGTTGCCTTATTCCTGACAATTTTATATTTACTGTTAATTCTCTTTTGTGGTCAAATTCAGCTGGACAGTAGCTTTTAATCTTTAATCCATATTTGACCACATTTCTAAAACTGACCAATCATTACTAATACATTCTTTTCACCAAATTTTATTATAATTCCAACACTACTTTTTCAGTTAACTTTAGGTCAGCTTTAATTAATTCCGCAGATATATTGCCTGTCCAGATCTTCAAGCGTCAAAACACTTCACTTAAGTTTATTTCAGATTTGGTGTTAAGGTTCCCCATTATTTCCTTTACGTGAAGGTGCTTTTTGAACTATTTGGTGTCAAAATTTGTTTTTCTTTTTGATCGATTTGAAATTTTTAAATTGATTGATTGAAATGAGTGAGCTCGCTTTTTAGTGTCGTTTGAGAATTTCTTTCATTATTGGTTAACTGTAATGTGGTTATCCGATCTGTTCCAATCACTACAATTTTTCACCTAAGTAATTAACCTAACCCATTTATACCATAAAATATTTTCTGTTTTTGTTATTTTTTTTTAAATTTTACTTCCAATAGTCTATGGTATGCTTGATATCACAGCCAAACACACATATTTGCGTTGTTTCATTACTTCTTCTTACGTCGTTTATTCTTATGCTTAATGCTTTCTTCTGTAAAAAATTCTAAAAGGACTATTTTCGACTTCTTCTTTTCTAGAAGGTTAGGCTAAGAATTCTTTTGGTTTTGGGACAAATGTTTTTCATCTTCAGGTGGTCACTATTTATCAAGTCTATAGTTTTTTTGTTTTGGTTTTATTTATTCTATTTCCATAATCACGAAGATCATTTATTTTGTCACAGCGATGTTAAAATATTTGAGAATGACTTCTGCTATCCCACGTTACTGTTTACGCTTAATTTCTATTTATTATAAGTCACTCATATTTGTGACTCGTCCTCATTGTCAATTATTTTCAGTTGATGAACACTTTGCTTCACTAGTTCTGCAGACCATTAGAATGTTTTAATTTAATTATACAAAACTACTGTTCAAACTTCGGTTCGTTAGTTTGTCGTACTCGCAAACCGACGTTTCGTCTCCAATTGTTATGCCCTTCTTGAAAGTGGAGACCATAGTAGTCTAGAAAATTATATCGTCTGGTTGTTTGACACTTTTTTTTAACAAAACTGGAACCAGTGGGACGATTAATCACAATACATCAATGGACTTAAAAACTTACGTATTGAGTTTTTTTCCTAATAATGATTTCATGGTCAAAATCGACTACTTAAAAATAATACCTAACAGAATCAATTGATGTCACAATTAACCGAATCGTAACTGACTCAGCAAAATATTTTTTATGTTAAATTCCGAATACTTTTGTCACAAGATGTATGTAAATCAAAAAGAACACTTTTTTTTTAAATTGTCTTGAAACACTGGTAAAATAATGTAATGGACAGATGCATATTACAATTGAATGTTCTCCATTTATTTTGAATATTTTAATTTGCAAAATGTAACAAACTTTGAGCAACAAAAGTTTTTCGTCTGTGTGTTCCCTCATTAAATTTTGAAAAGCAAAACATATGAACTTGGTAACTTGGCATATTTATGATGAAAATGCATTTTTACAGATTTTATAGAATCTTATTTTTTGGCTATTTTTGGGTTCCATCCACAAGATTTTGCATTCTTAATTTTCAATACGAAAAAAAAGTAGAATGCGATCGTTGGAAGTAGGATTACAATTACAATTACAAATACTGGAAAGAACATGATTAAATGTATGATCGTCTACGTTTGCGTTTGTCATGCGTCCAATTGACGTAGTCGCCTCTGTTGCACGGTCAATTGGCACAACTTCAGTGTTAGCGAAAAGCTGGAGTTGTTTCATTTGTTAGTCCAACAAATATAAAGGCAGAAAGAATATTTTAAATGTATGGATATTAAAATAATCTATTTATAGAACGCTTGCTACATTATTATTATTATTATTATTATTATGAAAAATTGGAAATAGTTTGAGATGTATTTTTGAAAACTGATACTCTACACAAGATGGGTAGATACAGGAATTTGAGACGGTTTTATTGTTTGTTAGAAACCTGAAATTAGATAGGTCCTTAATTGCAACGAATGCTATAACAATTATAATTCCTAGAAAGACGATGGTGAAATGTAGTGAAGAATATAAAAAATAAAATATTCAGTTAGCTGCGCGTCCAATTGACGTACTCACTTCATCGTCACGCGTCCAATTGACAAACATTTTTTTTGTTACTCCATTGGACAAGGTAGTTGATGAAAAAGTGTTGATTGACTAAAAACTAATTTAATTCTTCATCACTAATTTCTTCTTCTTCAACATGTCGGTTAGTAATTTTAAATTACCAAAGCCTCTAGTTTAAGCTTAAGACTATTGTGGAACAGAAGATATGATAATGTTTGGCAAAAACTATTGCTTGAGAAAGATAATCGTTTAGATTGCGTTCACGCAAAAATTGAGCTTTTGCATATTTCTTTCATGCATATTGTTCTTCTTTTTTTAACCGATAATTTTAAAGTTTGTTTAACGCCATATCTATTTTTGTTACCTATTAAAATTCGAATTTAAAAATGCGATTAATAATTGTAGTCCATTCCGAAATTTGTTCGAGACTTTCTTATTCGATATATTATTTCGCGTACAGGTTCAGGATACAATGCTGTGATGTTTTATTGTAGAAAGTAGTTGATTTATAAGTGGCCTAAAATTTGTTAGTACAAAATAAAAGACTGTTTTAGTACAGTTTAGTCTAGAAGATTTTTTCTTTTTAAATTTAAGTAATCGATAGTATTTAGTAGATAGAAATGGAAATCGAAAAAAGCATATCAAAATGTAGTATTAGCTGGTATTAAGATAATTTTCCCCGTCACATTAAAATCACTGCCTGCTACGCGTTATTACTTACTTTATTCAATTTTATTTCCAACTTTAATCAGATTTGAGAAACTTCAAGTAGGAGTAATGATTTGCTGTAGCATAGGAGATTATAAAAACATTTTCTCTCAACTTTGTCGAGTAGTTTTCAAATAATTGTATATATAATTTCTGTAGTACGTTTGATTACGTAGTTTTCATGAAATTTCAGCGTGTCTATGCTAAGCAATTGTGTTAAGTACGAGCGAGCCTGCTTTTTGATGGAAGAAAGTAGCTTCTTCGCTCGTGCTTTATTATTTTTTATACATTTGTAAATTTAGGATCTAGGTTATAGGTAGTGTTGATTATTAGATTTTTTTTTGTTTGTAATTTTCACGGAGAGTCGGGGCAGTAGTTCCTCGTTTTCAGGTCTTACGAGGCTGCCTTGTTGGTCTTTTCTGAGGATTCGACCTGGCCTTGTTTACGTTCATGTTCCCTAACCCACCAAAGGTGCGATCAAATCATTTTGTCTAGATTAGACACGCTCTTTTTTGGAAGGGTATTGGATGTTTGTTGTGTAAAGTTTAATGTTTTATGTGTAAAGGCAGATAAATGTGCAGTACCCGAATGAAAGCTACTAATTTTGACTAAGCAATTTTTGTAGAGAAGTAGAATTAAGGTTACTAATTATATATTTAATAATAAAACACACTTATATGTGTAATAGTATAACAATAATAATTAGTGTTTAGTGGGTAGTTTGAAGAGGCGGTTTAAGAATGTAACACAAAAATATTTTGTTGTTAACATGATTATTTTATGTACAGCTGTGCCCGTCCCACGGGCATCATTATGTTCAAGATATATAGGTACCCATAAACTTTAATATCTTCTTCATTAGCTTAACTTAAATAGTTTGTTAGAATAAATGTAGCTTGCATACTTACAGAGCGTGCAATATTTTATAGGTAAAAGATACAAAGTTTAACTTAGTTGGCAAATTTAGTTTCTTCCTGCAAAAGTTATAAAGTTCTTAAGGCACGCTTATAGTCATTTTATGAATACTTAAGATCTTTATTTCTTGATGTCATATGTAAAATTAAAAATTTGTATATGTGTATTTAATCAGTAGCTTTTTATAGATACGTAGATAATTAGATGGTCGAATGTTGTTTGCAGATGTTCACTAATAATGTCGTTTCGAAAGGCGTTTTTTGCTTTATGTCCGATGTTGTCGACGAATTTTATGTAGTGTAGACACATAGAGAAGGAAATTTCATGGATGCTAACAAATTAGTTCCTATTTTTTTTTCTTTATAAAGACGTCTTAGAAATTTTATCTTTTTTATCGAGATCCAAATTTATGCAATTTACTAAGTTATTTTTTTATTTTTGTAGATTTTATGTGGTCCCTTGGAGCTCTTCCGGACGGTAAGTACCTTAAATATTTAAGATATAGATCACTAATAACACATAGACTTGCATGTGTGAATAGATTTAGCGTGTAGTACGTAAAAATAAAATTAAATTGTACATACCGTGGAAGGTTAGTTTTTGAAATTATTCAGTGTTTTAGATTTATTCGTGAAATGACAACTTATCCGTAAAAAACTGTAGTGTTTATAAGTAACATCCATTCAAAATAGAAAGATTAGTAGAAATATGAACAAACTTACGCCACGGAAATGTGCATCTAAAACGTTATGTTTCAGAGAAATAAGGTACATTTTTTTGGAAAATTAATATAATTGAAGATAAACGGTTAAAGATCACAGAACTAACAAAGAATTAATAAATATATTTTTTCATTTAATTGAGTAAGTCCCTCCAATTGGTTCTATATATTAATTCTTCTTATTCTTCCTTTAAGTGGAGGTAATTAAAACACTGCAGATTTTTTTAAAAATGCCGACGTTTCGCCCCTACAAATATGGAGGCTTCTTCAGGGCTTTTATTGAAAGAAAAAAATTATATAAATAAAGTACAAATACAATTAATTAGACATTACAAGCAACAAGGTTTTTCTACACAGTAAATATCACACTATCGTAAATTTATATATATATATAAACAAATATAAACTTTTGGGAACTACGTTAGTAAACCTCGTAAGGTGTTATTTTCAATAGCAGTAAAAGGAAGAACACAAATATTATTGTATTTTTGTTATAAGGATCGCAAACGCAATTAATTTAGTTGAACAAGATTAGTCAAAAATAAAAATGAAAGAAATATACTGATGAACATAAGACCCTTTAGTGCTCTCAATGCCTAGTCGTAATATAATTGTGGAATTAAACAGATACTTATCGATAACGATTTAAAGAGAATAAAACTTACCTATTTTAGCTATTCCACAGTTAAGTCAAAAATAAGGCGACATGGATAAAAACAAAACAGTTAAATATGTAACACATAATTAAAAGAGAGAAAACTCTTGCACGACATATAAAATAAGACACGTACGAATTTGTATAAAACTTACAATACGCAAAATGCGAAAACCAATTGATAAAAGATAAAGACTGTTGTTACGAACATAAAGTCGCTATTTGGATAAAATAACAATATGTAACATTATCAAAATTTGTTTATATTGTTTAATTGTAAATGTAAGTTATGGATAAGCATGTATATAATAGTTTTGATTTAGTTGCAAAATCGTAATAATTTAAATTAATCGATAATTGTTATACTATATATCTACAACACTAATTTAAAAAAAAAAAAAAAATTTATATAACTAAATAAGTAATCTAATCCAATTATTAAACAATTTTAATTAATTAATTATCGGGAAGAACCATAAATTATTTTTCCAAACATCCTCTACACCAAAAATCAACACTATAATAGCGATGCGGAATAAAATACTTAAATTAAGCGACGAAACATTTCATAATAAAACAAACAAATTTTAAGAAACATATTACAAAATAATAACTATCCCAATAACTTGATTCAAAAACTACTAAACATCAGCATCAGTCCAATAAAAGACCTAATAATGAAACAGACAACAATTTACTAATGACATATAAAAAATTATCAACATACCATCATTAACCAATAAAATAATAAAATTACTCAACTCAGACCAAATTAAAATAGTTATGTACAACAAAAACACAATTTATAATAACATATATTCGAAGTTAAAAGATAAAACTGTCTAGATCGGTCCAATGTAGTTTATAAGATACCCTGTCAAGATTGCTCATGTTTTTATATTGGACAAACGAAACAAAAATTAAAACAAAGAATCAAACAACATATATACAATTGCAACAAAAAACAAAAGATACAGGATTAGCATGTCACCATATACTCACTGGCCACACATTAGATTTTGATCAACCTGAGATCCTTGATGTAGAACACAATTTAAAAAAAGACTTATATCGGAGATGATCTTTATAAAAACTAATCCAAATAATGTTAATTTCAACTCAGACACCAATAATCTGAGTTGTATCTATAGTAATATATTAAACTTAATTAAACCCATCACCTGAACTAACTTTAGCATAATATTAATAATTAAAATTGTTTAATAATTGGATTAGATTACTTATTTAGTTATATATATTTTTTTTTTTTTTTTAAATTAGTGTTGTAGATATATAGTATAACAATTATCGATTAATTTAAATTATTACGATTTTGCAACTAAATCAAAACTATTATATACATGCTTATCCATAACTTACATTTACAATTAAACAATATAAACAAATTTTGATAATGTTACATATTGTTATTTTATCCAAATAGCGACTTTATGTTCGTAACAACAGTCTTTATCTTTTATCAATTGGTTTTCGCATTTTGCGTATTGTAAGTTTTATACAAATTCGTACGTGTCTTATTTTATATGTCGTGCAAGAGTTTTCTCTCTTTTAATTATGTGTTACATATTTAACTGTTTTTGTTTTTATCCATGTCGCCTTATTTTTGACTTAACTGTGGAATAGCTAAAATAGGTAAGTTTTTATTCTCTTTAAATCGTTATCGATAAGTATCTGTTTAATTCCACAATTATATTACGACTAGGCATTGAGAGCACTAAAGGGTCTTATGTTCATCAGTATATTTCTTTCATTTTTATTTTTGACTAATCTTGTTCAACTAAATTAATTGCGTTTACGATCCTTATAACAAAAATACAATAATATTTGTGTTCTTCCTTTTACTGCTATTGAAAATAACACCTTACGAGGTTTACTAACGTAGTTCCCAAAAAGTTTATATTTGTTTATATATATATATATAAATTTACGATAGTGTGATATTTACTGTGTAGAAAAAACCTTGTTGCTTGTAATGTCTAATTAATTGTATTTGTACTTTATTTATATAATTTTTTTCTTTCAATAAAGCCCTGAAGAAGCCTCCATTTGTAGGGGCGAAACGTCGGCATTTTTTAAAAAAATCTGCAGTGTTTTAATTACCTCCACTTAAAGGAAGAATAAGAAGAATTAATATATTTTTTCATATTATTTTGTCAAAATCGTGCAGCTGTTTCCTAGCAAAAATACTTGCTTTATATAAGGACAAAGATTAAAAGTACAATTTACTACATAAATAATTAAGTTTTTTACTCCTGACGTGCACCAAAAGGGCGATAAACGTATAAGGTGGTTCTCTACTTAGTTCTCTACATAGGTAACATTGATAGTCAACTAAGAGAATAGAGTAACGATCTTCGATTTTGTTTCAGGATTTGGTTTTGATTTAATTTGATTATAGCTTCTATGTCATTCTGGTCAATAATGCTCAAATTTCAAACTACATGCTTTAAAGCACATTATTATTTCCAATTATGGAACAATTTTCTAATATTAGGAAGTCAGATATACGGGGTGTTAATAAACTATTTTAATCTAGTTACCTTTTCAATGTAACAAGTATTTTTTTTAATGCCTTTCTATTCATTTCGTCTAATTGACAGTGTCACTTTTGAGGTTACCAGAATATGTATTTGAGGCATATTCCGTATGACTATTTTTATGGAGCGACATTCTTTACTTTGCATAGAAAAGTTTACTGTCATGACAATCACTAATTAAAAAAAAAGGAAAACAACTTTTCAGAAACACTGTGCTATTCTAAGTACTTTATCAGGTTTGTTTAATTAACAAAGAATGCTAGTATCCTGTTTGCACACTAAATCGTTAGTACCATATTTAATTTGGGTCTGAGTACCATGCCGACAAGTATCCAAAAATTGTTAAAAAGGAAAATTTTGAACTAAAAAGAAATGAAGGATTTGAACTCATAAATCAACATAAACAAGTGAATGTTTGTTTTCATACGTGGTGAAGTCACGATGACTATCTTTAAATTTTGGACGTCTCCTATGATTACTTACGTCACTCTAAAATTTGTTCAAAATGCAATAAAACAGATCAAAGAAAAAAGAAATAAATTAGAAATTGGTTTTGTAATAATAATGTTATTATCAAAACTACTTTTAATTTTTTTTGTTAAAATTGTTATTAAAATTCCCGAAAAGCAAGTTTTGAAGTTTGAAGAATGTCTTAAAAGTTGGATAAAGATGGATGAAGAAAAAAGTTTTATTTTTTAATCACCTCATCCAATGGAATAAAAAAAATTTACCATATTTACTGATTTTGATTTATGAGGTTTTAGGTAGCTGTAGGAAACAACTAAATATCTAATTAAAAAATGATTAATTCCATAAAAAAAAAAAATAAAAAAATTAAATTTTTAAAAATTTTTAAAATTTTTAAAAATTTTAATTTTTTTTTACTTCCGATGGGACGTAGATAAAAAGATCAGAAATAGATTTTGATGTCTATGTGACGAAAATTATCAAACAGGTAAAAAAGCTTTTTTTTTTTATTTTTTGTCATCCAGTATAATTAAAATATTTCATTAAGTATAACGATAGATATGTAAGACGCAAGTATTTGATTGAATACATTTTTGCCAAAAATTTTGGGGATGTAAACTAGTATCTAGGTGATTTTTTGTGACTTACATAATAAATAAAGCATAGAAACATCATAGTGAGATATGTAGGTGTAGAATTCTGTCTTTCGGTGGTATAATGCTTACTTTCAGTAATCATCATCATTCAGTAATGGTAGCATGCTTGTATTGTGATGCCAATAGTAAAAGTGGTATTTCAACAAAAACGAAGTTAAAATCACTACATTATTTTTTTGGCGTTTATTTATTAAAAGGAATTAGAGTAATTCTTTACAAAATAAATAAAGATAGTAGAAGACATCTCGCCGCAGTCATTTTTCCGCCGAGCCAATTCCTTCCTACATACACGAAATAAAGTCAACTAGTGTATAATTTTTAGTAGCGTCATGAAAAGCCTTCTTTACGCTGCTGTGTCAAATTTGTGTTTTGTGCTGGAAATTGAAGTCTTATTATATTATCAATGAAGCAAATGCTTTACAAGATGAACCAATCCACAATTGCACACGGTTGCGCCACCGCACTATACAGGTTTGTACTGATCTTCTGGGCACCGTACATAACACTTACATCACAATACAATAATGATAATGTACCGAACGAATAAATAAAATAAAATGAGTTATGAAAGCCTGAAAAATCTTAATATCTTCCTTGGTAACGTTAGTTAAGCAAAGCGTTTTTATAAGACTGTGACAAAAATTTGAACGTAAGGTCCAAAGATTTGCCTCTTTAAGTATCACAGGGGCACCCACTGCACTGCTGAAAGCGATGCTAGGCTTAAGACTCAACAATCTACACCTGAGGGGAGGGGCTAGTCTGGCGGTTTCATATCGTCCGCATTATCAAAACTGATTACACACATATGAGACGCTTGGTAGACACTGTAGGACTCTACTTCATACGGGATCTGACCCCGACTAAGTGCATCGATAAGGCATGGTCATGTCAGATCGGAATAATTGGATATACTTAAAAGAGAAAATCCCGAAAGACGGTAAAATCTAGTACACGGGCGGTTCTAAATCAGAGAAGGGAACCGTATAGGCATATACAATGAAAGAGAATCAGGTTGCTCCCACCATCTTGGCAACCTAGAGTCTGCCTTTCAGACATGCATAAATCTATGCTATCAACTACCGTCGAGGGGTACTTATATTAAATTAGACAGTCAGGCAGTCTCATCTATAGTGGTGCTTGAAAGCTTTAATGCACTCTATATCCTTCATCAAAACTGTTCGGATATTGTGGGAAACATAAAAGCTGACGACCTATCAAGGAGGGAGCCTTGATAACTCTATGTTGGGCCAGATACAGCCTTGGATATTACAAAAAGTCAGATGCCTAGAAGCCAGCGAATGGACTTCCAAAGAACACAAGGCATACTGAACACCAAGGCCAGGCCTGACGTCCAGTAAGAGTATGATAATACGACGTTAAGTGAGCCAACCGGCCAAACTACTAACGCTAAGTAGAGCACGGTTGAAGAATACGACAGGGCATCTAAAGGATCTTTAAAGAATACCTACTTAAAATCGGCTGTGCAGAAGTGCTCGGGAAACGGTATTGAGTTTACTGTGCAATTACAATATGTTGGATGATAAAAGGTAGCGCATCTTTGGAGGCAACAAAATGAACCGCGAGTGCTGAACGCGTACCCAGCCCACGATCTGTACCTGCAATAAGCCTTTTGTGCAGCAGTGCATCCGGTACCGTTAATGGTAGAGCGCCCGTGGATTTATCCAAAAAGAAACTCAGAAAAATTTAACCCTCCAACAAAAAAAAAAAACAAAAAAAAAAAAAAAAAAAAAACACAAAACACAAAAATCAACAAAAAAAAAAAAAAAAGCGGCAATGTTATAATATACTCATTATTATCAACATAAAAAATATCAGCATTAACGGTAACCTCATAACAACCTTCATTTAGGAGTCAAAGCGGACAATTAATTTTTTTATTTTTTATTTATTTTTTTTTTTTTTTTATAAATAAAAATTATTATTAAAAAAATAAATAAGCGTTTTAAAACCTTATCCTCGGATTATTTGTATTATATTTTACGTAAACAGGAAAAAACCTGTCGATTTACTTGTTACAACATAAGTGGCTTTTTTCATGGATTTTTTTAAAAAATTATTTTTTTTAATTATATTTTTTTTTTTTTTTTAAATATTAAAATTTTTATTTTTAAAAAAAAAATTTTTTTTATTTATTTTTTAATATATTTATAAAAAATAAAAGAAACTTGATGTTAATAGTAACACGATTATTAACTAAATCAACTTAAATTTACTCTTTAAATTCGATTTATAATGTCTTATTAAAAAACGAAATACAATCTGTTCAAAAAACGCGATTTTGTGAACTTTTTTACTTAAATTAATAAACAGTAAAAATCATCACCATTAGTCGAGAATGGCTGACGCCTACTGGATATACATTCGATTTTTTGGCAAAATTAGTGGAAAGAAGACCCCATTTCTATCAAAAAGCTAAACAAGCTTAGAGGCCATAAAAGCTTAAACATTTTTAAAGGAATTGGAAATCTTAAATTCAACTCAATTTTCATAGGAGTTGGAGTCGGGAGATTATGATGGACCAATCCATCGTTAGGATGCCACTTTCCTCCCCAAGCATTCTTGGAAGAATCAAACTTTTTGATTGAACTCAAAATCTTGTTAATTTATCTTAGTTCAAATTTTGATGAAGAGCTCCAAGCAGCCAAATTCTTGATCTGAGAAACATCCCCAGACATTGATTTATCCTCACCACTTAAAAAAAGTCTGGATGAACAGTATAATTTAGTGTTAATTTGTTGCTCCGTTATCAGTTTTGGTCTCCTACTCATTTGCAACAAACTGATATTAATGGCGTCTTCACGTTTCACTGAAACCCCACCAAAAGGCGCATAGAATATCATAAATTTAGAAAATAATAGATTTTTGACGTACTTGACTCTTACACGTGACTCTATCACTGCGACAATGTCGGTGAATTTTTTTGCTAAACAAGAAGCACAAATTTCGGGACCAAGATATCTTGAAAGTTCAAAATTATTGCATTATTTATATACCACTTCGATGCGGCAAGTAATTGTTTTGGGGTACTTTACTCTTTACACTAGCACCGCCACAATGTAATATACCGATATGTTAATTATTCTTTATTTTGATGCATTCTAGTCTACGGTTTTACACCAGGTGTCTGACTAAGAGAGGTAAACCGCTCTATCTCAGAAACTATTTATCGTACCACAAAGTCGCGTAAGACAAACAAACATTATTCCTCACTCACCTCTACCAGTTATTTTACAAGATAGAGGAAAAAGTACTGGAACAAACTGACTTAAAATGATCTGATTTGATCTAATGACACAATCTGATACTAATTGTTTTAAAAATTCTGCCGACGGTAAGTGTTACCAGTTTACAAAACAGTCGATTCTTCGATCATTAATGCCAACGAAGCGATAACTTAAAAGACGATCTGAGATCGAGTACTGTAAATTTGAAAAGTAAATAAATACTTACCTTTTTTTCTGTGACCATAATGTAAATAAAAGTTACAGTACTTATCAAAGGAAAGAAACACCAACTGCAGCGTCTATTTAACCAACAAAAAACACCAAAAACTGCACCAAAACTTAACACGGACACGTGTTTCAACAGCTAAGCGGTCATCATCAGCGATACCGATACTAAAATTAAAACAACGGGAAGCTTATATATACTATCTGCTTATCACGCATCGTTAAACTTAATTTGATTACTTAAATGGTTTAATAATAATTCCGGAAAATACCTAATGGACCGTTATCATCATAATTCATAAGCAAATTCTGTTATTAAAATTTCTAAACTTTCATAAGAATCAAGTTTGTTTTTATTATCTACCCTCTTAATTAATTCAATGTCGAAACTGTTACTCATAATATGGTCATTCTTCAACATTAGTTGCATAAGCAACACTGGACCCCTGTGAATCTTCGGTTGTGCTTTGATGATTTTATTTGACATATAAATGATATATAGTAAAACATAAATAGTAAATAAAAAATCAAAATATCTTACGCTGCAAAATATATAGGAGTTTTGTACAATTGCAAACACATATTAGAGAATTACCCCACACTACGTATTTCGTCTTTTGAGACGTCTTTGATTACTGAAGATTATTAAGTTACACTTGGCATGAATTTGATGTGTAAATAATATTTTGCTTCAAGGAAAAGTTATTTACTTAAATTAAACTTTACAGAAGTTTTGTTTAAACATTTTTGTTTGATACTATGGTAGTAGTCTGGTGATATTTACAACGGTTTTGTAGAAATATCTTCAGTTCTTACATAACTTTAACCAAACCAAAAAAAAGACACTTTCAAATTAACGCTTTAGATGTTCTGTTCTGAAACCCATCACTTGTTTTTTATTAATCAAATAAACAAAAATTAGCCCAATTTTTAAATTGATATAATTGTACGTAATAAAAACAAAAATTACTTTTGTTAAAACTGATAACTGATATAGCGCTGAATTAGTAAAAAATTCAATAACATTGTTATCCATTGAAGCATTTTCTGCAATGCTTTGATATTGATTTTATTCAATTATTTTCATTTGTTGTTTCCAGTTTTTATTAAAATGTGTTTATGATTTGAACTGGTATTATTGTATGTATTCTTTATTGTTTTGTGTTTCTTGCTTTTCGGTTTAAAAATAAAGGTTGTTGTTACAATGGGGTTAGTTGTATACAATTAATGACAACGAAAATGTATATGTAATCCAATCAATATACACAAAATTATCTCAAAATCCAGAAAAAATAAGGAATGAATGAAATTTGGAATTTAAATAGTTGGCACACCTATATTACCTGCGTTTATATTTTTATAACTTAAAAAAACAAAAAATATTTACAAACCTGTATTCAAGATCTTAAGCTACAACTTTTATTTGAAAAATTTTTTATTATCTTTATTTGTTACAGAGGTAAAGCGGATTTTTTAATAGATCAAACGGTACAGGCGCAGTGAAGGTTCTTTTTGCACGAACCGTATTTTAAGAAACTGTTTAAAGAATGAAAGTAAAGAAAAGTTTTTTGAATAAAATCTAAAACTGAAATTTTCATGTGAATTTTTTTTTGATATTTAAAGACTAACTATTTTTAGAAGCGTAATTTATAAATTAGCACTGCATTAATAATTTAAAAAAAAAATTAAGATAGAGCCAACGTTTTTAGACAGAAATTTCGTGCTGCAATGTTTGTTTGACACATTTTTTAAAAAATATTTGTATGGGTGCTAGTTACATCCCAAAAATGCCATTACAACAGACAAATGAGGGCTTTTGATTGATTAAATCAATCTGAAAAGTACATTAATGGTTTGAAATTATTAGTGACAATCTAATTGTCGCTAAAATAATTTATTTAAACAAAGTAACAGAAAATGTAAATATGCAATAATGACGTTTTTTAGGTCGTTCTATCTTTATATTTCAAAGAAAAAAATGTAGTTTAAATATTAAATAATTTATCAATTTTTTTTAAATAATAGTATGGTTGGATTATACAAATTTTGAAAAAAATATAATCAACATTTTTTTACTCACCCGATTTATTTGAATTTATTATAATATGATTTTTGTTTTGGAAACCTTTAAAAAAATAGATTAATTAAGGGTATGTGTTTCTCTTATTTAGATAACTTGAACATCATTTTATCATCAATATACTATATATGTCATACACAGCGGCGCGACTGCTCTCGGCATTTTACCTCACTTTTCGGTGCTCTAGTATAAATACAGGTAAAATTAGTTACATTCTTGTTATATGTAACCGCAACTAGAAATATTCATTTATGTGTTCTTGAATTTTCAAGAGTTTTTATGCCTGAAAAAAACTATTCGCATTTTATTAAAATAAGAAGCGTTTTTGCACCTGTGTATAAAAATAATGCAACATTTAAATTTAAGAATGAAGATTTGTAAAAAAAACAATAATTCAAAAATACGGACTTTGAAGTATGGTTTGTTGAATTTTTATAGAGATACGTCAAGTATTATTAAAATTTACGTATTCTAAACTTAAAATCTCTACTTTTTAATGAAGTGTTAAAAAATTCGAAATTGAAAGGTTGATATTTAAAAATTGATTATCGAAATACTTTTGATTCTGTTGAGAGGGATGAGATGTCAAGAACTCGAAAATATATAAGTACTTTCATTAAAACTACTCTTTGCTCTCCATTTTATCCTTTGGAAAATCAGTTATTTCTTCTGAAGTTGGATGCCAGCAAGGTGACTCCTTGTGGACCTATGCTTTTTAGTTTGTTAATACAACCCATTGTCGAGCTGTTGGATTCGGAACTCAATGTGTTTATCTTGATGATGGTTGCTTGGGAGGAGATCCGCAGACAGTTTTGGATGACTTCAAGTTCCTTATTGCTAAAAGTAAAGAGATTGGATTGGAAATAAATCCCAGTAAGTGCGAACTCTTTTTTTGTGGCGTTTCTAGATGTGAAGTAGTTTCTCCGAATTGTCTCTGGGATTCGAGTAATGGACAAATCCAAACTAATGCTTCTGGGTGCCCCGTTGACAGTCTTGGCCGCACCTGCTGTCCTCAATCTGAAAACTCAAGAACTGGAATTACTTTGTGACCGTTTAAAGTATCTTCCTGTACATGTGGCCTTTTACCTTTTTTGATATTGCTTATCAATTCTAAAACTATTGTATCTGATGAGATACCCTTGCTGGAAGTTTATGGACATTCTATCTGGATGGGACTGTTTACTTAGAGAATCTTAGAGAACATTTATGATTCGGACCAACAATGGACCATAGCATCCTCTTCCTATTCGTTATGGAGGTTTAGGTCCAGCCTTTCTCTCATGTTTTGGATAAGTCAAGCATCGCATTTTTGGATGAAGCGAAACTGTTTGGTTGACATCCTTCAACCAGGAACCTGAATTATGTTCTGTCCAGCAGAACTGGGATGAAATCGCTATTCACAATACCATTTCTAGCTTTTTGTTTGATTCTGTCGAGGAAGCGAGATATAAAGCAGCCTGTAGGAAGGAGTCCGGTGCATGGTTGACTGCTCTACCCTCTAAATCTCTTGGAACTTTTTTTGATGATAACACTTTTAGAATATGAATAGCGATCCGCTTGGTATTGAAGGTTTGTGCCCTTTATGTATGCATATGTGGATCTATTGCGGATGAGCATGGAAATCACGGACTAACTTGTGGAAAAGTCGTAGGTAGATGGTCTAGATATTCGGAACTCTACGGACTGATAAAACAAGCACTTCTTTCTGCAGAGATTCCTTCTATACTGGAACCAACATGAATTAGCAGGGAAGATGGAAATCTTTAATATGGGACGCTACGTGTTGTTTCACCCTTGCTTTCTCTTATTTAGACATTGCTGTTAAATCCGATGCTGGTGCTGTAAAGAGAATGCTTCTTACTTACAGTTTTGTTGAACAATTATATATTTGTGCCGTTTGCCGTTGAGACTCCTGGGCTGTTGGTCGAAGGAAGCTGTGGAGTTTGTAAATATTATTTCTTCAAAAATTAGATTGATATCCCGTGAGAACAGATCAACGCAAAATATAAGTCTGGCTATACAAAGCGGAAATGCTGCTTGCATCATGGGAACTATCCCTGAGGATCGACGTTTGGACGAGATTTTTTTACATTTAAATATTTCTTTTTATCATTCTTGTATTTTTTGTAAATATACACAATATAGTAAAATTGTAGAAATAACATAAACGTACAAAGTCTAACTAAGTTAATTTTAGGTATGAAAATATTTCAAACCTTTATAAAAATGTTATGCACTAAAAATTTAGGATTTCAATAATAAATCATGTTGATTTAGTTACTTTTCCATATTTCTATCTATATTATTAATCAAATAATGAATATTTGAAATATTAAGTGAACTCTAAGTCGTTGCGCATGCGCAGTAGTCAAAAATACTTTTTTTTAATCAGCTGTATTTTGATTACAAATTGAGACATTAAAAAAGTTTCAAACAAAAAGTTGCAGGTAAGACCTTAAGCTACAAATTTTGTTTGACACTTTTTTCATATTTTTTTATTTAAAGAAGTTTGAATTTAAACAATTAAAAATTGTGAAAATTTGCAGTTTTTTTAAATCACAGGTACCACCTGGAGAAAGTTTTTTCATCTGAATTTAATCGATTCCTTAATAGTATTCGATCCAAATGTGTATATTGAATTGGGCTAATGAAGCAATGTGAAATAAATATTAAATAAAATTTTTGGAAAACAAAATGAGTCAGTTGCTGTCAATGTCGGTGCGATTAACCTTTAAATTAAACTAAATATTAAAATAAATATGAAATTTTTATTAGTTGGAGATGAATTAAATGCAGTTTGGCTTAACCTGAAAATAAAACAATACATAAATAATTTTTCACCAAGATACATTTATGTGATCTTATTTAATAGCGTAATTTGTTCTCGTTTCATGCCATACTTCAATTAGGAGTTGCACGATTTAAGATTAGATTAATTAATGCGCCACAGCCGTTTGCAAAATTTCTTTGATACACCGAAAATGCAATTAAATTAATTTGAATAATTATTCATTAACAGATGTTCGATATAATGACATATCTAAATGCTTCAGAGAAACATAATCTATTAATAATAAATTATTATCCTTTATTGATGTGTTCACGCAATACCTGAATAATTTCATGAACCGACACTCCTGAAGGTAACGTCTTTAACAAAGTTTTATGCATAATTTAACGCTTTCGGAAAATATCGAGGTTTAATTTAGATGAAATTTATCCTAGTCAAGGATAACAGGATGTTAGAGTAGAGAATAGCTTATAAAATATTAGATCGTTACATGTAGATTAGATTCACATTTGTTTAGATAAAAAATTTATAGATTCAGACGCCACTTTTTTCCGAAACGGCCCTTCTCAAAAAATTCATCCAAAAACAGAAAATTTATTTTGTTAGGGAAAATTAAAATCGAAAAGTTTAATTTAAATAATGATTTTTAGAACACGCACATCTTCATGTACCGGCTGAAACCTTCATGGAAAACATTAGTTCTAAGCAGTTCGCAGCAGGTGAGGAATAAAAACCTAAAAATACAGGTGCACCAGTCGCTCTGACTTTTTTTTATTTTCTTGAATCCTTTAAAAAATTAATGCATGCCCCTTTTTTTTAGACGTAGTTTTTTGGCACACGATTAAAATTTAATCTTGAAGACTGGAGCTCCTGCCACCCTTTATTTATTGTAAATATTTTTTCTTATTATTAACTCTTGTGTTTATTGGGCTGGATTTTCTATGAGAAAGGCAGTTTTGGTTTCTCATTGTTTTTGTTACTTCCACTTTCATATATATTAATCCTACGTTTAAGTAACGTTTCATCCATTAGCTTCATTTTATGTAATTGCATGATAAATAGTGCATGATTAGTTTGTAGTTTTTTAGTTAATACTAGAAAATAAATAAATATTTACACTTTTTCGTGGGATTTCTTACTGTTAACTCCGAAGAAAGCATCATGGTTTCGATTTCTGCGTTTCCAAATATGGATTTCCAATCTTAACAATTTTCTTCCGCATTCATTTCATCGAATTTCAATTTTCCATTTTTTCTTAAAAATTTAAAGGTTATTACTGGATTCTCTAGGTTAGCGTGACGAAAGCTCGACTTATATCGAGTACAATTTTATGATGGATGTCAATTTTTTTTGTGTGTTTCTTAAGAATTTTAAAAGGTCGATTTGTCATTTTGTTCTATAAGTACTCTATTTATGATAATAATTTTTGCATGTAATCTTGAACGGATTTGTTATGAACATAAATGTATAAGTTGCATGTTGTTTGAAAAGTTCTTTGGACATTGATAAATGCATCAATGATAAATGAAGTTTGTGTAATCCACCGAACCCTTTTAAGCATGCCACAATAAAATTTCATTTCATAGTTGGAAACGTTGAAGCGATGCTTTAATATATATTATATGCGATGCAATAAATGTGAATATGCATTTAAATGTCGTGCCTTGCAAAAACTAATTTGACAGATGAAACTCGTATATTAGACCAGACAAATTAGATAAAATTTTTATGTTCATCCTGAATTAAATATAATAAAGGTTGAAATCTTCCCACGCGTTTGATTGCCATGTAGGAGTGAATCTAAACATTCTCGGGTGCTACCGTATGTCACTGATTTGGAAAACAACAACTAAAAAAATGGATTCTAAATTATTTGCCAGATTTCTTAACAAAACATTTGTAGTATTTTGCAATAGATTCGTTAATTACGTTCAAGTTTATAATTAAGAACGAAACCACTTGATCGAAAACCTCAGTATTTATTTATAGGTCTGGCATAATTTTATCCGGACATAATCATATTAGTATAATACATTGTTTTTCTTGTTCCCTTTTTTCTACACTTACAATGAAATAAATTATAAAAATAGATTCAGTAGTTTTGACGAAAGTTAAGTTTTCGCAAGTTTCTCAATAATTGGTAAAAAAACGATTTTTAATTATGGCAGTCAAACGTATGGGAAAACTTTTAGGGATCCATAGATTCATAAACGTAAATTGTTCTGGTCTATACAGGGTGTAACTGAAATCGGTAATCAACTCGACACTTTCCCTCACGTCTTGTTCTTGTTGTTTACTATTAAACTTCTTTATTTTGGGTTTTTTCGAAAACTCAGAGAAGGAGACCATGTGTTTGCAATGCAAGTATGTTACACTCTGTATAATTGGTAATTGAAATCACCTAATTGTCAAGTTTGTTTTAGTTCTATTATCTTGTACATTATATCACTAATTTTCATTTCTGTTTCAGGTTTTCCGGCAGCCGCGTATGCGGCCTACGCGGCCGGTCGAGGTTATTCGGGCTATCCTAGTTTCGGACTACCGTATCCTACAGGTAATGCATTGGCTAATTTACATCACCACCCGTTGCCGCTGCTTCCGTATCCGCTCGAACACTTAGGAGTGTACAGCGGTGCGGCAAGCTTGCATGCCATGCCCCTGTGAACAACACGCGTCCATTGCCTAGGTTATACACCATCCAGATATGCTTGTACCCAAATAGCACGTATTTAGCCAAAAAAACCAAACCATATCTAGCTGGTGTTAGACCGTAGGCGTTGTCAAAAACCATCTTAACCAAAGTAGAGTAGATACTAACACATCGCAAAACGTTTACAAAAGATATAATAATCAAAACTATTGAATTAGGCAGTTGAAGAAAAAACGGTAGGTGTAGAACTAGTGTAGGGCTAACTGTTAGGTTAGGTTAGGGTATTCTTGTGTGTAGTGTCGCCCCTCCGGCCCCTTCGTGCGTATTTACTAATCAGTTTAGCTTTCTCCATATAATTAGTAGCTTATTTGCAAAACTGTCCATATCATTCCATTTTATACAGGGTGGAGAATGTACATTTTCAGCACGTGTTGATCTTATTTGGGCGTTGTTACGAAAGCGCATTCAACAATTAAAGCCTTTATCGTACGTTTCTTTATCTACCCTGATAAATAATAAATTGTTAATTGTTAATTCGTTATTTTTGTATTTTCGCAAAACGAAATGAAAAATGATAATGTATACTTGTAAACATTTGTTACGCTTATTCGAAATATATAATTTTTCACGTCAGCACCTTGATGCCTCAAAATGCAGCCGTTGCGCGGCCCCGTCCCGTGTCCCTCCATCAAAGACACGCCGCGGATGGGTCTTCTTAATTATCTTTTCGGCATCGCCAAGTGTGAATATCATAAAAGATGGGTTGCATCTTTTTTGTCTCTGTCAGTGAGTTCACAGGAGCATGGTAGTTTTTGGTAGGTGAATGTTTAAATAACGCACACGTCCGAACTAGGCGGTCCCAAACGCGGCGCGAGCTATGTTCAATATTTTTGTACTTTTTAAGTACATTTTTTGTATTTAGCATTTCCGTTTTTTACTAGCACATTCGTAAAAAAATGGACGCTTTTCTTTTTTTTTTAGTTAAAATGCACACACTAAAATATTTTCTTAAAACTATTACACAAACAAATAATAAATATTTTGTATCACAAGTGCAGAAACAGCTTATCTAATCATGTGATACACAAGATACGTAAAATTTTTAAGTTCGTGGTTTGCTTTCCCGTAACTACGCGACTGAACTCTAAATTTGACAAAAATTAAGTAGTAACATACAAAATTTTAGTTTTGAATCTTTTGTATTTTTTTATGAATAATATAAATTTGTTGTTATAATTACTGTACTACCAAGCTTAGAAAAACCCCCTGTTTTAAAAGTTATAATTAGTTTGAATATCATAAGCAGTTTCCGCGATTATTGTTATTTGTGCGCATGCGCAGTACGAAACATACTTTATTTACGGCGAATGTTAATTACATTTAGTGAGGTTATAGGGCAACCAATCTGCATGTAAATTGTCACAAACAATTAGGTTAGGGTTACAAATTAAAACGAAATAGTCGAACAACTGACATTTTTGTTACATGTACTCCAAAACCTCTATCGAAATTGCTCGACTTTATCGTTATTTAAGTGATCCAAAATCTCTGGAATATGTGATTTTTTTTGACATAATATCATTTCCTATAGAACTAATTTATTTATTTGATTTCTAATTTCTAATTTGATATGGAATGACCAGCATTTAATACTTAAAAGTCCCAATTAATAAATAAATAAATAATAATAATAGTAAAATTTAAGTTGTACCTGCGTCTGTTTATTTATTTATTTATTTATTGGGCTAACACTTTCGTATTTTTGTGATTTCTGGTTATCTTTACCGATGTATCCATCTTCTTAATCACTTTATTTGTTTTCTCGCTTATTTTTTTTCCAAATTATCAGGAAAATGGTCAAGGTTTCAGCGTATATCGTTTGTGTTACCTTTGCAACCTGGACGACCAAGAAGTAATTTTGATACTTCAGAACTGGTGAAGATCACCTGTAATGTGTTTCTATACCTTATTTGAAATGTATCGATCCTACCAAGCTTGTTCCTTTTTGTTTGTGGTCTACATTTATCCTACAGTATTTATAGTTTTATTTGGGGAATTATGTCATAAGCTTTTTGAAGATTGATAAATGCTGGGTGGGTTATTGTTATTCTTTTTTCATGGGTTTTTTTTATATTTTCACAGTTGTAGTTGTTAAGGTCTTTTCCTGGCGTTAAATAGTTAATGTTATTTGACTCACCGACCACCCTCTCCACTTTCTGGCATTTCAGTTCCCAGGTTCGGTTTTTAATTCTTCAAATATTTTTCTTCGTTTCCTTACTGTCTTTTTTTTTTATTCCTGTATGGAATCCATTGTTTGTAAGTTAAGCCACTTACGATAGGCTTTGTTTTATTCATTTTACTATCTCTTTGTCCCACCAATACGGTTTCCTTTTAATCAATTTTACTTAAACTTTTTGGTCGCTTGTTAGTGTTAGTGTTGGGTACTCATTTCCTTAATAATATTTGATCGATATTCGTTTTGTTATTGGATTTTTGTTCGTTAGTCAGTTACCACATCAGTTAATATGATTTCTTCTTCTTTCTTGGATTATAACGTATAATGTGTCTCATGTATATTTGTGTTCAGATTAAATTCCGTGTAGTTCATTTATGGTCCTTCGAGGTCACTGAATTGTTTTACGTTCCTTGACTTTTTGTTTTTGGTTTCAGTATATCCCTTGTTATTTTTTTGTACCGTTATATGTTTAAGCCCCGCTGTTAAAAGGTATTTTTCGAGATTTATTGAACGTGCCAGTTCTTTCTTTGAGACCTTACCAATCTTTTGTTGTATATACATCGAATATAATTTTTTTCATAAATTAGGTTGGTGACACTCAAAAAAATAAGTTAATTTGTTCTTTATTTACAATGTTGTTATTTTAAGTTAATAAAATTTGTAATCTCATTTTATTTTTCATTGATCTTTGTCAAATATATTGAGAGAAAATAAATACAATTATTCCAAAATTAAGAAAATATTTGTATGTGTGCACTACGTTTCTTTCAAATTCGATGTTTTTCATCGTTTTTCTTTTGCGATCCAAAATGGTTGTATCAACGGAAGTGCTATTTACTGTCGTCCTTTAATTATGCACCTGCAAGCATTCGACTGTTGACGTGCATTTCAATAAAGGGCACACCCATTGACTGTAGCGTCTTTAATTGAAGTTTTACGGAAATGCTTTGCCGATGTTGTTATTTATGTCCGTTATTGATCTGCACGACGAATCCTATTTAAACTATGTGCAATTCACGCTGAAACTGTTGTAAAAGTGATATTATTATTATTACGATTGATGTAATAATTATATCTATGTGAATATGATACCAAAGCTATTTACGATCATATATATTAATTGAATGTAAGGTGTGTGATTGTCTTACTCTATTATGATAATTATTAATATTACTATTATTAATGATAAGTATTTTTGATGTTAATCTCGCTCGAGATTGTTGCTTGTTTGCAAAGGCAACGAGAATTTTAAGCAATATGTGAAGAAAAAATAAAACATCTGTATTATTTAAAAAGAAAATCGTCTCTGCATTTTTTACTATAACTTTTTTTTACAAATTCATTTGCGTTTGCAAATTCACACTTGAACCATCGTCAAGATTGTATTGCCTTAAACGACACCCGCAGCTCTACCTTTTATAACTATTGCAAGAGTTCATTAAAACGGTATGCTCGCTGTTCAAAAAGAGACGAACGATGTGCACATGTAGAAAATCCTTATTTTCTTTTTTATACAATTTCCATTCAGTTGTAGAATGCCTACCTACACAGAAACGACCTCATGCATATTTCATTGCGTTTACCTTCGCCCTATTTCGCATATTTCAAATGATGAACTTTTTTGATTGCGTTCATTAGACTTAAATCGACATTTATAAAAATTTGGACCGTAACGCGCGAAGTTGCTGCTGTTGCAAATCCAGCTGAGCGTCACTATTGCAAATCTATAAATTAAAAAGGCATAAAAGCTAACGTCTCTCGTAAATTACAAAATTCAATTAAAATGACGCAAATTGATAGTATCAATTAGTGGAAAGAAATATTGTAGCCGAATATGCATACTACGTCCAAAACAAAATTTGAAAATTAATAATTATTAATATGAGTTAATATAGTTTTGTCGACGACTTGTGGTGCTCACTGCCTACATAATTAATTGCTAACAATATATACGTGGTAACATTGCGAAATCGGCATATTTTGTCTGACACTGACATAGAGGGAGATTATTGCGCCGGTGGTTAAATTAGAGATATTTATAACCGGGTATAAATGATTCAAGTGTGAATTTGTCGAAAATTCAATTTAGAGTGTTTTAAGCAGTGTGTGGTAGCCTCAAGTGGACATCCTATTGGACTTCGCAAAGACTAACGAGGGGCGAGTAACACTCTTTAGACCGTCTTAATAGCAGTCATGTGATCAGTTTTTAGTTACTAACAAAAATTGGTGTTTTTAACATAGACGTAGAATTTTCGTAGATTAACTGAGAGCGTAGTTCGCATAGCTGATTAAGCTATGCGTTTAGAATAGAATTAAAAGAGTGTAAACAATTTATTTTGGCGGCTATTGGAGCATAGAATTAGGCGTAGAATAGTTTTGGAAATAAATGCTCCAATTTTTTAATAAATACATCAATAGTTTATAAGTTAATTATAACTGCAGTGTGCCTTGTAGTGGTGTGTAGAATAGAGAAAGTGTCACGAAGACCAACCAATTATATTTGGACCTTCTGACACTTTTTTATCATAGTGCCTATAGACGTGTTTAGCCAATAATTTTATATGTATTAGAAGTTTTCTATTATCGCCTAATCATCTCTACACAAAACATTTAACACTTACGGTCGAAAATCTTTAAAATTGACCCGTTTTATTACTGCATCAAATCCTGTCTGAATATGATAGATGAACCGACCCGGTTCTCTTCATCCATCAAAACATAAACTTGTCTATTACAACAAAATTTTGCGTACGTCCAACTTTCTATAATAAAAAATAAACGAAAGGTTTTTGACCATTTAGAAACGTGAAATTTATTACGAGAGCAAAAACGTAATGAGTTTCACGTCACGATTTACTTCAGATACGGTTAGGGATTGTTATTAAATTTTCTAGAAGACAATAGACACTTTTGACATTAAAACATAGCATGTAGATGTGTAGCTTTGATTATGAATTAATTCCCTATGTTTGTGTGTTTTCAGTGGACCTAACCAATGGACAGCTCACACCTAACAATAATACTCCACTGTTGACTCAGGCCTTGTCAGGTAATTGCAACCATTGTCTTTCTTACACCTAACTTGTTACTCCCTTTAACAGACACTAATTATACCTTCTATTGTTTCATTTAACTTTAGAACTTATTATCTTCGGTTTAAACAATGTTGCTCGAACAAAACGCCGTGAAAAACTTTACATTGCATGAATCTAAATTGAAATTGCGCAATTAAAACTCAACCTATTAAAATAGTTAATTTTAGAAGGATTTTAAGCAAACTGTATTTATTTATTAAAGCTGTTTTATAAAAGTTATTAAAATGAAATATGGTTTTAGTAAAAAATTGCAATCGTGGTTAACGTATCCTTTTTGCTTCCTTGGTTGTTTTAAAATTTAAAATATACTATACTTTAATTTAATTAAATTTAAAACTTGTATTAATTTAATAAACGAAAAATTCCATAATTGCTGAACTACGAATTGAAATAAGTCCGTTTTCTCGAACTTTTTTCTTGTTATTTCAAAATTCTGAAAATTATTCTCGTTATTTTGCTAAGCTTTTTTATTTATACGTAGCTTCTGACGTTAACCGTTCGTTAGACGTTTTCACTGTTACAAAAACTTGGAGTGATATTGTTCCATTTCCTGTCAAACTCAAGTACAGGGTGATTTCCGGACTTCTTTCAGTGTTTCCTCAATATTTCTATGAAATAAGGTCTGAGCGGTATAGTCACCCTAGATTCTTCTTCTTGGAATTCCGCTCCTATCGGAGATTGGAAATCATCACCACTACTCGGACCTTATCAATCGCGCGTCTGAAGAGTGCAACCAAACCACTCCCTCAAGTTGCGTAGCCAAGAGATTCTTCTTCTGCCAATCGTTCTCTTGCCTTTTATTTTGCCTTGAATAATTAGCTTAAGGATGTTATATTTATCTCCTCTCAGAACATGTCCTAGATATTCTAATTTTCTCCCTTTTATGGTGTTACTGATTTCTTTGGCTTTATTCATTCGTCGTAGTACTTCCTCATTTGAAACCTTGTCAACCCACGGTATTCTCAGCATCCTCCTATAGCACCACATTTCAAATGCCTCTATGTTCTTGTTGTTTTCTGACTTGAGTGTCCAAGCCTCCATTCCATACAATAGAATGGAGAATATATAGCATTTTAGTATTCTGGTTCTCAGTTCTAATGTTATATCTCGGCTGCAAAGTATTTTATTCATTTTTATGAAAGCACTGCGAGCTACTTCAATTCGACACTTGATTTCTTTTGTATGTTCTGTTGTTTCAGTTACCCATGTGCCAAGATATTTGTAGGAGGATACCCATTCCAGTTTGTTGTTATTAATATTTATAGACGGTCTATTGTGATTTGTGCTTGGGTTTTTGAAGTTGTCATGACTTTGGTCTTTTTAGGTTCATATCCAGGCCATATCTCTTGCAGGCAATGTTTGTTACCTCAACCAGATGTTGTAGGTCTTCCAGACTGTCGCCGAATATAACGGTATCATCTGCGTATCGTAAGTTGTTAATTCTTTCCCCGTTTATGACGATACCACCGGTTTCTTCTGACAGCGCTTCTTCAAAGATGCCCTCACTATATACATTGAATAAGAGAGGCGACAATACACAACCCTGTCTAACACCTCGACCCTAGATACTTTGCTACAATTTGAGACCAGGGTGAGCTTTATACAGCCCAAAATACAGTTGTTCTCCAGAAAAAGAAATTTAATTACTTTCATTTTAGACCCGACTGGTACCTGTAGACCCAGCGGTTCTCTAAAAAACAGCAAATAACCAAAAAATATTTTTTTGTTTATTCCTATGGTACATTACTATTTTTCATTATTGCATTATGATGTAAGTGTAATGTATGCTGCCCAATAAGATCATTACAAACATAAATGAAATGCATGTCTTGCGACATCTCGTGTAATAGGAACATGTATAAATAGTACAAACTAAGTAATGCCAACAGATAACTGTAACAACGATTGAATGTTTAAATGCAAATCGTTATCTAAGCGATAACTTAGACTGCATAACACACTCTTGCCGATAAAGTCAAGTATTCCTGTACAGTAGCATACAGTGGCGGCTTGTCCATATGGTCATTTGGTCAATGACCTCCCAAAAATTTTGACAATATATAAAAAAATATTAATTATTACGTGTTTTATTAAAATAGGTAATTTACACGCAAAAGTCGCAAGTCGCTAGTATAATAACTTAAAATTTATCGGCCGTCGTTCGTAATTCATCCTTTTCAACCTTGGACTGGCGGTGCGAATTGTCCTCATTGAATTAGATCTACCCGGAAAAACTCGAAAAACGTGCAGCGCCCGAATAAACGCGAACGTCCGAAGCAATAATCAACTTTGGGTCATAAGCCTGGTCCCGCAGTTTACGTTGACTTCGAATAGGGTGTACAACTACGCTCGATTTTTGATTCGATTTTCGCGTGTTTTAAATCAATTTAAGAATTTATATTGATATTTTTTACTGTTGTTGTGTTGTTTTGTAAAAATACTATTTTTGGTTCGCGTGTGCATGCGCTATTACAGAAAATGTCGGTAGTGCAGAAAATTAAACAACTAAAAGTGCTAACGAACTTAATTTTACAAAATTAGTTGAGTTCAAGACAAATGGTCGTCCTTTTCCAGAACTAAGTTTACGACAAACTAGCAAAGACAAAAATAAAGATGTTCATCGAAACTTTCGCAAGATAATGTACGATTTAGCTGCTGGATATGTGGTTGTGAAGTATCAAAAGTATTTTACTGTTTTGTTTGTTTATTATTTTCTAAAGACTCGTCAGACTCGCTATAGTGCAAATCCAGTGTAAGAGATTTAAAACATTTAAAAGAGGAAATAAAAAAACATGCTTCGTCTGCAGAACACATGAAATGCTCAATAAATTTTGCAACCGTAGGAAATGTTGATATTCGTACACAGTTAGACAATGCTTATAGAAAATCCCTTAAAGATTTTAATGAAAATGTTTCGAAAAATCGCTATATTTTGAACAAAATTGTAGATTGTATAAAATTTTGCGCTGCATTTGAGTTATTTATATTTTTTTAAGTATGCCTATTTTTTAAATTAATTTTTGACCTCCCAGTATGATTGACCACGAGCCGCCACTGGTAGCATACATGCACGAAAAAACACTTGATGCGCATTTCGCTCTTATTATGAGATGTATACTTAGTGCGGTATACAACTGTACTTGGCTTTATCGGCATGAGTTATGCATTCTAAGTTATCGCTTAGATAACGATTTCCATTTAAACATTCAATCGTCGTTACAGTTATCTGTTGGCTTTACTTAATGATGATAAACCTGTATGTGAGGTGACGAAACCGTGTGCACTTGTAAATTGGCTTGTCTTGGCAAATCATTTGCTTCCAGGTTTAGAATAATCACTAAAACCTAAACATGCCAACCCTGACACACCTTAATATTTATATGTAGTAGTAGAAACAGTGATTAACCATTTCATGGGCATCACCAAGTTATTGCAGCCTGAGTAACTTTATTATGCTAGAAAAATGTAATTAGTTCTAAATAAACAATTTTGGAGAAAAAAAGATATTTTGAATTTTGGTTTTTTGAAAACGGCAACTGGGAATTATATCTCCCAGCACCCAAAGAACGACAAGTAAATATGGACATCTATTAGTACAACTTAAATATAATACTACAGCTAAAGTCCATGAAGTTTTGGATTTAGGCTAGCACATACAACTTTGTCTTTTTTTCAAGTTTGCGTTGCTATTCAGCCTTCATCGTCTGTAAGATTCTATTTTATTCGGTATATGGGTCCCTAGTCCGAAACTTGGTTCTGGTTGGCCAAGAACTTAAGGGTTTACTCCTTTGTTTTTTAGAGGCAAAGCCTGTAATGAGCTGCCTTGCAAGACTCGCCCTAAAGGATAATTGGGATCGGGTTTTAGTTTTTTATTTATTTTAGTAAAAGTTAAAAGAGTTAACGATGAAATATGTTACTAAAGTAACCATTATTGTAAAGCAGTTAATTGTTTTTTTTATCGTTACTGTATCTATCAATGAGTTGTTTAAAATAACAAAAATGTATCATATTTTTTCACTTTTGAATCCAGTCAATTACTAAGTTTTCCTGCGTTATAAACCGTTTTAAAATAAATATATTAGATTGCCGTTAACAGTTTCTAAATATTGAACGTTTTCGATATAATTAAGTATTGTAGTTTTTGTCTACAACATTTAAATTGTCAGCACAGTTAAGAGCCCTTGGATCCCTAGGAGTTACTACAGACAAATGTGCGGCTATACTCTATACGATGGTCGAATCGGCTCTTTCAGAAGAAATATTTGTTGCTTGGGAGAGGCATCGACACCAAAATACTTTGAAATCATCTGATAAAAGTGAAGAAAATTTGGAAAAGTTAATGGAATTTCTAAAGCATGAAGTTGAAGGTACATTCGACTTGCACGTCAACCAGTTACAGCATCTAGTCTCGTCGCAATTGAAGTAAAGCCAGGTGATACCTGTGTATTCTGTGACGGAAAGCATTTTAGTGAAAAGTGTTGTAAAGCTGTTTCTATGTCCATAGATGAAAGAAAAAAATTGGTGAAAGAAAAACGTTGTTGTTTTGCTTGTTTAAAATCTGGTCATGGAATAAAAGATGCAGAGAACGGATAAAATGTGTTTCATGCGGAAAGCGCCATCCTGCAATCCTATGTCAGCAGATTGGTTCAGTTTGTGATAAAGAAAAGAAATTGAACAAAAGCAATCACAAAAATCTGTTGAACTTTGTAATCACTTGCAATCTACCAATGTAGTGTTTCAAACTATTTTAGTGAAGATTCATGGAACGACATTTTTTTGATTTTTTGATACTGGTTCACAATGTTCTAAATGTACTAAAGCATACTGCTAATGAAGTAGGATTAGAACAGTTGAGAACAAAAGAAGTTGTACATCTGTTATTTGGTGGAATTGAATCAAAGCCTCAGAAGCACTATTTTTATAAAATTCACCTATCAGATATCAATTCCGAATTTTTATGCAATTTTGAAGTTCCATATTCTACAAATATCTGCGGTAATCTATCGGAACTTCCTCAAGGTAAATGGATTGAAGAGTTGATAGAGAAAGGTATCACTATACATGAAGTTAACCACTACTAGAAGGAAATTCAGATATTGTTAGGGGCCGATGTATATGGAAAATTGTTGACTGGTCGAAAAGAAGAGTTACTTTCAGGTCCTGTTGTTAAAAAAAAATTTAAATAAATTATTAAGAAAAAAAATATAAAATACACTAAAAAAAAAAAAAAAAAATATAACTTTTTTAAAAAAATATTAAAAATCGATTCAAGATCTTTGGGATTTGGATTTTAGTTGGTATTACAGAACTAATGAAAGATACAACAAAACAAAAGTTAGCAGAAGCAGCAATGTGTCATTTTCAAAAAACTGTGTCTAGAAACAAAGATGGAAGGTACGTAGTGCATTTACCATGGATAGAAGGGCACTTACCACTTCCAGATTACAAAAGCATTGCTGAAAAAAGTTAATTAGTATAAAGGCCAAATTTTTAATTTTTTTTTTTTTTTTTTTTTTTCAATTTATAAAAAAGCCAAATTAGAAAAACATGGTGTTATTGAATCTTATCATACTGTCTTTGCTACATGGTTAGCGATGGGAATAATCGAACTTGTAAAAGAAGAAATTAGTGGTATCACAAATAAATAAAGAAAACATTGATTTGCTACAAGGATTTCCAAAAATATCAGATTGTCACAAGACTCTTTGCATTTTAGTGTATGTTCGTCGTGCTATTGATTTGTTTCGCCATAAAAATCTAGGAGCAAGTAAAGAACCAATTTCATGTGAAGAATTAGAACTAACAGAAAAGACAATAATAAAGTTAACTCAGAAACAGAATTTTGGTGAACCACGGTCAAAAACACGTATATTATTGAAGACAAATGAGATTGGTTCTTGTCTAGCAGTTCTAACTTTCAAAGACACCATCGTTCACCATTTGATTTGGAAAATACATGTATTTTCATGCCATGCTGGAATCCAAATTATGATGAACGTTATCCGAGAAAAGTATTGGATTCTTCATTTAAGGCGCACAGTAAAAAATGTTATTCGTAAGTGTTTACGATATCGTAGTCAACATGTTGAAGTTCCAGAAGGTCCATTGCCAGAAGATAGAGTAATAGTTGGTGCAGCTTTCCAAGTGACAGGTGTTGATATGGCAGGTCCACTATTCACAAAAAGAAATAAAAAAGTATGGATTGTTATTTTTACTTGTGCTACGTATAGAGCAATTCATTTAGAATTATGTTCCAGTATGAATACCGAAACTTTTATTCAAGCTTTTAGGAGATTTGCTGCACGTAGAGGAAGACCCCCAACAATTTACTCAGATAACGGTTTAAATTTTGTTGGATGCAATAACCTTCTAAATAAAGTAGACTGGAATAAAATCACAAGTTTTGCAGCTATTCAGAAGATCAAATGGAAATTTATTCCTCCAACAACCGCATGGTGGGGTGGATTTTGGGAGCGTATGATCAGAATTGTCAAAGATTTATTGAGGGCAGTACTTGGATAATCACGTGTAACTAATGAGGAACTGTCTACGTTGTTGTGCGATGTTGAGTCTGTAGTAAACAATCGACCTTTGACCTATGTCCAGATGAGGAAGAACAATTATTACCATTGTCTCCAAACAAGTTCCTTACCAATTGTGGGACAACGGTTTTACCTGATGTAGATGCGTTGGAGAGAGATCAGTTGACGGCACGTTATAGCAAATATGCAACATTGTCGAGATGAGTTACGAACTAGATTCAAAAAGAATACCTGCCGATGTTAGTTCATAACGAAAAAAACGTTGTTGTCAAGGTAGGAGATGTAGTGCTAATTGGAAGTGACATCCAGAAAAGAATGGATTGGCCAATGGGATTAATTACAGGAACAATGCCAGGGAGAGATGGTGTAATAAGAGCGGTAAAAGTTAAGACGTCAAGTGGTACTTATATTCGGCCTGTTCAGCGACTTTATCCACTAGAAGTAAATAGTAAAAATATTGTTTAAGAAACCTTCAATCGTTAAAACAATGTGGAGTAGTTGTGTTTATCAAACTCTTGTTTCTCCGTATTAATAGTAGTAGACGTTTTTTTGTAAAATTTGAACTGTGTACTCATTTAGAAATTTCATTTTATTTTCTAGAACAATGAAATTTGGTGGGAGAATTTAGTAAAAGTTAAAAGAGTTAACGATGAAATATGTTACTAAAGTAACCATTCTTGAAAAACAGTTAATTGTTTTTTATCGTTACTGTATCTATCAATGAGTTGTTTAAAATAACAAAATTTGTCATATTTTTCACTTTTGAAGCCAGTCAATTACTAAGTTTTTCTGCGTTATAAACCGTTTTAAAATAAATATATTAGATTGCCGTTAACAATTTCTAAATATTGAACGTTTTCGATATAATTAAGTTTTGTAGTTTTTGTCTACAACATTTATAAAATAAAATTATAAGAAAATCCTATGCCACCATTTCACACATATTCGCCCAATTTCATACCTTTCTCGCAATTGGTCAAGTTATGTCTCGAAGTGAGAAGCATGTGGATAAAAAGTGAACGGGATTAGTATCCATCCATTTGACGATAGCGACATTTGCTTTTGTTCTCGGTATAGTTTTGTTTACTTTTCGTAATAGACGCTGGCAAGTCTTTCTGATTTATCCGTACTGTTCCTACATAATAAATTTAGTCTCTCATAAAAGCCCCCAAGATTGAGTAAGTAGTGAAAAAATGTTTATTTTCAAGACCACGACTTAGTTTTGTCACTATTTTTCTCCAAGTAGTTTAGTTTTATCACCAGTATTGTCCTTCCCTGTGTAAATATCAAAATTATATACATATCCATTTTTGGAATCCGCTAAACACCAAACTTTATAGTCCCATTTGATAGTTTTTTTGGCATATATTGTTTTATTCGGGATCGGCCTTTGAAACCGATCATTAATTCGTCTATTGCTAAACAAGATGACTGATGAGGGTTGATATTCCTAAGTGAAAGTTTGAATAATTTGTGGTAACCTTGTTGTCTTCTTGGAGCAGCCTTGGTAGTATCGTTTAGGTGCAGATTTTCCATAAGCTTTTTATAAGCGTTTCGAAGACATAATTTGAACTGGGCAGGGTACACCCAAAAAGGGCTGCCTAGACCAGTAATTGTACATACAATTGTTACTATCTCATGTATTCCCATAAGAATAAGTACACCAAAATGTGCTTTTATTTCTACGATGTTTGTATATGACCAATTTATCGCTGAACGGGCAGCTTTGTTCTTTTCCTTTCTCGAGTTTTGAATTTTAATTTGGACTTGCATATATGTTGGTTTGATCCACGATGAGTTGACAAATGTAATTTAAAAATCTTTCAAAATCATCTATTTCTTTATCTCGATAACAAAACTTGTGGGTAGACTTTTCTTTCTCAAATTTTATTAAATTACTAATTCGTGCCAACGTTTCGGTCAAAAGACGTCTGACCTTTCTTAAGGGTCTTCTTCCTGCGATTCATGATTAAACTCATCTTTTTCATTAGATATAGCAGTTTCTGGGATGATAAAATTATTGTCAGTACTGAGTGATTGACGTTGTAGCAATGGTAGGACTGGACCCTTAAGAAAAAGATCCAAATGAGGACAGATTACTACAACAATCTTTTTTTGCTTTGAGAAAGGTCAGACGTCTTTTGACCGAAACGTTGGCACGAATTAGTACATGGAGTTTTAATAGTCCATTCCAAACAAAAAAGTCACTCATATAAGAAGGCCCATCATTATACTCTAATAAAATTTTATGTCGAGGTCGTCAAAATATTTTGTATCTTGACTCCATGGTATAGAGTTATCAGGTGGAAGTGCTTTTTGTAGAGCCGAGTCTTCTTCCTGCGATTCATGATCAAACTCATCTTCTTCATTAGATATAGCAGTTTCTGAGATGATAAAATTATTGTCAGTACTGAGTGATTGACGTTGTAGCAATGGTAGGACTGGACCATCTCCTCGAGAAAGAGATTCAGATGAGGACAGGTTACCATTATCAAGATTTTCAAATCCTTCAAGAGCCTCTTCGTCGGCTCTCTCTTCTGAATCCACTTCATTAACGGATAAACTGTAGAAAAATCTCAAGTGCGGCCTGATCCTGTCTCGGATCAGTCAAATCTCATTTTTTTTCATTGACCTAAGAAATAAATTCAAACTGATAAAATAGGCAGTATACCAGTCTAGATTGAAAAATAGGAAAGGTCAGCAGAAAAAATGTGGTGTGCATTGGGTACTGGAATCAGGAATTTCCACAAGGAAAAGTGTGTAATATTCAATATCATGCCCAAATTCAAAATATTTAAAAAAAGCAACCTTATTGCTTACCTTTACTGACCAGAATAATTTTTGTACCAATAAAAAATCTACAAGAAAACAACACTAGAAACACGTTGCTGTTGGGAAATAAAATAATAAATAAGCTACAATTAGACGCTTCGAATATTTTTATACCTGATTTTCCTACATTTTGCTAGATGGCAGCACAATCTTCGCCGGGAATACGCATGCACGTTTCCCAAAATTAAGGATTTTGTAGATGGGAATCCCACTTCCCACTGCTTACGAAAGAGTTAAGTGTGTTAACATTATAGAAGGTAAATAAGAAAATGAAATATAACAGCACAGTCATTGCATGACGACATATAATAGACCGGTCCAAGCGCCAGTCGAATGACGAAATAATATCTAGTAAGCGAAAGAGAGCAAACAAAATAATGGAAAAACATCTAATCAGTGAAGGATCATTTTATGAACATGTTGTATTCACTTTTATGCAACCGATGTTGTAGAGCCTTCATATCCTGAAGGTAGAGGTGTGCGCTCTTGGCGTACAAAAAATGTCCAGCAGTATGGAAAAAATGGAGTATCTTGTGGACAGTGTAAAAATGATGGCTTCAATCACCAGTACGCTCTGTTTGTATGAATAGTTTGATTAAAATGGTCATACGAAAGATATTGAATCCTATAATGGACAGTAATAAATAAAATGCACCAAACTGTACAACTGCACTGTTTAACTCCGGACGAAGTCTACTTTCAACAATATCTCTTGCTTTTATGAATAATGGCTGGTCGAAAGTGGCGAACATGATTTTCTGGCTTTGAGCTTTGTTTCGATTACTGATTTCCATGAGCGAAGTGAACACCGTATTGTAGTCAGTGGAAGGGGAACACATAAATGGAATGAAAAGAATTTTTTACGTGATAACTGAAGTCCGTCTGTGGCTTGCTACATAAGTCCGTTTTACCCTGGTATTGAATGTTTGTTGAGCGACTTCCTGTACAACCATATTAGGTCAGGAGCCAAGGGCAAAATGTTACCATCAATTTCATAGGTTCCTTGGAAATCCTCAACCATGATTGCTACCCCACTGTTTTCATTAACAATGCACTTCACTGCTAGAGTTACACTTTCAGCAGTATACGTGGGATGCATTACTGCTTTAGAGGGGGTCACGCACATATTGCCTCCCATCTGATGAAATCTGTAATCACCTTCCAACGTGTTAAAGTTCCTGACGGCATTGCCATAGACAAATTGGATAAAAGCCCTTTTTTATGCACAGCTGCTGAATAGGAATAGAAGAACCCCGCGTAGCTTATACGCTCCTTCTTAGAGCATCGCTTCTTATATATTAGGGGGTTTGATCTTAGACTTGATTAATATTTTCGGTAAAAGTAGGTATCAATTCTAATCAGAAGAGAGGAAACAAAAGATCGATATCGTACAGCAACTACAAGAGCATGAGAAAATGACATACACTTTTTCTGCCATGCTTCAAGGACACCACGCTTGTTTTTGAAAACAGTCCCAAAAAATAGGTTTTCTGTCTATCTTTCTCGTACACGTACGAACGATTAGCACTGGTTCTACTACGCGTCCTAAATAACCTTACTTGCAAGATTAGCAGATCTTCACGATCCAAATAAAATGCTATTGCCACGGGGTCCTTCGCTTGTCTGAAACTGTTCCCAATTGTTTCTGTAAAAAATATGAAGTTATTAGTCAGATTTAAAATGATTTTTCTTTAACAATAAGAAGAATAAATAAATTTTAACTGTTTGATAAATATCACTAGAAAGAGAAGTGACAACAGTTTATTTGCATTTCTTCCTAAAACACACTTATTACTGTTCTGTCGTACTAAGCAAAAAAGCCGTAACTACATTTTTTGTAGAATGGATTGGAACTGTATATTGATTCCTAGTTTGTTTTGGTGTAATGAAAGCTCATCATAAAAGAGAACATGAGTCGATCAAATTTGTGTCAATGTTTTTCATTAGTCATTTTAGAGTAGTCTAAAATATTTGTCTTTAAATGCTTACCCCTTTCAAATGGAAATACGGCTTTTTTGATTAACACCACAGTGTTTTTTGTTATCTGCCGCTTTTGAGAGCCTACAGGTGCCAGTCTGGTATAAAATGAAAGCTAATTAAATTTAATACAACTTCATTTTATAAAAATTTAATAAACCAATTATTGCACAGAGCTCGCCTTGTTCTCAAATTGTAGCAAAGTATGTAGAGTGACTATACGATCAGACCTTCTTCCACTCAGATATTGAGAAAAAATTGAAAAAAGTGCGAAAATTAATGTTTTTTTGGGTACACCACCGCTCGCACAGCATTTTGAAAATTGCAAATCTGCTTATCTTGGGCACAGTGTATACACAACACTAAATATATATGGTACCAGGTGTAAAGCTAAGTAATAAGAGCTACAAAAAGTATGTACATGTAGATTATTATCAGAAGTACGTTTTATGAAAAATGTGTAAAAAGTCCGCCATGACAGAAGCGTTATTTAAACCGCCAGAATCTTTACTATTGAACGGAAATGTATCAGAAGATTGGATGTAATTTGTTCTGCATATTTACTGCATCGGAACTATACACCAAAAAGGAAGAAAAGATTTCCACATTTATCAGCTTGATTGGAGAAGAAGGGTTAGAATTGTACAATACGTTTAGCTTCGATGATAAAGCGAGTAAGACCTTAGAAATTATCAAAAACCAATTTCAGGAGCACTGTGCTCCTAAAAAAATGTTATATTCAAACATGTCAAATGTAGCAACATTACACAAGTAGAAGGTCAAAGTTTTGACAATTATGTGACACCAAATTGCGTAAGGCTGTCAAGAAAACGGAATACTCAAATCAAGATGAGCTTAACATTGCAAAAAGCCATAGACATATATACAGAGCTCCATAGGTAAGCAAAAACCAATCAAATTCTTATAACAAGAAGTTAAGATTGATATTGTGGGGAAAGAAAACAGTGTAAATATTGTGCACCTAGGATATTCCCATCGTACACAGCGAAGTGTAGAGACAGAAATCTCTTCGCATCTGTTTGTAAAACCGGTGATAAGAGCAAAGTAAAAATAGACAAGAAAGTTCACGAAATAAACGAGTAGAAGATGACGTATTTGATATTGTTGACAGCGAACCAGAATTTTTTATTAATGCTGTAATGAAATTAAGAAGTTCACTTGAAAAGAAAGTTGTTACACCAAAGAGCTTAAAGGGAACATCGTGGGTCAAGGAAATTATAATCGATAATGTAGAAATTAATTTATAACTTGAAGCTGGTGCAGAGGTGAGTGTGCTACTTCTGCTTATTTTAAAAGTAATTGAACCAGATTGCAAACTGGTCATCAGACCAGTTTTAAATCTCTTAAGGATGTAATATTCTCAAGCAAGCATCATATAACGCTCAAACAAAAATCACACCCATTAGACATGTTCCACAAATTTTACATGTGTCACAGCTTGTTATTGTGGAAAATTTATTTTACAAGCAATTTGTAGTCGTTTCGAAGTACCACCCGATAGCTACTGTCGGCGAGGGGTCGTGAGCGAGTTTTAGCGATGTAGTAGTAGAAAAGATTCTTCAAGTCGAAGGGGTGCCACCCAACAGTTGTAGTTATCAGTCCTAAGACACAAAGAAAAAAACTGATAACGCAAGAAACAAATAATTTAACGATATAGAACTTGTTTTAACACTTGTGTCGCAAACAATACATAAAACATAAAATAGCAATTAACAATAAGACAATTACTAAATAAATTACGTGAACATTACAGATCGTATTAGATAAATTGACTCTATGGCTCTTTTTTCCCAACACAACGAAGTACTATGGCCAGCGCCGAATAAACAATTCACGTTTTAATACGAATTTAATTCCAAAGAAGTTACGCTGACTTTGCTAATTATAGCTACTAAACCGTGAAATTGATTGAAACTAATACCGAAATATTGGCATATGTAAAACCGTTTGGTTGAGAGACCCTGAGATTACAAAGATTATCACAAAAGGTGCTAATTATCAATTAGTGGCAAATTAAAATGATCGGTTTCTAAGACACATTTAACTAAAATCATGGAAGTTTTCAATTTATACGCATAAAACTAAGGTACTTGGCTGTCAAATTGTTTTATTTGATGTGCGGGAACGTCAAGTGCTTTAGATAAATTTTCAATTGATACGGATACAGGAAGAACGAAAATTGATTGGTTAGCTACTGGCTGGTAGGATCGCGACGGATAGGTGTCGAAGAGGAAGGCCGCCTGCTCTGATAAGGTACAGCGGTTCACGACAACTCCTGTCTCATAGAACGAAGGGTTGTGAAGGGTAACACCAACATTACAAGTGAAGAATGGAACGCAACTCATACGCTAGTTTTTCTTCCAATTATTCATGTATTGGTCTCTCAGGTATAACTTCTAAAAAATAATAAGAAAATGGCGCTTGCATAGATAAAGAAAATTTGTTTCATTTACGGCAATTGACAGTGTGCATGATACAGATGTATTTATTGCAGCTTGTAAATAATAAAGGAACTTATCTTTCTTTCCGTAAGAACTTTTCGAGAAGCATTAGAAAACTTAAAAAAAAAACTGAATAAACTTGGTAAAGTCGTTCTCAAGTATACAGGGATTTATTTTATATATAAGATTAATATTAAATTTTAACTACAAGCAAAGAATATTAACATACGTAAAGAAGCGACACTGTGTCGATTTTACATATGAATTCTGACCTTTATTGAATGACCTTGGACCATTTTGAAACTACAAATTTATTGGGGTTCTTGAATTTTACGATAATAATAAGAAGAATCTTACTTAGAAAATTGGGTTCTCGTCAAAATTTATATGGAAATGTTAGTTTATCAACTTTTGAAGTCTGAAAGTATCTAATTACAAAGATATATTCATGTATTTATCGTAAGATTTAAAACGCCACTGAATTTGTAGTTTGAAAATGGCCGAAGTCAGTATGCAAAATTGAAAAGTTTCGCTTCTTTCCTGTAGGTTCTTTGCTACACGTAAATGCTCAGTAAAATCAGCCGATAGCAACATTGACTTAGAAATAAATACACACTGAGTAATACTAAGTGCAACTATGCATTTACATTACAAACTTTGAACTAAAGAACAAACTAATGAAGTAGATGGAAAGTCGTTAGAAAAAGTTAAAAGGTTAACTCGGAGGGTATTCTGATATCACTGTTGCTGCCCGCTGATTATTTGTAGTACACAAATTAATATTAATATACTATAATCATTTGGAATTATAATATTGATATTGTATGGTATCTGAAATTAACCTAATTTATCATCACCCATAAGTCATTGTAGATAAGGTTAACTTTTTTACTACACTTTTAGAAAGTACCGAATTTTGAAAGTAGTGTTCACTTTGTGACGTCACACGTCATGTCTGTTAACGTTACATTTCTCAAAATTAAAAAAATGGATGTCTAAACAAACATTCGACGATTTGGGTAGAAAAAACCTCATGAAAATTATCAGACAGTTATCACTTATAATACCCTGAGTGTGTTGATTGTTTCTCCAACTCACTCACTGGAAAAAAATTCCAAATTCAATCATCACACTCGGTAAGAAAATTTCATAACATCATCAGGAAAAACTCTAATAAAATTGAAGCACAGAGAAATATTTATTAAATTAAATTTATTAAATTTGAGATTAGTTAAATAGTAAGTTGTGAAAAATTTTCGTAAATTTTTTTGTGTAATCTCATTAAATTCTAAATTTTGATTGGTTCTTCCACAATTTCATCTAATTTTAGATGAGGATTTTGAAAACGCTAAGGGATACAATCTTAGTTAAATTGGAAAAAAAAGAAAAACTAAAATATCTACAAATTTTTGGGGAAAAACTAAAATTGTGTATTTTTTTTTAAATGGAATGTCGTCGTCATATTTTAAACAAAGTGGATAAAATTTGGTAGCTTTGAATTGACGACTACAAACGAATGATCTTTACGAATTTTTGCTAGGCTTTTTAGATTTTTTGTAACCATGGCACTATTTCTTATGGCAGCTATCCTCGACTTCCGATATTAAAGGTTACAAGTAGCGAACATGTGGTTCCACCATAATGGTCTGACTAACATGAAATAACTGGATCCGAAATCGAGATTAGGTTTCTTGGGTTGCTGACCCACCGGATCTTACGCCTCTTGTTTTTTGCATTTGGAGGTACTTGAAGAAGTAAAATTTTTTGTAACACTCACAAATTGGTGGAAGAATTTAAGGCAGCCATTGTTTAAGCCATTGAACAAATGGTTTAAAAATGCATATATGGATAACGTTGCTGGTATTTTTGATTTAATTGATATTTAGTTCATTTTTGTTCTGAGTAAACAAATATTTTTTTAATTGCATTAAATAAATTAAAATTGTTTGTAATCCCAAGATAGGTTTGTTATACATATCTATTTGTAAAGCTCTTTTTATACTAAATTAATTAAGGCGTACATTCAATATGGCGGCTGTTAGAAATAACAAAGTTGGCTATGGGTGCAAAAATCTAGATGACCTATAAAAATTCGTCAAGGTTATTCAATTAACCGTAGTCTCTAATGGAAAACTACACAATTTGATTAATTATTTTAAAAGATCTCGACGATATTGCAGTTTTTCTAAAAATACAATTTTAGTTTTTATTCAACAACTTGAGAAACCCCTATAGATATTTTTAATTTCGATATAGCCTCTGTTGGGACTTGAATTAGTGGAACTTTTTCCCATTTAACTCAAATTGGATTTCTTAGGGTTTCTGAAATCTTCATATAATTACTTTTATCTGGGACACCTGGAATACAAAATTTTCATTTTGTTCTAATCTGTGACTTTTGGTCATAACATTTTTGTTACCTTTAAAACATAATTAGACGTATTTCAAACATCGGTTCCTCGAATTCTATTTTGTTACATGAGATTTCAAATTCCATAGAAAAAATATGTATCTTTGATAATTTTTTTCAGCACAATTCGAACATATTCTGTTAGTTAGATATAATAGAACCAAATTGATGTGATTAAGTATTCAAAGCGTATTTTACTAAAAAATCAGCAAACAAATTAATTTATGTATAAATGTTCATGTATGAACCAGATGAATTTTCATTTATTAACCAACCTTTGTGGACGAATTGATTAATCGTTGTCTAGTATTGATTTCCAGGGTTGATTTCCATTGGAGTATTTTTTAAACTTTATTTTAGATCTCAAATATAATACAAATTTAACATTTTAAATGTTAAACTCATTTCATAAAAATTGTATTAATAATAACATCGATAATAATTTTATTAATAAAAAAAATTGGGATGATTGAAACCGAAACCGTTAAATATTTAACGTTTGAACTTTGAACCGAAAAATATTTTTGACTTCTGAAGATGACTCACAATAATTTTTGAGTTGTAACTAGTAAATAAATAATAAATAAATAACTAATATTGGATTGCTTAAAGCGTAAATAATTTATATTATATATATATATATATTATATATATTATATATATAAATAACCAATATTATAATAATGGATCCTATATTCATACATAAAATGAAAGGTTATGGATCAAATTACGAAATCACCAGATGGATTCAACAAAACCCGCAAAACGCATAAACTTTAACAGGAAGGGGGCCCAACTTGGTCAAACTAGAATTTGAATAATCATCTCTCCGGCATTATTACTCTGGTATTATTTGTTTGAAATCTTAAGTCATTACCTTTATCATGGTATAGTGTAGCGTTCGGATACTACAGGGTGCTATAACTAAAAATGTCCTTGGTCATCAAACTGATCATTGAAAGTGAACTATTTGACCGTTACGTAAATGGGAAGACGATATGATTTTCAATCGATGAAAAAGATCATTCAGAGGGGTAAAATAGTTCTATATTTATTATGATTATGATTATTATTATTCACAATGATTTTCATATACTTGCGTTTGACCTACGCGACACTGATGAACCTAAAAAAATGCGAATCACGTGCCGTTTGTAATTATGCATTATCACCGGCTACTGTTTTATTGGGCTGACATGAATTTGGTGATTAGTATCGTATTCTAGTTTGACCAAATTGAGTCCCGTTTCCTATTAATGTTGACTTGCTTTGCAGGTTTTGTTTAATCCATTTTTTTTGTAATTTGCTCTGTAACCTTTAAATTTGGACAACATGTTTAAGTAATATATTGTAATAAAAAATATAGGTTTTTATTTTAAAAAGTTAATCTTCTAATGACCTTGAAAAGATGATAAGCTACTTACGCCATTTTGTAGGCTTTACAACGCCAAGCAACCCGGTGCTTTAGTATTTTATTAGTATAAATTTGAAATTGAATTATATAGTATTAGTAAAATATTGCATTATAAAGATTCAAATATGTAACCACTCACGGTTAAAGGAACGTTTACCTAGTTCGATTTAACTTAACTTTTTAGCACAATAATCATCGCTCATTTCTTCATTTTTTTAGGTTACTTTTAAAAACTGTACATCTTTATTGCACCTGTACTTCTAACCTAGTTTTTATAAACTTTGTGCGACGGTTTCTTTATCTCGATTTGTTTTATTTGATTCTTCTTCTGCACTCGCCCCTTCTTCCCGTCAATTATTTTCGCATCCTTCAAAACAAATTGTTTAATTTTGACGACATTTCGTTTAAACCATTTACAACCATTCAGTTCATTTGGTAAACATAATATAAAATAAAAATGTATTTTTTTCAATTTTTTAAACTAACAAAATAAGCGGGACAATTTATTTAAAAAAGGAACGAGATATGTTTTTTCTCAATTTACCTATGATTAGGTTCCACATGTAAATAAATCTGTCTACCACAGGTCGTTAATCATCTCTGAAATCTTTTCACACTACCTATATCAATTTTAAATTTCTTTCTATCAATAGTCAATATCTTCTACATTAAGTTTTTTTTAATTATTCCTTCCAAATTGAAACTCAAATTCTTGTTTCACATTTAATGTACAATTGTCGGTGTTGATAACAGAACATTTTCAAAGTGAGCCTAATAACAGTCCTATTCAATACCTTGGTGAGCAATTGTCTTATATTCATCATTTAAAAATGAACTTTTCTTAATAATTCCGTCAAAATGGTTACACCTGACCTGCTTTTTGTTGTTATTTTAATTTAAAAACTGTTTGATCCAGAAACTTTAATCCTATGTGAACTGCTTTCTCAATTTTTGACACGGCAGCAATATTGGGAATAAATTCATTTTTCCAGAGTTTTCGCTAATATTTCGGAAAACTGTTGCTGTTCATAACAAAAATTTGAAAGCGTTTATTTTTCTTCCTAGTGTTGACGTTTTACTTCCACTTCAAATTGCAAAAATTTTGAAAGCTCAATCTATTTCTAGGTAATAATATGGGTAATGTTTTGTGTATCATCAGCACTAATTTTACAATTTGGAGTTACATGTCTTATAAAAACGGAATAAGAGAAGTATTATACGTATTTGCTTTCTTCCAAAATTACATTCCTGTAAGAAAAAAATCTCTTTTTCTATATACAAGGTCTTAACTTTTACTCTTTTGAATTTGTTTCTGGCATTCTCTTTTCAGTGTTTTCTTATGACTAATTTTTTCTCGAAGTGTCATTGTTATTACGCTGCATGATCTTTATTTAATCCACAAGTAGCGGAACACGCTTTGATTGCCTATGTCAGCCATCCACACAAAGTGTTTATTTCTGTGTCGTGGAATTGTGTTACAAGTGTTTCGGTAAAGAACAAATGATTCGGAATACCTACCCTTAAACTCATAAGTAGCAGAGAGGGTCGCGGGGAGGATTTGTAGAGACGTGGTCGAAGGCGTCTGAAACTGTATAGGGCGCCACCTACCTGATCCAAGTAATAAATCTTAAGCAGCAGGAACTTAAACTTGTAACCTAATAAGATACAATTGACAATGCTTTAAGTTATAATAATGCAACATTCAAGAACTTATTACAGTTGTATTCTAATATATTGTGATGATTAAAATTATGGATGTTATGCATCCGCGAAAACGTTTTCTTACTCGAGTTTTTATTATAGCTACGCAAACGTATTTTCAAATACAAATAACGGTTACAAATCGAAGAAATGGTAGATTTAGTTTCCATGTAAGACGACCAAATTTGAGGAGTAACATCCAAAAGCACCATGTAGGTGAAAAATTCGAAAACTTCTACAAAATGGCGATAAATCGCATGTTGGACTTTTCTATTGAACATAGTTACATAGGACAATATCTAATACCTGGAGCCTATCAAACCATGTCAATCTCCACCAGCTTCAATTACCAAAAAGAAAGAAAAAGAGACCTGACATGAGGTAAAGTTGGGTTGCGTTGAGTTAGGCGTGTCTATACTCATAATTTGCATAAAAATGGAAAAATACGATACTAAAGAAAAAAACCGTCCCAATTCGTTTAATGAGCTTATCAATTTTTATTACACCAGCCCTTGCTGCAATTGAATGAACAGGAATCATATTTAACGCCATTTATGAAGATTTATCGTTGCTGTTGATCATGCATAAACGAATCTCGGAGCTCACGTACTTTATCACCATGGTGATCAGCTTTCTATCCAAAACATACGTATTGGTAGTACCAACTAAAAATACATATTTGGTGTTATTATCTGACCATTATATGAATTTGCATTGGCGAGGGAGTGGGTTTTTCCATAAGTAGTTACGAAAAACAATAATATGGTCCCATGCACTAGAAAGAAAAATATAGGAATTCTAAACTCACCTGGGATATTTACTAAAAACTATCAATCAATGCATTTTGGGCTACAAACAAAATGTTATCTATAGTCCTATTTGGCTCAGTAGCTTGGTGGCGGAACACAATGCAGAAACCAGTTTACGCCTGTAAGAAGTATAATACACAGAAAAGGAGAGGTGCAGGATGGCCCAAATTGACAAATGGGAATGTTAAAGAGGCCCCACCTTTAAACATATCTAGGAATATGAGAATCTCTATATTTTCTAGGATCAGTAGATCCTGGTGGTTTTGGTGTATCTCAGATATCATCATTATCACACTTAAGGTGGCCTGATTTCATTTGTCGAATTTATTTGGTTATCATTGATTTGTTCATACATGACCCCACTGACTACTTTCAGTTCTAAACCAAAAGAACTACCGCATCCTTAAGTATTAAGAGATATTTTTTTGGCATTCCTCTACAATAACTCTTATTACGGTACCGTTGACGTTTCAGCTTTACCAATGAGTTTATCCACTGACAACGTTCACAAATCCTAGCAGCAGAACTGTTTTTTAACCGAATAATCGACATTACAGTCACACCTTCAAATATGCGCGGGAATAATTAAAAGTTTTTTTTTGTGTCTCTGGATCTATAACCTATTGGAATCTTTTACTAAAATGTCGTATAAACAAATAAACGATACATATTGCTTTATTTGATCAGAAGGTTATTACAGGTAAGGTTCATTCACGATAGCAATAGGATGACGTTACGCAGCAGTTTGTTACAAGATTGTCATGTTTGCATAAACTTTGTTTTTCTACTACCTGCACCACGAACTTCATAAATAATGGTAGATTGTTAATCCCACGTTTAATAGTTGTCACTGCACTGGGCGCATCCATCTTGAAACGCTTATTTGCTGTTGGCGGAAAAAATTAAATTCAAATTACTGTACAAACTTCATGAAGTTTGTGGATGCTGTCGGCGTCTTCATTTCAAAAAATTAGAAATCACGAACTTCATAAATAAGTGTTTATTTATTTATTTATTCGTATGGTAATAAATGAATGTAAAGTTCGTGGATATACATCAGCCGTCAACCTCTATGAATAAAATTGCCTAAAAAAGCACGTCATTTCTGTGCCCTACAATGTGCTAAAATTTGATTGTAATAAATTTTCTAAATTTGACGTCATCCTATTCTTAACCTAAACTGCCAAGTCCCTTTGGTTTGCGTTTTTGGTTTCATAGTCAGTTGGTAGATTGCACTTCGCGAACAAATATTACTGTAACAAAACGCCGCGCCGCGTAAAAGTTGAACTCAAATTGAAATTAATTAATTAAATCTCGTCCTGTTAGATAAATAAATTTTAAAAGGATTTATTTATTTTGTTAGGGATTTATTTATTAATGCTGTTTTATGAAAGTTATTAAAATGAAAAAAATACAATCGCAGCAGCTTTACTTTTAACTTCATTTCATGAGGTTTAATTAAATTTAATATTTTGTTTAATTTAATTACAAAAGAAAAAATTAAACTTATTAGTAACTTTGGTTTTTTTAGTTCTTCTCTTGAAATTGCAAATTATTTTAGTTTCAATTAAATTAAAATTTCGAGAAGTACAAAGCTGAAAAGTTTGCTTTTTTTAACGACTCAAATTTTCATGAAATTCTTAATATGTTCGTTGTATTTTAATTAACTCGGCGTGTTGCAGTTTATCAGCACCAAATTTTTTTTCGCTTTCCTTAATTTGTGCCCGTTTATTTTTATTTGTTGGGTCATATAAATCAGAAACTGGTCCATTAATTTATATAATTTTTACATTAGATCTTGGTGCTTTATTTTCACGTTATGTTTATGGTTACGCCATAACAGTAATAATGCAGGAAGTTATGTGACATGAAACACAACTACAAATACCACAAAATAAAATTGCAATTGGTGTTGTATTTTAAATGTCGTTTCATACATAATAGATATTTATGTAATCAGTGACGAAACGTATTACATCCAAGTTTTTATTTATAATTACGAAACAACAAACATTTATAACTTCAATTATTATGCATTTTAAATTCTTATAAAATGAGATACTTTACAATAAAAATATAAAAACAATAGTCACCTTATTGACACAAAATAGTTGTTTGTGTAGCATGTCTTTTGCGGACGAGTTTGACATTAAAATGCAAACGAGCACGAAATCACACTTTTGGGCAGTGATGCACAAAAAATGTTTTTGGCAGCTTTTATTATAAATAAGGTTCTTTGGAAATCTATTTTCAAAGGTTTATTATGAATCTAGGTAACTATGACAGGAATATTTAGCATTTCGGCCGCTGTTGAGTACTAAAATTAACTTTTTGTTAGAGACGCTTAAAAATAATATCATTCCGAAGATATGCTACGCATATGAATATAACGTATCAGAAAAATTAACCCAACATGTAGATGGCTTTACCGTCAATTTAACGCGAGTTGTTTAGTTGCTTCATGACATGAACGTTATATCCGGGGTAAGAGCCATCTACATGTCGGGCATTTTTTTTGTTACATTGTTATTAATATGTGTTGCGTATCTTCCAAATTTTTCAATCACCATAAAGGTGTTCAATGAGAATTTTAAAGTGAACATTAACTTGTTCGTGACGAAAAACCATTAAATTATTGTTAAATGCATTTCTTTACTTTTACTAGTAGAACTAGCTAAGTGCAATCTGTAATTTTCTAAGAGCTTTTGTCTGTCTATATAGTAAAGTAAAAGAAATCATTATCCTCTTAATATTTGCGCGAACTTTGAAATTATCTGTATAATATGTTCGAGAATAATACTATAAACGTCGCGTCGTTTAAAATAAAAGCACCTTAAAAGTTTTAGTTTACTGCTAGTTGCACTATTTATGTTTTTAGATGTAGCTTTCAACGACGCGTTATTTATTAATGCTGTGCTTTTAATTTAGAGCTTTTACGATTTATCCCTACACACTACATGCACCTTACACATAATACACCAGTAGTACTATACGAAATGAAATGGAGAGAGGTGGGGAAAACAAAAAAAAAAATTTAAATTGAAAAATAGTTTGGAATATCAAACGAAATTAAAATTTTTCAATTTTGATTTCAGTAATGAATAATTACCAAGCTGCTGCAGCTGCTGCTCAAGGATTTGGTCCCCCAGCCTCTCCTCATACAGCAGCTAATACACGTGGTGGTTTTCCAACGTCGGCTAATTCCCCAGGTCCTACTATAGACATGTACAGCAGCAGTGCTGGGGACAATGTGGGTTACGTGCAGGCCACGAGCCCGCAACCGTCCGGATTTCCAGCGATTGCTGTCAGTCGAGCACCCCTCAACTATAGTCCGGTAAGTTTAAATTTTAATGTTTTTAAAAATAAGTAGTTACCGTGATTGTAAATGTCGATGATGCTTTCACATAACACTTTATTATTAGGGGCGAAAGTTGGAAAGCTATATACATCAGATTTAATTTGAAATAAATTAGTTGATGATGTTAAAAGTGGCCACGTTTGAAAAAAAATCTGCGACGTTAAACTAAACTAAAATTTAAATAAAACTTGTGAAGGTACATCGCAAGGTAGTGGTGAAGAAGCTTTTAAGAGCGTGAGCCAGTGGCAAAATATTTTAGTTATTTTTTAATTTTAATTTATTTAATTCATCTTTACGTCACAAAAAATTTGAATTTGAAATTGTTTTAAGGATGATTTAATTTTGCTTCTTAATCAAAGCATCGTCAGATCCTTCTTCCCATTAGGAATATTGTTAACTCATAGATAAATATTGGATTGTATCAGATTGCAGGTTTCCTCAGCTGGACACCACACTAAAGTAAGAATTTTTTTTAATATCGGTGAAATTTTTAGTTGTGGTAGTAGTATATAAATAAATAACAGTATCAGTATTAGAGAGGATTTATAAAAAACTTTTACGGTTTCTTCAGAAATACTTTCTCGGGTGCATGGTGTTGTAGATTTATGAATAGTCGTTTCGTGAGTAATTAAAAATCTGTGTTCGGATTCTACACCAAATCAGCGATTTTTTGAATTTTTGGAATCTAAAATAAATAACGTGGCTGTTTAGAAATATACGTAAAGTAATGTGAAAAAAAAATTGACAAATCAATATTTAAAAAACACGATAAGTAGGGGCTCGGGGCATTATATACTGACTTCCATAAAATCGCAACACCAAATTCTCATAAAACGTCTATTTTTATTAAATTAAAGTGAAAGTGATGATTAAAGTTTGAATAAAATCTTGGCAGTAGCCAGTAGTTTGCAATTAGTAACAATAAATTTGAATAAATGAACCAGTCAGTGTGTAATTAACTGTCAATTTTGCAAATTGTTTGTGAGACTTGAGAACAACGCTAAGAGTACGTCAACATCAAAATTTTTACCAGAGAAACCGGTCTATTGCTCAGAAAAGTTGCTCGTCTTGTAAACCAAAATGCTGCAACGGGATTTAGATGTTGGTCTAAATGGTCCAAGGAAGTGGTTCAACGTCGCTCAAGACTTTTGGAAACAATGGACAAATTATCAACTACTCGATCAATTACAAATGATTGGATGGGATGTAGTACCTAGATTGTGAATGTCATCTGTTTATCGTCGGATAAGATCTTATGGACAGTGTTCATGTCGTTAATTTTTATTTTTTCTTCTTACACCTTCTATGTAAGTTGGAATGGAGGAACGAAAGAATGAGTTTGGCGCACGATGGTTATATGAGGGTTAAAGTCTGTATACTATTGGCGCGGAGTAATAAATCATAATTGCTTGAAATAATTCTTTATTTTCTTGTGAAAGCGGTACTTCTACGGTTAAGTAAAAACCAATAAATTCTAACCAAAATACGATCATTGTGCCGCTCTTGCAGCATATCGACCCATCTAGGGTCTGAGAACAATAGTTTAATCTGTGTAAACACGTTGCCATCAGCCCAGGTACTGACGAAACGAGAATCATAGCCGTAGATGTGGGTATTATACCAAGATACGGTGGAATATTGCTGAATTAAATTATTTACTATGAAAATAGATTCCATAAAGTAAGGATTGAAACAATAAAGGAAACCACATAATAATTCATATCAAGGTAGATTTTGCTATTATAATATATTTACCTAGTAAAAATATGATTTTCCAAACGTATCAAGTACCTACGCCACTGCAATACGGGAGATTCGATAATTCTGACAGGTTTATTACTCCGCGCCAATAGTATACTGAGTATAGACGGATGCGTGGAGAACGTAATTTTTTTTTGAAGCGCAACACACTCCTCACACAAGGAGTGGGGTGCAATATGTTATACTTAATAGCAGATCACCCTTTTTTTGACGGCAACCTTAACGCAGCTGGTTACATTGCCAATGCGCTCAAACTCGTTGCGCTTCCATATCTTCATGTAACACGTTTTTTTGGAAGAAGCTAACATTGCTATCTTCCCATGGCCTTCTCGATCGCCAAATTGACCATGTATGTAATGCAATCGGTAGGCGACTACGTAATTTATCACACTCTCTAAACGCTTACACGATTTCAAGAAGCTTAGGACAATGTACCACCATCAACTATAGATCACTTGATTGATAGCATTCCACACCGTCTAAATGAGTTATATTACACATTGTGAGGGAGCAACTCATTATTATAAAAAATGTAACTTTTTATCCTTTTGTTTTTAAACTTTGTTTCTGGCAAATAGACGTTTTATGAAAATTTCAATAAAATCATTCAACTAATTGTAGGTGTTTTAATTTTTATAAAAGTCATAAAGTGTCATATTTTGTACATCATGTTACTTTTTGTTTAAATTGTGAATCTACTCTTTTTAAACAATTTTCATCGACATTGTTACAATTATGTTTTTATTATGTTCAGGAACTTTAAAATAAAAACTTAAGTTTTTGACGATTGGTCCATAGTCTACTATACAGATATTGTTGCTCTTTTCATATTCCTTTAAAATATCGGGTTCGCTCCAATGGCAAAACTTTAGCAATGATTACAGTGATGTTTTTTTTAATTTAAAAGTTAGAATTTAACGGCTGTTTACATAACGGCAAATTATCTGATGTTTACCAAATTTCAATAACGATAAATGTAAAACTTAATTAACAAAAAACAATAGGTAATGTGAGATAAGCACAAAATACGACACTTTGTGGTCAATTGAAATTTAAAGCTGATGTACTTATTTTTCGTCACACAAAAGTTTGAATACAAGTTTGGGCAAGGTTTGTTTTTTTTAACAATTTTATGTCAGGTTTTTTTGTTTGTATGTATTGATTATCTTTCACTGCTGTTGAAACTGCTTCAGTTTTATATGTTCAAAACTGAAGTTGTCAATTATTGCATACATTACGAGAAATACATGTAAAATTGTTCACCTGCTTTATAGCTTATTCGTGTTTGTTACCGACACAATTGCTTTTCATATTGTTATGCAGTTTACAATTCTATTGTAGTTTTAAAATGGAATAGGTTTTGTTTGTATTTCGTTTTATATTAGGAAATTATGAGTGTTACATACAGGGTTGTGTTAAGCATGGAAACGGCTACTTATTTTAAATGACTTAAATATATGATATTTGAGGCTTATTGAGGATAACTTAAGTTACCGATGTTGCCAAATTTTCCAAGTTTTTAATATTATAAGTATTTAGTTTTTTTTCAATGTACAAAGTCTATTGATATCTAGTTAGCCTGGCGCCTTCTAGTAGAGAAAATTAAACATCGTTAATATGGTTACAACAACTAAGATATTTTGTAAATAAACTAGAAGGTTAAAAGCCGGTCTACAGACCGGCGGACGACTTGATTGAGAACCCATATAGCACTGTTAATAAAAATATCCTTTCATATAAATAAGTATATGAAAAGTCAGTTTTTTTACGACTACACCTTTTCAGGTACTTTTGAAAAAATTTTGTCATCCATATTTGAAACCGTTTTGGTCAGTCCGTCATTTTAAGGTATCAATCGATGGGTGGTCGTATTTAAAAAATAGGCGCCTCCTAAGGCCCCACCTACATGAGTGAGAAAAAGTGTTTTTTATTAGATGTCGTTCGGCCCGGCGGCATGACCAAGAAATCCAGTTATCACAATTTGAGGTCAGGTACACCCCCACGGTGTGTATAGAAGGAGAACACCAGGAGAATTAACTCAACTTTTTTGAAAAAATTTGTCATGCATATTTGAAACCGTCTTGGTCAGCCTGTCATTTAGGTATAACTCGATGGGTGGTCGTACTTAAAAACAGGCGCCCCTTAGGTCCCACCCACATAAGTGGAAAAAAGTGTTTTTTTATTAGACGTTGTTTGGCCCGGGGGCATGCTCAAGAAATCTAGCAATCACAACTTGAGGTCAGGCACACCCCCACGATGTGTATAGAAGGAGAACACCAGGAGAATTAACTCAATTATTAATATGGATTGTGAAAGTTTGACATTTAGAGCTTGAACAGTGACAAAGTTATGAATTTTTCAAAACGACATGTCTAATAAAAATTTGGCTCAGTCATTAAGTAATGGTTTATGAAAGGCTTGTCGGGGGAAAGAAATTTTGACATTTATGATTAATGATATGGACTTAAGAAAGGAAGATCAAGTGATAAAGATGAACACCGATCTGGAAGACCAATTTCTGTCTCTACTGCGAAAATTATTGATTCTGTCCATGACATGATTTTACAAGATCGACGAATTGGGCTCAGGCGTATAGCAGAAGCATTGTACACTTCCTAAATGCTTGAACGCTGGTCACAAGATTGGTTTTTTATTGGTTGACCATCCACCTTATTTGCCGGATTTAGCACCGTCAGACTATTACTTGTTTCCAGAACTGCAAAAACATTTGAAAGATAAAAAAATGTCGACGAATGAAGAAGCTATATGTGCAGTTGAGGAGTGGTTTGAAGACCAAGAAAAAGATTTTTTCTAAAGAGTTTAGTAAAATGTGTAACTCTTAAAGGAGATTATGTTGAATAAATAAAATTTTGTATTTTAATATCATGGCGAATTATATAGTAGGCTAAGTACTTATCAATCCACCTTCGTAAGTTTTTTCAATTGTGAAACATTTGTTTAATTTGGGTTTCTAATATAATGCATTCAAAGAAATTAAGAAAATGTGGCAACACTGCATTGAACACTGATGTTGTTAGAATTTTGATTTGCTATTATTTTCAAAATAATTTAACATGCGTACATGACACAAGTGGCCAGATAAATGCGCGCACCAACAACGTGTAAATAAAAAATAAAAATAAAATGATAAAACACATAAATAAAACGTTCATGGACGTATGACTGCCATTCAATTCTCATCAAATTTTGGACCCATAATGTCACTACACTTGGAATTCAATATTTTGGACATTTATTTTAAATTACAGAATTTGTTTCTTACATTTGAATTGGATTTGAATTGACAATTGGATCCTTCACACAGTGTGTCGGGGCACTTTAAGAAAACACTTTTTTTAGAATTTGTTCAAACTCCTGATCTCATATCCGCATTATTGTGTTGACGTACCCATTTATTTTGTTCTTTTATTTGTCCATACATGTCATGTACACATTTACGGATTTTGCATTTGTCATTTATACAGTGTAGTACGCGGACCTTTGATATTGCCTTTAAAAAGTAGATTTTTTATAAATCGGTTCACCTTTTTTAGGGTTTTATTATTTGAAATATCAAACTCAAATTTTATTCACATTTAGGGCGGTAACGACTCTAACTATCCATAATTTAAAAGTTTGTAATCGAAAAATATGAATAATTTGATAAAATTGAATGAAACACCCTATATATTTTTTTAACCTGATCGATGTAGAATTAAATTGTCTACAACTTTGCTATTAATGTCCGTCTACCGAAAGTCAACCGTTAGTCGTGAAATGCACCTTCTTTTCAAAAATACACGTTTCATCAAAATTTACAGGAAAATCGCTGGACAAATTATTTTAAATAGTCGAAAGGAATATTTGAATAAACTGGAAATGTCAAATACGAGAAGAATTTCTAGTAAACGTGTCAGCATTCAAAATTTGTCTTCGTTGGATATCTATATGGCGATAAGGATAGAATTTGTTTTTTTCGTAACACTATATTTACTATCGTATTCCAAAGGTAATTGCATATCCTATTCACTACAAACATATTTCCTAGTACTTTTCTCATAGTTGGCAATTGTAATTTATTTGAACCTCAACACAACCATGACAACAATAAACTTTTGACGTTCGCAATTCATCGCCTACTTAATTTTTTGACGATACTTTTCGATAAAAACGATTTTCAGGACTAACAGTGGATTTTCGGTAGATATACATGATGTATAGGGTGCCTCATTAAAAATAAAAAAGTTGTAACTACTTTTGAGTAGAAGGGCAACACCGCAAAAAAAAATATTTTAAAAAGACAGGTCATCTATATTTATGGCAGAATCCAAATTTTCAGATCAATCCTACGTCCCGTTTTCCATAAACGTCTAACCTACCATCGACTACACTGGGGAATAGCAATTTTGTTGACTTGATCTGTGACTAATTTTTGGTCTATGAATTCAAAAATATTCACAGTTTTTCTCTATCACGTCAAATTTATAAGCTACAGCTCCTACTCCTCCTATACCTTAAAAGTGCACATACAAAGGGAAATAAGGTCAGATCTGACCAAACAGATTAGAATATTTTATTCAAATATTTTTGTATTTAGTATTAATTTGATGAAATGTGGTTTAGATTATATTGGTGGGGAACACTGCAAAATACCTAGAAATTTGAATTAAATAGAATAATAAATTATTTACATTCATTTTAATTTGGTTCGAGCAAAAAATGTAACCTCAAATTTTTGGACTAAGATTAGACCTTGGGGAACATTTTCAGAACTAATTATTTAACAAAAAATAAAAACGATTATTGCATGTTAAAAAATTAAGAAATATGAATTGATATTATTATTGGCAAGGGTGAAAGAAATGAATTCAAATATTTATTACTTTAATATTCCCCCTTCGGACGGGAGCCCCTATAGTAGTTCTATGATAGGTAACTTTACGTGAATGTCAATTATTTGTATTTAGTTTGTATATGTTTGTTGCTTTATTACAAGTTGAACCCGGCAGTGTGTTTGTCTAATAATTAAAATGAAGTGCTAACAACCCTCGTAACATTCGTAGTTTTGTAAAGTACAACTAAAAAAAAGATACATAATGTTTGTGTAAATTTAGTGCAAATTTTACGTCAGTACATTTAATATTTCTTTTTGAATACCATTTTACACTGAAATTATCCTAAGATAATTTGAAGAGACGATTTAACACCTTAGTGGATAAAGGAAATTGGACACTTTAGCGTTTTGACTTTTGATGAAGTTTATTTATCAAATCAGAATGATGTTGACAAAAACTCTAAAGAAGTTGTGGGATCTTACAATAACTGCCAAATTGTTATGGTTCGTGGATTATTTGCATTATAAGTTTGATAAGGTCATGAAGATTATCTGACAATTGTTCTCTCAAATTTTTTTTTTGGAAGTGACATGGGTACAGGTAATATACATTTTTGGACCAAATTGGAAGTTCATCCATCTGATAGTTCATCGAAAACAGATATGCTACTTTTAATCAAGCTTGCTCTGAACCACTTTACAGATCAAGGAGTTAATGTTGTGATGAGGATTTGAATAAATATTATACATATCTATTATACATATCACACCTTCGGTATGGATTTAGATGAACAAAAAAATTTTTTTGTGCAGATGTAAGAATCAATGAGAGTTGAACAGTTAATTCCATTCCAGGAAGGAATGTATCCAAAAGAAATATGTGTTTAAACGACCACCATTTTCCATTAATGGAATTTGATATTTTCTAGAATATCCTGGGGGAAAATTTAGCACCTATTTAACCAAAGATAGAAAATACTATACTAAATATTTGGTTACATACTACCCATTAATATTATTAACTTAAATTAAATTCCTGTCCTCAATATTTTCTCCTGTCCAGCACTTCCCTCATCGAATTCGCGCCTTCATCTCTTTTGTCTAAAACACTTTCCTTTCTCACTCTTCCGATCTTAACTCTTCACATTCTTCTCTCATGTGTTTTACATTTTCCAACCTTCTCTACACAGTCCGCATTTTTTTTTCATCATCTAACCAATACTTATTTTCCTCTTTATTCTACATTCTCGCTATCATTCGTTTCTCCTGTATATTCTTTTCATTCGTTTAATACCTCGGTTTCTGCTTAGTTATTAACTCCTTATATTTTTTTTATATTTACTGTTTTGTATTTTGTTTTCATTTTCTGTATCTGTGTATCTTTGTCGCTCCTTATTATTTCCTGTTCCATATTCCTGCCTTTTTTCTAACCCGTTCCACGTCTTCCCTTGCATAGTCTACTTTTTCATAGTATAACCTGCTCTTCTCCTATCCATGTTTTATCCTAAACAACTTTATCTGTTTGTAACACTCGTAAATAATTATGTTCTATCTCATCGCTCTTTTCACCGTTTCTACTTTTATCTTTTCTAAATTCACTTCTTCTTCTACTATATACCCAAGTGTTTCTCTCTCTAAAGCTTCCCACTCTTTCAATCCCTATATTTCTGCCCCATACATCATTACACTTCTTACAAGTTTATTGAAAAGCCGACCTCTTTTCTCCACACTTGGCCTTTTTAATTTTAAATATTTTATTTGTCTTCTTCGTTTCTTCATATATCTCTTTAGTTGTATTCACCAAAACTTCACTTAGATTTTTCCTTCAAAACCTTCCACATGATTTGCTACCTTCATACCCAAAAACGTATACATTTTTCCTCCTTCCTGTATTTCTTTGTTTATTATCTGTTTTAAAATGTAAATATTATCCACCGTTCTTCTTCCTTTTCTAAAGCTTACTTGCCAGTCTGCCAAAACATTTTTTCCTCCTCTTCTTCTAATCTTCTTTTATATTATTTTATAACCTACGTTTGTTATACTCACCCCCAATAACTTTCTATTTTTTTTTTCACCTCCTTTGTATATAGGACATATAATTGTCTTCCTCTATTTTTCTGGAAAACTTTTTCCTTTCAATTTTATTAAATAAATTTCTTACTCATTCATTCATCTTGTCTCGTATATATTCACTTCCACTGCTCCCCTTGTGGGTCTGTACCTTCCGCGTTTTTTTTTTTATTGCTTGTTCCACCTCCTCCTTATTTATTTCTTCTTCTCTAAACTTTGTTCTACCTTATACTTTAATGCTTTATTTACTTGTTTTCTGTTCTACCTTAAAGTTTCATACAGTATTCCTCCCATTTCTCCTCATCTTCTACCTCTTTTTTTCTTCCTTTATTTATAAATACCCATGCATCTTTATTTCTTGTATTTTTCTTTCATTTCTTTTTGTATTCTTTCTTTCTTCTTTCGCATCTATTATAATGTCGTTTTCTTAGAATTTTGTACTCTTCTATGTCTATTTCACCTTTTCTCCACTTTCTTTCCGGTTTCTCATTTTTCTTTTTGCTACTTTATATTCCCCATTCCATCATTTCTTCTTTACTCCTATATCATTTTTGCTTATTCTATATATTTTTTCTACATTATACTCCCTTTTCTTCTTTATATTTTTTATTTCCTCTTCTAGATTTCCCGAAGTCTTTTTTCATATTCCTTTCGTATCTTTCTATACTATCTTCTGTCCATATATTTCTCTCTCTCCACTCCTTCTTTTCTTCCTGTCTATCTTGGTCTTCTCATATATGTACACCTTCAACGATTGATGATCTGATTCCTCTGCAATTACTAAAGGAAACAAAAATAGCAACTTCATAACTGACGTCAATGACATACAAAAATATGTTCTACATTTTTATACAAATATTTTTAAAATAATAATTTTTTTTTAATATTTTCTTAATTACTTATTATCAATCACTTAAACTGGCAGAACAATAAATAAAGTAGATGGTAAAAGCGTCGATTTTAATTTTATATCTTGTCGTAAAGAAATTGGCAAGCACGAAACGTCGCCAAAATTGCACATTAAGTTTTGTATTTGTAAGCCCCTTATAAAAGAAGGTAAAAGAAACATCCTGCTTATTTGTGCATTAAAGGCAAAAAGTGTGCCTTTTTCGGAGGAGTTATGAGATTGAAAAGCAATTAAGGACGAAATCACACTTTTTGGCAGTGGTGCACACAAAATTTTTTGGCGACTTTTATTTAAAATCAGGTTCTTTTAACGGTCAGTTTGGCATTTAAAAAAAAGTTCATGTTTTCATGATTAGCAGTAATTCAAGTTTTATCTATTGTATTTGGTGAAATACATAAAAGTTGGTTTTAACAAAGAATATTAACTGGGGCAAAGAAGGAACACTGTCTCGATTTTGCTTTTTGCATATAAAATGTAAACTACTTGTGAACGACTTGGGCCATTTTGAAACTGCAAATTCATGGCGTTCTTGAATTTTACGATAATTAAGTATGCAAAATCTTACATGGGTTTCCTGTCAATATTTATATGCAAATATTATATTATCAACTTTTGAAGTCTAAAACTACCTAATTACAAAGGTATCGTACGATTCGGGAACGCCATTGAGTTTATAGTTTGAAGATGGCCGAACGCGGAATTTATAGGTGTCACTTCTTTAACGTAGGTAATATTCTTTGGTTTTAATTCAAAATAAACAACTAATTAACTTTGCAGCTACATTCAGTGTTTGTAGAAAAAATAATTTTTATTTATTTAACTTCGACATCTGTCAAAACGACTACGTCAAATAGAAAACGTGAACTTTATAATTATTGGGATACAAAAATTTCTGGTACTCGAACCCTTATATATTTTTGATTAAATCCATTAGCAAAAAATTTTGACGAAAATCCTTCAATCAACGACTCTTTGAGTATTTAAATTAATTTCAACCACATTCGCATATCATCTATTACATTCTGCGTCCAGAGTGACGTCAAATATATCTAATAATGTGACCTGAACACAAGATTGTTTATAAAATAGTTTGTTCTTGCTTAACATTTTACATTGGGAAAACTATCAGAGCATTTTTTTAAATATCGGTAATTGAAAGATCTCCTTCGAAAATGCACGCCAAATCACGATGTGTCGCATTCAAGATGAAGACACCCCTTATTTATTTTCGTTATTTAAAGGAATACATACAGGGTGACGGGTTAGTGTTATTTATGTTACTGAAAAATATTTGAATACGTATTAAATACTCAAAGTTTTTCTTTCCATAGCACACTAGTTATAAAAATAAATAATAATAATTTTGAGTACTTATAGATCAAAATGAGAAAATTAAAAATGCGAAATTTGTCATGAAACAATGTGGTTTAATAAAAATATTTTACTTTTTCTAATAATTTTTTTCGTTATTTCTAATCGCCCCTGTTTGAATATTTGATTAATTTAATAATATACCTAAATATGTCAGAACTAGTTACAATAACTAAGCAAGTTACTGATTTAAACTAAATTGACCATATGCATGAAGTTCTTGGATTTAAGATTATATTCGTTGGTGTTGTTCACCTGTAGTACCTTTAAATTTCCCTGAAAACTCGTATTTCTATTGGACAAACTAAAAAATATACAAAAAACGCCAATAACTGAAATCTTGATTTAGTTTATTTTTATTTCGTTCTCCAATAGAATTACGAGTCTTTAGTGGGAATTTAAAAGTACTACAGGTTAACCACACCAACAAATCTAAACCTTAAGTCCAAAAATTTCGTACATATGGTCAATTATTATTTTGGAAATTTTAAGTATTGTATTCCGAACTGAAAGCAAACGTAACATAAACGAAACAGAAAAGATTTGTATAATTTTTGTTAATCTGCACTCTTTTATAGGGTGCCAAGGGTTGGGTTAGGATCTAAACACAAGGCCAAGCGCCCACTACGAGTTTTTTGGTTGCGCGGCGCAAAAATCTACAATATTTGCGTGTGCGGCAAAAAATTAAAATCAGTAAGCGCGTAGTACACAATATTATCAGTGTCAATGGATTTGTTTAAACAACGGACAGTTCTCTAAAATAATTGCTGAACTTAACGATTATTCCGACAAGTTCTTCCAATTAATAGACGTAGTCGTCGATGCTTCGGAAATTCAATATAAAATGCATAAAATAGCAACGAAACGTCGTAAATTCACAGCTGTTCTATATAATGCATCGCGCCGCAAACAATTTGTACAGAATTTTAGCCGCTGCGGTGACTTTACCGCTAGATGTTGAAGTGTGATAATAAGCCGCGCGGCGTAAATCTCGTAGTGCGCGCCTAGCCTTAAGGTACTTAGAAAAAAAAGTGTACTTATATTTTAAGTTCTTGGTTTACCTAATTCGGACAGGTTTTTTTGAGAAGGTACTTTTGTTTCAGGGCCCCCTAATTCCTGCTGCATTCACCAACGGCTACCATTGAGCTCGAGAACTGCTTAGTGTTGTGTAATTCGACGCGGCAGCTACTGTGATTTTATCACACCTGCACTGTACATTCACTTTATGTATAATAATTATAATGTAGCACCCCGCCAGGCGCGGTCCACTTGTTGTATAATGTTTGGTGTAAACGCGCCGCTTCGCCGCTAATCCGGTGGCCGACGAGTGTGAGTGCAAACTTTTTTTATTTCGAAGCCTAATTGTTTTATACTTTTTAATAAAATTCATCGATCTCAAAACTAAAAAAATAGATTGGTAAATTTTTGCCTCGCCGGCCGTCGTTAAACGCGGCTCCGTATTTTCCCATGACCTGTCCTTTTCTCCTCTTGTGACTATTTTCCTGAACCCTCCCCCCACCAAACACGGGCACTCATTGTTTACATCTTAATTTAATTACATATATTTATTACATGTAATGTATTACAGGGTATCTTAAATGGGATACATTATCCTCACATATTATTATTAAGGACCAACGAGGCAATGTGGAAAATATTAATGTTTGACACATTGCCGTGGTATATTAATTGATAATTTTAATGTGTTAACGTTTGATTCGATATAGTTGTTTTTATATTAAATTTTATTTCGTTTTTAAATCGTATTTAATTATTATTTATGTGAAGAACAAATTATCGTAAGTTTGTGTTGTCTAACACAATGTGTGAGTTTAAGCGATATTTAATGTATACAACCATTTATGGATAACTTAAGAAATTTGTATATAATTATTGTTGTTAGGTGCGGCAGATCGGATCTGGATCGGTTTGATTACGACACACGGTTTGGGGATTCTCGATCCGATCCGCCGACCATTTTGTGTAGCTTGTAGTGTTCACAGCGTACTCCTCATAACCCTTTAGGTCTGTCTTTTAGACATGTCTAATTGTTAGGCATATAATCAGATCAATTTAAATTATATATATTATATAAATGTTTCCCGTTACTAAATGAATATTCTATATTCGTAGTGGGCTGGAGCGTACGGACAAAGAGTTTTTTTTTTGGACAAGGAGTCGTAGATCAATTAGGGAAAAATTATAAGACGAAACTCCGAACGCTCCGGCCTTAAAAAAAACTGTCCTCTGTGTGAGTTATAAGGTGTGTTATGATTTTTATTGTTTTCTGTTGTATATTTTTGCCATTTGGCTTGTTATATGAATTATGATTGTTGTCTGACTGATCGCAACTGCTTATCTCCTCAGTACAAATACACCATAATGTAAATTAATTACAAGTATAGGTCGAATGTAGGGGAAAAGAGAAACAATGGGAAGATTTAGCTATCCGAATTGTCGCAACGATTGATCGTAGTTGAAGTATTTATTAAATTAGGTAGGCGCGCGTTTCCGTGAAACCGCGTGATTTATTTATTAAACCTCGTTCCTGGTCGAGGTTGGGCGATTTGCTAGATGCCATTGTAAATATTACGGAAGGAGGTGAAGGCGGTTGGGGTTCAAAAAAATAAACCGCGACCGTCAGGAAAGCACTGACCAAAGGTATAAAAATGTCAATACTAATGTCAATACAGTGACGCGTTTTCATTTTGGTAAAGCCGATGTACATGTACTTTAACGTCAATCCAGAGCAATACGGTATTTGTAGGTAGTTCCAAAAAAAATAAGTTTGATTTATATTTTTGATATCAAAATGTGTTAATGCATTAAGTGGTAGAAATAATTAGAAAAAGACACCAGGCAAGCTTTAATCACGCAGACGCCGTCTGTCCCGGCAGTTTTTTAAACAATACCACTGCCGGCGACTTTAGTTTCGTGTATTCCATGTATTCTCTGCTCGTACTCAATATTTAATCGTATTTCAGTCATCTGTTCGTTATCGTATGTAAGTGTACCTAGTTATGCAACCAAAAAAAATTTAATAATACTGGCTTGTACTATGTGCGTTAACGTCTGCGAGCGGCGGACGGCGTCGCGGCGGCAGGTCCGCGCGGCCGGCACATTCCAGCGCACCGCCCCGCATCCGCCACTCTCCCCCACATATCAAAAAAAGAAGGCCGCTCGCGGTCCGTGCCGTCGCAAGGCCTATCCCTAGCTAGAAGTTAATTCGTCGTTTGTAAAATTATTTCCCAAACGGAATATGTATCTCGACAATATTAATTCACACTGTGAATGTTTTCAGTTGTATAATTCAAACTATATAATCGTGGGCCTTACTATACACTGAAAATTAAACGTGCTGTCCAAAATTTACATTACATTATTTTTTTTAATCGTGCAAGCGTATAGTTTGGACCGCGCGCCTTAGTTTTTAGGTACGCGCGCGGTTCATCTTTTGTATACTTAAGGCGCGTCGCGCTATTCTGTTGTTTTACTTTCATACGTACGTTAGGATTACGTTGAGTGTATACAAGCTGTATATATTATATTATATATACATACTCTATTATAATTTAGCGGTAGCAAGTGGTCCGAGCCACCACAATTTGTTAAGGCATCCGCCCTATCCCTGTGTTGCAACCTATCCCTGTCTGGTCCACCTAATCCAAACGCGCAAAAGCTCCAGCTTGCCTTTGCTTCTTGAAAAAAAGCACTTGACCAAACGCAAACGGAGCTTTTGCAACTTTTTCCTGTTATTAAGATAATTCATTGTATTTACAGCCAAGTGGCTTCTGCAATAAAAAGCAATAACCATTTTCCTTCTGTGGACGCTTGACTTAAATAAGAATTATATATTATTAATATTAACAATGTACTGTAAGTACGTACTTTAATGATCAAGATTTTACACTATGATAATAATGATGGCGATGCTAATTTGATGATTGTACAGATAGTTTGTAAAACAAAAAAATATGTTGTTAGCATTTGGCGGATTTTCCTGTCCAATGCTATAATCTCGGTTTCATCCCGAGTTTATTCATGTATATCTTACACGTTCTACAATGTAAATAAATATAATTATTACAATGATAAGAAAAGGTTCACAACGTGCCGTGTGTATGTGGGAAATAAATATAATGGACATTGTTCAAAACATTTTAATTCTTTTTTTTTCACTTCAAATCCACACCGCTAGTTTTCAAAGCTTTTCCAACTTAACTTTGAATTTGTTGGTAATAAGTAAGATTTGGAGATGGTAAGTATAACAGGATACATTTTCTTGCATTGAAAAAATATGCTGCCTGAAACAATCGATGAGAAACAATCTTCTTAAGGTAGGTGAATATATTTTTATTTTACTATTATGAAAATATTTTCTAGATACTCGATTGTTTGTTAAAGTTTATTATGATAAACTAAGTAATGCCAACAGATAACTGTAACGACGATTGAATGTTTAAATGCAAATCGTTATCTAAGCGACAACTTAGATAAAGCCAAGTATTTCTGTACAGTATTTCACGAAAGAAAGAAAAGAAAGAAAACTTCGTGCGTGTATGCTACTGTACAGAAATACTTGACTTTATGGGCACGAGTGTGTTATGCATTCTAAGTTATCGCTTAGATAACGATTTGCATTTAAACATTCAATCGTCGTTACAATTATCTGTTGGCATCACTTAGTTTAACACGTTAGCGCCACGAGGTATAATGCGTGTGCCGCACCTGATTTGGTTCTTTGGGCCTCGCGACACATATGTTATGTCTCATTGCTGGCAGTTCTATTTGGCCGCGTAACATAAGTCTGTGCCTCGCTGATGTGATTTTCTTATGGGAGCCGAAAGTGCGTGGCCGAGGGACAGACCTTGATGTTGGTCCGTGGATTTTGACTTTTTTGGCTGGTTTAGGGAATTTGAAGGTAACAATAAAACAGACTATACCTATATGTAAAATATACTTTATTTGGAATAAAACGAACGTAAACACTAATATGTAGAATTTTTTTTTTGGGATTATGGTCTTCAAAAACATTGAATACAATAATATTTGCTACAGGCAGAACATTGCCATTTGGAACGCGACCCTTTACTTAGGGCAACTTTTCGCCCATCTTTTCTTTGAGATTTCGATAGCACACGACACAACGCAAACGCGAATTTGTTTCCACTAACACATGTTCATTACTTACTTCATTGTTGTCTTCTTCAAAAGTTTCGTTTAGATTAGTCTCCACGAGTCCAAGTAGAGATATGCAGAGTTGTTCTCGGAAATCTGTGATTGAGATTCTATTCTGAGTAACCTCCTTATAAACTATATGAGCATTTACTACGGCCGAACCTAATAGAAACTCTATGGCCAGTTTTCTGTACCATTTGGTACTTCTTCGTAAACAATGCGAATAAGCCTTGACCTGATCGGAGATATCAATGAAAGATTTTGCATGATTATAATCAAGGATAGCTTCCGGTTTTTCAATTTCATCACCTCGTTTCTGTATTGTTTTTGTGCGTCCGTGTGAACAGTACTCAACATAAGGACGTCCTTTTTGTCGTGCCATTTTAATACTACTATTCCTGTATTACTTTCTTGCGCCACTACGTCTTTACGCTTTAATTTTTTCGCACTATGTCCTTTGGATTATATTTACGATTGGTACGTAAAGTACCAATCAAATGGGTTTGTTTGCTAACAATTTAGTTGCCAAAGAAACACTTGTATAGAAATTGTCAGTGTATAATTTTCGACCAGCGTCCAAAAGTCCTTCCATTAGGGATAACACTACATTTTCGGATGCCTGTCCTCCTTGTACGCAGTCATTACCACAATATATTTTCAAATTATAAGTATATCCACCTTCACAACACAGCTTATAGACTTTTATGCCGAATTTATGTCTTTTGTTTTTTATGTATTGTTTGAACCGGAGGCGTCCACGGAATGGGACCATAGTCTCATCTATACACAATTGTAAACCAGGTGTGAAAATATTTCGAAATCTTTCTAGTAATTTGGTTACCAATGGACTCAGTTTTCGAAGTCTGTCGTTGTCAAGCGAAGCATCTTCATTATCGCTGAAATGCACCATAGCTAAAAGCAGTTCGAATCTGTTTCGGGGTAAAATTTTGGAAATTTCATTGGAATACAAAGGACTCTTCCTCCAATATGATCGCAATGTTGGCTGTTTCACCAAACCCCATCCACAGAAGAACACCCAAAAATTTTTGGATTTCTAAATTATTAGTAGGAATCCATTTCCTAACACGAGATTTTGGCTTCATTTGGTTTGGCCAAGCATTGTTCAGCGTAGCGATTAGTTTCCACTACAATATGGGTCACTATTTCATCGGTCAAAAATAATTTGAAAATATCAATTGGGGCTTTGTTATAGAAATCTTCATATATTTGAGCGTCAATACCAATATTCTGAACGAGAAAAAGAAACTGTTTTAGTGAGGTACCGTCGACTACACGCCAATTTAGTTGGGACAGGTCACTATTATTACCTTCATCTTGGATCTCTTCGTTTTCACTAGCAGCACTCTCCACGGTAAATTGTGCAATAACTTCTTCTATTACTTGATTCATATTGTCATCCCTTGATTATTAGGTGTACAATTTTTTTCTCGGCTAGTTAAAGCGCCATCACTTGAAATGTGCTGTTTTTCTCTGAACAATTACCTCTCAAACGTTTTTCTTTGGTTGAGCAAAATTACTTGTAGAACTACTATCGCTACTGTCTGTCTCACTGCCACTTGGGGAATACTCATCAGATAAGTATACATCACCAAATAACTCATTATTGTCACTCTCTTCATCCGATAACATTTCATTCCACAAACGCGCAAGTCTTTCTTGCTCTTCTTCATAGCTCGGCATTACTAAATTTATAAATAGTTTACACTAATTTCCACGCAGTAATTTGGACCACAAAAAAAATGTACGTACAATACAAACGACGCTCTAGTACTGAATAACACCTAACATGGCTCAAACCGCGAGAACACGCGTGTCTTGACTTGCCAAAACCGCGACGCAACTTATGTGTCGCGTGGCCTCACTGGTCAGTAGAGGTCAGCGGGCCGCGCGACATACAACGAAGATACCTCAAAAAAAAATTGGAAAACAGCTAAACTAATAGGATTTGAGGAAAAATTTAACTGAATATGTTAAACTGCAACCAAAAGTAAGTGAATTTGACAATTATAACAGTTTGGCCCAGGGGACGGGATTTTCTAATTCTACTGTGGCGCTTAACGTGTTAAACTATTTGTAGATGTTTTTTATACACTAGATGTCGCAAAACATACATTTCACTTATGTTCTTTATAATGCTGGAATAGTCTTATATAAAACGGATGTTTGAACTATGGTTCTATTTTTACCGTTTTTAAGTATAGAATCTAATAAATAGAATCAGAAATATATCATCTCCCCCGGAATGTAGAATCTCCCATAGATACAAGCAGTAGATTCTCTATACGTGTTAGTGTTTCCTTCAGTCCCCGATAGATGGCGTTATGCGTTGGCTTTCCGGTTTCGTCAATGATTGAATATCGCGACTATAGTATTGATTTAGAATCGATTATATTTTATCAAAGATGGCTGCGCGCTGTAATACCGGAAATAATGTTACCACACGACGGAACAACGCAATAATTCAAAAAATTATTTTAATATTTCATTTGTTTAAATATTACTAGGATATACTATTCAGTTTGCTTGAATTAATCTTTAATTTTAAATTGAGTGTTAGGTGTGAAAATAACAGGTAACTAAAATATTATAATAATGTAACACGTATCGCCACGTATCGGCAACTTCAAGTTCATATGCAAATATAGAATCATCTGGGCTTTATACATTCCGGGGAAGATGATGTATTTCTGATAGAATGTAAGACAATTACGACTTATTTAGATAGTCATCTGTTTAGCTAGAATAATCTCAAAATGGAACCGAAGAATTTTTTTTAAAGTTTATTTGTTAATGTAATCAAAATGACGATGAAAAATATCTTTAAAGCTTATATTAACATCTAGGTATTGTTTATGTTCCTGAACTATGTTAGGAGTGATCATGGCGTCCAGTAACTAGTTTGAATAGAATTATCTGTAGTATTTAATTGAGTGTAAATATATGGTATATTAACAAAGCAATGCCAACAGATAACTGTAATGACGATGAATGTATTTAATTGCACATCGTTATCTAAGCGATAATTTTTATTGTTGTTGCATAAAGCCTTTATCCACTCGAGTGTTTGTTGCATTAAAAATTATAACACTTATGATCATTGCTCCACGAGAGGTTAAAAGACCAACCGCCTTCTTGTACAGTTGTATACCGCACGTAAGTATATACCTCTGAAGAGCTCAGAATAAGAGCGAATGCGCATCAGGTGTTCTTTCGTGCGTGTATGCTACTGTGCAGAAATAGTTGGCTTTATCGACTCGAGTGTTTGTTGCATTAAATATTATCGCTTAGATAACGATGTGCAATTAAATACGTTCATCTTCGCTACAGTTATCTGTTGGGATTGCTTAGTTTGTTACTGTTTACACATGTCCCTGTTTTACACGAGATGTCGTTAGACACACATTTCACTTATGTCATATTAACCATACATATTTTATCAAAATTCAAAGAGATTATTTTCCCGCTTGAAATTTTTTTTAAAAAAAAATTAATATAAAAAAAAAAACAAATTTGTGACGTGTGACGTCAGGTGTCACCATTCTGCTGTTTGTGTGATTTAAAAATATTATCAAGGTCATTTACATTTTCAGAAATAGTTAAGTGTGTTCTTATTGTATTTATGATGTTTCAACCCAAAAACTACATTCCTCAAAATAAGTGATGTCTACATTTTTGTTTGTAGTTTGAACAGAATAGGGAAAATTGCGTGAGAACTGAACGTTAGGAAGGAGGAAACATGCTCTTAAAGCCAGATGCAGTTCCCCGTGCATTTGATAGTCAGAAAGATAGAAAAAGAATTGCCAGTTGTGTATTTCACAAACAAAACGTCAGAGAAAAAAACCATCGAAGAAGCTTTTTCTGCAACAGTAATTGATAGTCAATTAAATGAGCTTGACTCTATGTATACCTACTCAATTACAGAAAAAATCCGGCGTGCATCATTCTACATATGACTTTTGACGTCACAACCAATGGCTTTGCGTTCCACTAAATATAAATTAGCTAAATTAAAAATTTTTTTTTGTATAAATAATATAATTTTTAAGTTTTTCATATCACCTATAAGCTATATTATAAAGAGTAGAATGCAATAAAGCACTTTAATAAATTTAAAGTAATGGAAAACACCCAATTCTGATACAAAGTATCTTACAGTAAGGTCAGCATCTCCAAGTTGTTCATCTTTATCTCCAATTCTTCGACGTAATTTATCCCAAAAAGTTTTTAAAAATAAAATGGTCTCCAAGATTCAGATGTCTAATATTCATAGAGACGTTAGTTCGGGATCTCAATGTACGTCTCTCGGCTTTAAAAGCTTTCAACCGAAAACTGAAGATACTTTACAGATATTCTATTCGGAAAGAGAAGACAGCGATTCTACCTTTAAAATTAAAGATGAATTTCCAAGGGTTTTTTCTAAAGATTTGTTTTAAAATGGTTCTTCCTACTCTATAGAAAGTGGTTACGGCTCATTAGAAGAGCAATCTTAGAGGAACCCTTCCGTATATCCTTTTAAATTCATTTTTTGTTCAAAAAGTTTCAAAACGGCAAAAGGTATGAAAAAACATTCATCTTCACTTCACATCGTACTATTCACACTCTAAGCAGAATCCCAAAATTGGCACAATTTTAATCTGCAGATAAAATGAGATGAATGATAACCAACTGCATCAATTCCAACTCCACTCGCGGATGAGAAAATTTACTCCTCTTCTCGTAGATATATTGATAATCCATTATCTAAGTTCAAAAAGAAAGTATTTCTAGAACCCTTTCAGAAAAAGTGGAAGTAAAAGTAAGTGATTTTGATACTAAAGTTCTGAAGATTTCCTTGCCTCGTCCAATGACAATGTTTTTGAAGCTTTGAAATCTAACATCATCCCGTCTTCTATCATTTTCCGATCCTCCTGGAAATAATCATCCATTTCTCGTTGTAGAATGAATTAGAAGTGTTAAAAGGAATTACCTCATTCTCACGTGGTTTAACCCATGGTATGAGGTAAGTTTTAAAAAGACAATTTTGTTTTTGGGGGAGAATGTGGTATCCTGCTATAACGAACTCTGTAATTTTATCCTCTCCGGTCAAAATTAATAAAGATATTAGCCTATCTTTTACGGAACCTTATCAAAAAAAAATTTAACAAATATATATATATATATATATATATCACTTTGCCGACGGTATGTAAAGCAGTTACATAGTCGATTCTTCAATAATTATAGCCAACATAACAGTTGCTAAGTATAAAAATTTCTGAATCGCCTGCAGTAAAGTACGCAAGAGGTTGTTACAATAGCAAACAAACACTTTGACAATTACCGACGCTGTTTGTCCTTTTGGGACTCTTCAGGGTGAGAGAACCTCGAGGAGTTCACTATTGTACAAACGCGTGCTATCGACTATATGCCCTACTGGAGGGATTCACAATATTTAAACGATAAGTTTTCGACATCTAGTGTCGACTCGTGAAAGCGTTCACGACGTAAATGTACATTTGCGAGGTAGTGGTTACATAAAAGTCGATTCTTATAATTATGAACAACATACGTTGGGCTTATAAAATTTTGAATCGGCCTAGTACGAAAGGTTGTACATAGCAAACAAACACTGAGATCACTCCACGTAGTTTGTTTTGGGTTTGGAGGAGACTCGAGTTGTAGTTGTAGGGGTGTGAGTTTTGTGTGTACAATGGTGGGGTTGACCTATTGGAATTGGTTCGCTTTAAGACGACGTTTGTACGCATAGTTCATTTTAATCATAAGAAACAGATTACTAGGAGTTGCGAAAGAGGAGGTTGCGAAGCTGCTATCCATACGATTCGTTCATTTGTTAATCTGCCTGAAAATTAATTTTGCAAATGCATCTAATTCTATTGAAATAGATACTATACTTTCTCTTATTTTATCTGAGGTAGGTATTCAACAAGGTGGTCCTTGCGGACCAATGTCATTTAGCACTACAATACAACCTCTGGTCGACAAAATATTATCAAAACTGAACTTCCTAGTATTTAAACTATGCAACCCTCGCCGATTCTTTAGAAATAGTTCTAACGATCTTCGTGCAATTATTCAATTGACATCGGAAATAAACGACAAAGTGAATACGACCAAATGGAACTTTTCTTCTGTTCAGAAATTAATGATGCAAGTGTAATTCGTCAATTTGATAAAGTTTGTCTCGGTAACGGAATAATTTCCGTTGACGATTTTCAGTTATTACAAGCCCCCAATATTCGAAGAAATCGCTTTAAAACTAGGCAATAGAAGTTAGAGCTCCTTATTTCACGTCTCGACCATATCAATCCACATGTGGTTTATTTCCTTTTGAAAAACTATCTTTATTAAATTGACCTATTTTCTGCGTACAATTGCTCTTTGGTAATTTCGATCTACGAAGAAGCCTTGAATCTCTTTTTAAACTCAACGAAGTTTTGGACGAATGGCTGTCTGGCAACATTGATATTCCAACAAGTAGAAAATCACAGAGTTTGTGGGACAGAATAAATGTAGATAGATTATTAGAAAATGAAATGTAGATATAGCACGCTTTAAAGCAGTGCAGCAGCGTGAATAAGGTGCTACATGCCATCCCTTCCAAAAATATCGGTAATTTCGATTTGCAATCGTTTCAAGTATCCGTCAATTTAACACTCGGTGGTCAATTATTCAAGAATGTTGCTTGTAGCCGTTGTTTCGCTGTCAACCAAAATGGCTTGGTCTAAGCTGTAGTAAAAGTGCAGGAAGATTTTCTCGTTATGCCGAATTAAACACAATTATTCAACCAGCCGTAGCATCGGCACGTGTCCTTAGCATTTTGGAACCAAATGGATTTTCTTGAGATGACAGTAAACGACCTAATGGGGCTACTTTAATACCATAGTCTAAAGCGCTTTGACTAATTTGAAACGTAACTTGCGTCGATACCTTACCTGCCACTTACTTACTCCATACTACCACCACTTCTGGATCAGCTTCAGAAATAGCTTGTAGAAGCAAAGAACACTTTATTATCAAGCCGTTGACTTTTGACATTTTAGGCCCTTGGTTTGAAGAAAGCAAAACCTTCATTAACACAGTAGGTTTTAAGCTCAACGCTGAGAGCGGAGACATCAGAACAAAGCACTTTCTGTACCAACGTATTTCTTTGGCTATACAACGTGGTAATGCTGCTATTATCATTGGATCGGCCCCAAAATTAAGCGCTGGAAAAATTCATATTTTGTGGTTTATTGTTAATTTTTTTAACAATTATAATAACACAGTATACATATACGAATGCAATGATTGCACTTGATTAAACATTTTGAATTAATTCGGGCAAGTTTCGGCGCATTTGTCACTGGTTACTGCTCTAACCTTGCTCTAACCTACATTTATGTTTCTTACTGAGGAATTGTTATCTCTCAACAATCTGTGTAAAAATAGTGAAGACATAGGTACACATCGCCACGAAAATGTGATGTTAAAGTATTTAAACTTTGCCTCGAATTTTAGTTTTACCAGTTTCACCGCATATTGCCAACAAGCCGTGACCGCGTTAAAAAAATTAATACCAAATTTTCCCATGTATTTTATATGCAACTACTGCATTTGTGGATGTATACTGTGATAATAGAGAGTTGTAATCTTAATCGTCAGATTAATTAATTATTTAGGAAAGTGTAAATGAATAAAGCTGAACTCAAATTTATTAACCAAGCATTACGAAATGTGAAAAAAACAATCGTTATTTTTGTTAAGCCAAAATATAAACAATCTCTAAGAAGTACACAATGCGTAGAAACGAGTTTTTCATCTGGAAGTCTATGCGATCAGGAGCGTCTGTTTATAGTGTGGGTTTCCTTGGTTTATTTTACCACGCCCCTGCTTAGAAGGTAGGTCAGATATTTATAGATCATTATGTAGTTCTTAAAGTAAACATCTTTGTCTACTTTGGTCATTGAAGGTACATAGCATGTTGTAACAAAACGATGTTTTTGTGCTACCTGGTTTGGGTGTTTTTGAAAACTAGTACTGAACAGACACATTGCACACTCTCTTGGCTAAGGTTGTTACCAAAGGCTATGGTAAAATTGTCAAAACAGGTAATGTAATTTTTGATTAGCAGGTATAATGCGACATAACTTTTGAACAAGATTGCCTATAGTTCCTATATCTGTTTCGTCATTTTTAAACTTGTAATTTGCTTTGCCTTTACCAGTATGTATACAAAGTTTTATACAAATCCTGAGACTCCTGTAGGAACAGATACTTTTATTTCCCATTTTTGGGGCTCGGCATGTATATACTGTTGGAGGCTAAGCCTACCTTTTTATTTATTTATTTATTCGTATGGTATATTTTAAATATTGTATTGTGATGTAAGTTGTAAGTATGTACGGTGCCCCAGAAAATCAGTATAAACCTGTGTAGTGTGGTGACAAAACCGTGTGAAATAGTGGATTGGTTCGTCTTGGCAAAGCATTTGCTTCAATGTTTAGGAAAACCTCTAAAACCTAAACATGTCAACCCTTACCCACCTTAGTATTCATATGTAACAATATTAATTAAGGGTGTAAACATAATAGAAGGTAAATTAGAACATAAAATAGACATATAATAGACCAGTCTAAGCGCCAGTCACGACAATGACGAAAAAATTAGTAGCTTAAAGAAATAGCCAAAAAAATAATGGAAAAACAGATAATCACGACAGAGTAATACCAAACGTTACTTTGTTAATTGACAATCCGCCGGTCTCCGGTTCGTTTCCACAATCAAAATTTCGATTAGAAATTGTACCTCATTTATCTATTTATTCGTATGGTACATTACACAAATATTGTATAGTGATGTATGTGTTATGTAGGCCCAGAAGATTAGTATAAACCTGTATAGTGTGGTGACGAAACGTCAATAGTGGATTGGTTCGCCTTACAAACATTTACTTCAAGGTTTAGGAAAACCACTGAAACCTAAACATGCCACCACCCTAGTACCTCATTTAAACATGTTGTTTAAATGATTGTTGTTGTAAACAACATAGAGTTGCATTTTGAAGGGCCTGTTCCTATGCGATTTATTTTTGACCAAATTTGTCTTTTTGATCAATTCCCGGAGCTTCTATTGTTGGATCATCAATGAGATGTTTCTTGAAAACATCAACTCAGACCATAATTTTTATCACTTTTGAACTTCAGAAAAGCCGTACTTAAGTAGTTTGCAACCACATAGGACATGGAGATTTCAGTCTTGTGGCAGGAGAGTTCTCAATGTCATTCCAAATTGGTAAGTTTTCGTTGAGTTGGCATTTATACCATTCTCGTTTTAAGGCAGCTTTTCGTCGAAGTTTGATGGAGTAATATTACAAAGAGCAGGAAACCAATCGAGAGGAGTAGATTTAATGGTTCCACTAATTATACGCATAAGATAGACGTCTTTCTAACGGCACATTTTGACATCTAGATAGCATTGCATTGCGTCTACTATGGCCTGATTTTATACAGGGTGATTCATTACTATTTGGAAATAATTTAACAGTAGAATCCCAACCTTTAATTATGAAGATTTAACCCAAAAACCTAGATGAAAGGTCGCTCATTACTAAGTTACAGGATGTTTTGTTTAAAAATCTAAAAACGATTTGTGCTTAGTATTTTAAAATTAATTGACGTATTTATGTCATATTTGGCAGGGAGTGTAGACATTGTACACCCTACACCCTTCTAAATTATGTTAAACAAACATTTCTGTCTACTATCAGAGACGCACGACAGGGGTAAGTGACCGGTTAATCGTGCCCAAATTCTACGCCACTGGCGGAATAAAAATTTTAGTACAATTTTCGATCCTCCAATAATTTACTCTTTCCTCATAACGATTAAGTCAATATTTCTCGAGATATTTTAGTTAAACATGAAGCTGTACCATTGAATTGAAAAAAATTAAAAGCACCCCACTAGATCAAAATAATTAATTCAGTTCAGAGCCACGAAACAAATAATATTGAAAAATTATCCATCCAAATGTGACTTATCAGATTGTAATTTAAATAGAAATCAGGTTATTTGCTTTAATAATATTTTAAAATCACTTTGAATTACTTTAAAGTTAGAAGATCTATTTTATTTTTGTCAATAAATTTTAGTATCTTTATTGTTAATACGGATTAAAGTTTAATTTGCGTATTAAATGCAATCCACTGACTCAAAAACGTCGATATTAGTTATTACCGAGTTATAATACCAAAATTAAAAAAATGATACAGCTTCATGTTTAACTTAAAATATCTCAACAAATATTGATTTAATCGTTATAAGGAAAGAGTACATTATTTACTTAAAAATATTGAGAATCGAAAAATTCTGCTAAATTTCTATTCCGCCAGTGACGTAAAATTTGGGGACGATTAACCGGTCATATCCCTATCGTACGCCTCTGGTAGTAGACAGAAATGTTTGTTTAATGTAATTTAGAAGGGTGTACAGCAGTCTACTTTCCTGCCAAATAGAAATGGAACGCAATTATGGTGAAAATACTGAGCACAAATAGTTTTTAAATTTTTAAACAAACACCCTGTAACTAGTAATGAAGACATTTATCTAGGTGTTAAATCTCATAATTTGAGGTCGGGATTTAGTGTTAAATTATTTCCAAATAATGAATCACTTTATAGTTTATTGTGTCGGGTCGTCTTTTAATAATATTTTACTGTTGTCATTCAAATGCAAAAACTGCCTCATTTTGTCGATTTTTCTCACTCATCGCCCCATTGATTTGTAAAAATCTAATGTACGTCCCTAATAGCACCTAAGATTAGATATGCGCAAGCATACCCTAAATAACTTCGTAAATCGTTTTCAGTTATGTTGGCAGGTTTATTTGGATCTTTTTTAACTGAAAGTAGATTTGAGTGATCAACAATGTTTATCATCAATTCATCCGTAAATTAATACTTGAAGAACGCATAAGGAGTACTGAGACTTATTATTTCAGGAGTTTGTTGAGTGTCTCTTCTAAACGATATGGCATTTATCTTCTATTACTAAATTTTTATTTTTCCAAATGACGTTTTTAACAAAACCTTTTGTATCACCATTTTTTTGGCTATTGCAGCTAATGTTTCGGTTAAATTTTATGTTTTTAATGCTTTTTCTAGTTGAGTCTTTTCACTATTATCTTCAACAACCACTCGGTCTTCAAATTGTATAGGAATATTTTTGATATCTAAGTCTGATTCAGCATCTGATTTATCTGATTCAAAATTCGATCTGTTATTTCTAGCTCGTCTTCACTACCATAAATATATGCAGCATACCATTTCAATTCTTTCCCAGATATATTTTTTTGATGCCATACCGGTAATGTAGCAGATACAATACGTCTTAATTATAAACAAAATGTTTAGAAAACCAAACAAGACATTGTAATGTAACCCAGGTACTTGCACAAGCAAGATTTAAATAGCCCGCCAGAAGACAAAGCGCGCTTGGCCGGCCGCCAGTGGAAAGTTCCTACCACTTTTAATTTAGAACATAACACTTCCTGCTAGTTTATTTGATGATCATGTTGTAACGTTGTAGTAGACAGACAAATTAAGTAAAACGCAAATGTGGGGATTAATGAATTTATTAGAATGGTAACAAAAATAAATTTGGAATGAATATGTAAGTCGAAGCAAAAAAACCAAAGGGGGAGGGGCGCCTCTCTGCCTAAACGACGCGAGGAAAGAGAGGTTAGAAAACCTCGGGTTAAATCCGACATAACACAAACAAAAAAGAATCATACCAGTAAGGGTCCATCGGGTTCGAGATCATTGATCGACCGATTTGAAAAATTAGAGGTCCTCGTACACAAGTGTAAAACCAAAAACACAAGGGTGTCGTTAATCAGGAATAATGTAATCCAGCCCATTTTCACACACAATGAGATTAAAACTGAAGAACGTTATAGTGTCAAACCTGTTGGTTTGCAAAGTGGGTCACAGTGGCTCTATTTTTCGGGTTCGCACTGCGAATGTTCTTAAGAACTTGGGAAGCATCAGAATGAGAAGTACAAATTTCAGCCTTTGTAATTCTAATTATAAAAATTCAGTTTCACATACACAAAATCAAATGAGTAAAGGTCAAGGTGCAATGGCTGTTGTATCCTCTCTCCGATCTTCATCCCTTAGGTTATAAAATATTAGTAATTCAACAAGACCGACTTTTACATGTGGATTCTCATTACTCCCAACTCAAACAAAACACTCTAAAATATAACAAAAAAACGTGATTAACGTTTACATTTGTGTACGATCTTGTTTTCCAATTATTTAAGTTATTTAAACCGCTACCCGGGATCTTTACTACTTACACAAAGACAAAAACAGCTATCCTAAACACGTGGTCAAACTATGCATACATGCATCATAATCTGTATGATCTATTACATAAAAATAGGAAACAAAGAAAAAAAACGTATTACTAACCTTACATTACTAAGAGATCACCCCACACTTTGTTTAAAAATGGTTTAACACACACCTAGAATTCGTCACAAAAAAAAACGTTGTTAGCGTCACTAAAAACGGGAACAAGATGCCGCGTTCAACCCCTAACCATCCCTTCCTATTTTAGTGCTTTCCTATGAAATAACGCGCGAAATACAAACTAATAACATATACAGAATAGTGCAAAAGTAAAATACATAAAACAAAAGAAACTACCACGTAAAATTGAAATTTAAATCGAGCCATTTCAATATAATACAACTAACTTCTGCAAAAAACTTTATAACTACGCACTGTTACCTCACCACTTTGGTGGAAATGTCAACAAAAATCAGTATTATAAATTAATATCACAATTACTTAGCCACATGTAGATAAATGCAGTACTATTGCCCTACTCGCTTTAATAAGCTATTTAAGATTGTCATTCCTATTATCACTTGGCATAAAGATATTGGAGATCAGATACAATATATAGGTAAGTCAAACAGAGCATCTTGTGTGGACGTATTGTATGAGATACATTCCCTGATGTAGGGAATATTTTCTAGTGTAAAACAAAAAGTATTGTGATTATTTACTATACAAAACTTATTGGTTTTTTAACAATATTGATCACGTACTCTACTACTCAAAAAAACTTTTTTATATTTTTAGTTTCCAGGAAGCACCATTCTTAAAATGAAATATTTATTATGCAAAGTGTACCAATAAAATTTAATAGTGTTTTGTTTTCCCTTATAATATCCTCTACATATTTTTTCCAGTTGTATAATAAAATAACAAATATGGTGTTTTGTCATATGTATTGGTGCCATTTTTCGCAGGCAGATTGGAAAACTGTTGTCTTTCTAAATGAGCTCTATCTATAATTTCCAGATTATTTAGAACTGATTATATTTACTTCCGGCATATCTGGTACAAATAGTACCTACTTTAATGCCGTAGTCGTCATCAAAACAAGCACAATTCTTAGTTCTTCGACTTTGTAGCACATGAAAACACTTTTTATGGTGAATGCCAATTATCATTTTTTGGCACTGTTTTATCTATTAATTTGGCTACTACGAAACAGTCTTGTGTACTGTGCTTCAGGTCGGTCACATATTGTGCTTTGCAACAAAGACAATAAATGATATGAAATTGCAGCCATTTTACATCTGATTCCATAAAAGTTTTTACTCTTTTGCCTCCAACCAGTGAATTATCGTGCGAATATTTACCTCTATCTGTCTCTCTCTGTCTCTCTCTTTTTAACACATGCACATAAGTATGACCAACATATCGAAGTCCATTTTAAAATTACGTCTGGTAAATTTACCTTTGTTTTTGTGTGTTGACCCACCAGTTTATTTTTTCGGAAAATAATTACTTTTATAATTGCATACCGGAAACGGCCAAAAGTTATCGCCAATGAGATGTTTTTCCTTCTCTCTTTGCAGTGCTATATAAGTTGCGGTTTTACTCCAATTCATTACCCTCTCCGTATTTTCTTTCGACAATCAGTTTTTGTCTTGGATCGTCTGTCATGTTGGTCTCGTTATAATTTATATTGTTGAATAAATCCGCGGTATCAAGAAGAAAAGGTAAACTCTAACAATTCTTGAACTGTGTGAAACAACCTAGACGTGGCAAATATAGTCCCTAATGAATAAAAAAGCTTAGTTAGAAGCAAAAACATATATAATAAAATAGAAGAATTCTCTCGAGATTTACATAAAGGTAAAGAAAACAAGAACAAACTTCCAATCAACGAAAAACGATAGTACATGGAGGGTCAGAAGAACTACCTTAAATCTCAACCTGAGAAGTAGAAGCGAATGGTGCGGGTGATGAGATGATGAGATAATGATTGAGTTGATAAAATAGGAGGAAAAAAGTAAAAAAAAAAAAAAGGCAAAAAAAGAGATCTTTTTTTAGTTTTTTCTTTGCATGTAAAGTGTTCTGAAAGAAAAAAAGGTTACCAAAAAAATAAAATCAAAAAAGAGGATAGAACTAACCACTCAAAATTTAAAAAATGATAATGAATATAACATACAATTCTGGCATCCCGACGAAGATGGTTGTAAGCAAGAATGGGTAGTAGAAAGAAAAGAAAAAATAGCCAATACATGCACTGTTGCTAGAAATTGGCATTAAAGTAACTGCAACGTATGTATCATTTAAATGAGATAACAAATCCGGTTCAACTAAAAAGAGGTGTTAGACAAGAAGGTAGTCTTTACCAAAACCATTTACCTTTGCTTTAGAAAACATGTGTAAAAAGGTAGGCTGGGGATTAACATAAACGAAAAAATCAAAACGACATGTTGAACGAATAGCAATGATATGTTAAGACGAGTAGGTGGGAAAATGAAAAAATAAAACCTAAATTATGACTAAAGCCGATATAATTTATAAACGTTGACAACAACTTGTTAGAGATGATAAAGGAAAATGACATAAACAGATTATACAGGGTGCGGCAGAGAGGACGGACGTTTTTGAGATGGGTAGTACTCTCCCCTCCGTCTACGAGAGTGGTGGGGAGGGTGTTGTTTGATTTGTGAGTTCATAGCATTGTTTGTATTTTAGTTGTTCCAGTTGTCATCATGGAACCTTGGACGGTGGAGTACCGCGTTTTTGCCTATGATTGTTTAGTCCGAAATAATGAGTCAGTCACCGTTGTACAGCGTGAGTTTCGTCGCCACTTCAACATTCATCGGAATAGAGCTGTTCCCTCTCGAAACACCATCCTTCAATGGGTTGAATCACTTCGCAGGCGTGGTGAACTGATCAACAAACGGCCAAGAGGAGCTCCGCGAACAGTTCAAACTCCTGAAAATGTTGAAATCGTTCGACAAGTCTTTTTTCGCAGTCCGACTCGATCTGCTAGGAAACATGCTGGCTGCACTTCGTCTCGGTGATCGTTCGGTAAGGCGAATTTTGCGTATGAATCTCCGCTTTCACCCATACAAATTGGCCATTGTGCAACAGTTACAGCCCGGAGATTATGCACAAAGAATGAACTTTGCACGTGATGTGATTTCCACACTTGACTGTCTCAAATGCTATTTCCTTGCAAACCTGATTGCATCAATAAATTTGTTTTTGAGTAAAATTATATATTTTATGATTTTTTAAAACCGTCCGTCATCTCTGCCGCACCCAGTGTTATGGAAACCATACGGTTATCGAGGATCAAGAAGACGTCCCTAACTGTCGATGACATTAAACTAACAATGGTTGTTAAGAAGTTTGCATATTTGATCAAAAACCTTGTGAATGTTTTGCAGACAATTGATGTTTCTTAAATGGTTTATTTAATGCTTGATAGTGGATGCGAGTGACGTGACTGACCTATAGCTAGATTTACACATACAAAAAATGACCGAAATACTACTTTTTTTTGGTAAGATCATAGTGATGATGAGAAGAAGCATGTCAGTATGATAGGGTACAAAGAATGACCTATTTATCCGTTTAGATTCCGGGTAATGAGCACATTAAGGACCGAAAGAAAATGATTTCTTCCATAGTGGACACCACACAATTAAAACTTTTTTTTAAAAATCTTTAACTTTAGAAAATTTTGATACATACACGTTTGCATGAAATCAACTAAATCAAACAAGTAAGTTTTCCCTTTCCTTGTTTATAAACTGCTTATATTCTTTGCCGTATTTTTCTGACAATTTGATTGGAATGAGAGAACTGCTAGCATCATTAAATTTATGAAAACATCATTCAGAATTGTGACACTTCTACAAAGAAGTTTCCACTGTTTGGAAATACCACAATTGAAAAAATATATAGGAGATCCAGAAATCCGGAATTCAGAAAAACAAACAACAAATGTAGTAATCTTTGAGGCTACCTCTTTTCTCACCTCATCTATAAACATTTCGCCTTGTTATTGTAAAAATGAATTTACCGCATATAAATTACTATTTCTCACTCGAACAGGCTAAATTGTCAAATTTCCATTGCAAAATCATGTTTCAACAAAAAATGCATGAATTTTAATAAAATTTAGTGTAGAATTAAAATTTTAAGAATATAAAACTTGCAGGATTTTTATGAAAAAGAACTTGTGAGATGTAGGACTTTGAGAAATGAGTTTGGGTTGAGTGCTATGATAAACCTAGGGCTATGCAAAGACCAACCTATAAAACATGGTACAGGACCCGAGCTATGGAGCCAAGAAGTACACCTTGTTTTTCTAGAAATAGCATGGATTACTATGGAAAATTCATACTGACTGGATTTTTTTCAGTTCTTCCCCAAGAAGATGATAATTCTTTAAAATGTTCATTATAAAGAGGAAGATAATTAGTAGTAGTAGTAGTAGTAGTAGTAGTAGTAGTATTTATTTGCTTTTTATATTTACAAATGATTCGTATTTACACCTTAACCCCACTTTACATAATAAAACAAAAATTAAAAATAAAACCAATTTTTTTTTATTCTTCTTAAACCCCCCTTTCACCTTCCTTCTTCTTTGCAGTATATGCTCCATCTACTTCTTTCCTTCTCCTTTCTCTGACAATATCCCCCTTCTTTCTCTCATCTCTTCTCTCAATTCAGAGCACCTCAAGCTCATGTGGTCCACATTTTCCCACTCCTCCCACATAGCCTTCAAATTCTTCTACTGTCCTCCCACCAGTATCTGTTCTCCCACTCTTTGTTCCCACATCTAAATCTTGCTATCGTCTTCTTTCCTTTCAACTTCCTGCCTTCCTTTAAATATTTGGGCATCCCTTCTGTCATAATTTCCATGTATTTAGTGTTGTATCTTCCCTCCCTTATTCTTTCTTGTTTTTGAGTTTCCTTATCCCTTTCTACCATTTCCTTTCTATATTCCACCCCTGCCGTCTTCTTCTCTCTACTTCCTACTCCACATACCCTACTCTTTCATAATACGACTTCTTGTCGTCTTGTCCATATTTTATTTTCCTTTCTTTCACCTCCTTCCAACTTCCTTCCTTGTAGTATTTTGTATTCTTTTCTTTCTCCCATTTCTTCCTCTTATCTTATCGCCCTTTTTCCTGCTTCTATTCTTATCTTCTCAATCTTGCACTCATTTTTTACAATATACCCCGGTGTTTCCCTGTCCAATCCTAATACCCATCTTCAATATTTTTCTTATATTTTTTCTAGCTTAATCCATTCTTTCCACCCTCACAATTCTGCTCCGTACATCATTACACTCTTTATCAACCTATCAAATATCCACCTTCTTTTTCTATATATTTCCCAAATTCCCTTTCTCCTAACCCCACACCTGCCCTAGTATTTTTTTTCCTTTCTTCGCCAGCCTGTTTATATGTGCCACCAGCGTGTATCCCAAATATTTTATTTCCTTTACACTTTCTATCCTCTCTTCCCCCCATTTCCAATCTTCATTTCTTCTTCCCCCTCTTCCTTTTTGAAACACAACCACTTTAGTTTTTTTCACATTTACTTGTAACTTCTTCTTGTCCAAGTAGTTCTTTATTGTTTTCATCATGTTTTCCATTTCCAACACCCACACCTTTACTCCTCCTATTACAATTCCTCCATTTTGTTTTCTTTCCAACTCTTTCTCCAAATCTGCTATATATGTCGCGAATAAGAAGATAATTAAATGGCGCATCACAATTTGTTCAGTGTAACAATTTATGCCATTCCGACTTGAATGCATACTAATATATAATTGTAACATGATCAATGTAACCATGTGAGAAATGAATGCTACCATCCACGATTCAAAATGTAATTAATTAATTTTTGGAGGCAATTTCATTTTGCTTCTGCAAAAATACTTTTCTGATTGTATCTAAAATTCTAAAAAATCTAAAATCTCTTCTACGCTTAACAAAATGGACGTTTTTAAAATAACAAATAAGGTTATACATGATCATTTAGTCTGCGCTATTGAAGGATGCAACGTAAGACTTGTGAACAACAGAAAGGTGCGGATTGGCGGTCTGAAGTTCTACTTTCAATTTCCCGAATTTTTTGGAGTAGATGCATTCCGTTACGACAAGAACGTCTGGATCTGTACAAAATGCCATGTAAGAAACGAAGATATTTTCAAATGCCAAATAACGAGCGGGGCAACCTAAAACGCTGAAGCATATTTAAACTATACGATAGTGTAGTAACGGAAATTTCCATTTAAAACCGAAAAAAAAATGGTTGTTATGTGGTAAATTCCATTACAAACCCATAACTATTATAAAATAATGTAGTATCGTAAAATTACATTAAAACTCGAGTAAAAAAACTTTGACCTACTATTAGTGCTCATGCAAAACCACTTAAAACCATTAAAAATTCTATAAGATTCTAATAGTTTGAACACGGTCGTTTTGGTCATTTCCAACAGGGAGATGTTTCAATTACCTTAAATGATATGAATTCGTTTTAAAAAGTAGGTATTGCCTAATAAAAAGGAATTAGGTACTTTTCACGTTCTATGGGAGACTTACATTTGAAGGTATCTTTTGTATTCCTAAACATTTTGAATAGTCGACTGCATCAGGATTAAATGGAAATAACCCACATGCTTTAAAACCATTAATCAGAGTTTCTGGTGTAACAACTTATTGTAATTGGGGAGCGAAGGAGGTTTTGATAAGTACCTCTCCTGGATTGTTTTGGTAGAATTCTCTAACAGCTTTTTTCCAGTCCGTTTTGATAGGCCTAATACCGCTACATCGCAGGGTTGTAAAATATATCCATAAATTATGATCATGAACAAAACTTTTAGGGCAAATTTGGAAACTAGTGTAGTTTCCATTCCATATTGTAGATGGATCACTGACTTTGATATTTTTGGGAACGAGATAGTCTTCGATTTTTCTGAACCATTTTCTAATGTCACTCTCGCCAACACAAGCGCTCAGTGCAGATACTCCTTCACTAGTTCGAGGAATAACTGTTGGGTGTCTTTTCAGAAACCCCTAAGTAAAAGTTTAAGACAAACCCCAAATTTTTCAGAATAGTTTGATAATTTGCCCTAGACTAGGTTTCACCTGGTTGGTTACCTTGGGTTTTCATTTAAACATTTCTGGACACTATTAACAACATTTTTTTTCTAGGACAACCTTTTCTTCCAAGTTCTTCTAATCATCCTAAATTGTTTAGATAACACACTAAACAATTAGAATTTTGAATACTTACTTTATTAACAGATTCTCTCCTTGACTGAAAAGAATAGGTTAAGGGCCACCTGTATCCTTGGGTGTAGGATGCTTTACTGGGAATGCTATATTTTTTTGCTGTTGCCCGCAGTAACAAATTATTACTTTTTAAATCTTCTGGTGCAGTTTCTAGCAAATGGAAGCCGTATTTATTACTTTTGCATTATTTCAATTAATAAAGACCACCAAAATAATATTTATTGGACATTTATAAATAAACGGTTGAAACTTCTATTGATGAAAGCTGAAAACAGTGTGTAAATTTTAAATATAATATTTAATTCAGTCATTGGGCACACGGTCTAACAAGTGCAAAATTAAAAGAAATGTTCAGTTTTTGGACAATCTTCCATGAACTAACCTAACAAAATATGGTTTTAAAACCGACATAAATCATCGTCCCTACATAACACGCACCAGGCTTCGAACTGGTGCTATATTTCATTTTTTATAGAAAAATTACGCATATTATTTTCTAGAACACTTACTTTACGAAAACAACAAGTAAACGACGTTTTACAGCAAACTGTTTTGCGCCAAACTAATGTATTACTACTGGTTGTGGAATCGAACAAAATTAGTCACTTAAAGATTATGGGCAACATCTATGAGGAAGTAAATTAAATAATATTAAGAAAAATCTTATTTTGCCGTATTGAAGACCGACTGTCCAATAACTAACACATTACGGTGATTGCATTTTGGTGTAGAATAAAATAATTTTAAATTATACATGAATTTAATTTAATTTACAATATCCCGTAGGCTTAGATTCTTAATAAAAACGTGGTCTATAATTTAACAAAATTTTAATTTTAGAAAAATAATAAAAAGTATAATTCTTACAAATATGAACATAATCCTAAATAACGTTACATGCACAACTTTACAATTTTATTTAATTTTAACACACAAATCTAAATATCCTAACTTAAACTAACCTTGTAAATTTATGTTCGATGTGTACGTGCGACCTTCAACGGTTTCTCGGCAGTGACCTCTTGACCCTGGATTGCTTTATTAAATTTTCTTTACTTTTAGTTATTTCTTCCATTTGCGCGGGCTTTACTACTACTCACTGTTTTGCTTTGGATTTAAACCCATTTTCAATAACTGGGTTAATTAATTTTCTAACTATAATACTGTTTCTTAATAATTAACGAAAAACATTCTGTATTAATTGTTTTATGGACGGATTTAAAAACTACACGTCCATTATTCTCTACTGTCCGAGAGTGTCTCTACCCCACTTTCATTTCGTTCTTCACATACGCACAAAAATCGATATATCTTCTTAACATACAATAAACCTCTAATATCTTACTACTAAACATTATATATCTTTTTACATGTATTCATTAAAATATATGACCGTTCAAAAAACGAAAGAAAGGGGTGTTAAAATTTATTTCTAGATATGAAATAAAATATTAAAATTCAGTTTTACGTATAAGTAGATTGTGCAACTTCAAGTCCAAATTCTGGTACGAAAGCACACAAAAATAGAACAAGTATCCTGTATCTACAACTAAATGTTCCTTAATATCTAATATTCATGATTCGAGCTAATTACAAACGTAATAAATTTTGGAATTAGTAATAAAGTGCAAACATAATGAAAATTTGTTACTTACCTTATAAAAATGTAAACCGTTGGTGGACGGATAATACCGCCGATGATATTTTCACAAACGATTATTTTAGCTTAATCGCGAAAACGGCGCTTTTATTATCATAAGAGACTGCTTTATTATTTTTATCTTTAAAATGAAACTCGGAATAAAAATGAACCTTTTAGTTTTACCGATTAAATTCCTACGTTTATTTGTTTTTATAATTTACACTTGCGAGCACGTTTTATCTTTGTTCTTCTTTCCACAATCAACACAAATAAATTGTATTTATCTACTGCAATTATAATTTATTACTTTTTCTTTCATATTTCGTAATTTAATTTTTTCTTGTTTTGTTTTATTAGTAGAGGTATTTCGTAAATCGAATCGTAAAAACGTACGTATAACTAAACGAAAAAGGTACGGCCGTAAACTGAAAAGATTAACAAAATAAAAAAAAGAATCTGCTTGATGGTGGTTTTATTTTGAACCTTGAACGTGTTTTTTTTACTTATGCTGATTTTTATTCGAATAAAATATCAATCTCAGATTTGTATAGTTGACTAATTACAAAAGAAATAAAAGGATGCAGAAAAAATATATTATTAATATATTAATATCACATGAATCAACCATTTAAAGATTTTAATTTTACCTATATACTCTATTGAGGAGAATTTTGTTTGAGGCTAAATCGTGTTTCTTCATCATAATGGAATTTAGGTTTTCAGTTATCATACAAGGGTTTAATTTCTCAAGCAGCAAAAAGACACACAGAGTTACGGTGACAGAAAAAGTTTAAATGAAATTTCGAATACAATTCTTAATATTGAAACAGTGACTTTCGATAAAAAACCAAAGTGTTTTAGAATAAAGCAATTATTTGAAAACAACAAAACACAATATTTATTACAAAAATTTAATTTAAATGATAAATTTACATGAGCAAGAAAGTTTAAGTACTGCTTTGGGCAGGGTGGAAAGCTTGTACATTTTTTAAGTAACGTTCAAGTGGCAACCTCAGCAAGCAACCGTCAAGAACAGAAAACCATTCGGAGACACCCTCGAGACGTGCTTTACACGTACCGCTGGTTTTTACGGATACTTACGCATGTTAATCAGTATAGATTTTACGATTTCCTCAAATTCTTTTTGAAACGAATTTTGAATAAAACGAAATACGTAAAACGCTTTCGTAAAATAGATACGAAAAATATTTTTGGAAATGAAATTATTTCAATAAATGTTATAAATCTACGAAGAGTGTGTAAAAAGAGAGAATTCAACTCAAACTTGAATGTTAAAAAATTTAAATATATAAATGTTGTATAAAATATTTAGGTCGCATTGGCAAATCTGTCCTGATTTAAACTCACTAAAAGATTTTTCTTATTTCTTCTTTCGTAAATTTTTGTTGTAAAATTTTGTTTTCAAAAGGTATTTTCTGATGCTACAATTTATATAAATGTTGATCAATCTTCATCAAATCTTTAGGTTGAAGATTTTTCATCAATTAAACAGTCCCTTTTCTTTTGGTTTTATTTGAAGTGCTATGCTTAAATTTACCCCAATCAGTCAATTCAGAAATATCAAACAAAGCAAAAGAGAGAATTGTAAATAGTTGTGACAAGTCTATTGTCAACTTTGGAAATTTGGAGAGCTACTAAAAAAAAGGTCGGCGCAAGATCAGGATTAGACTCTACAGAGACGTGGTGGGAACTTTATTTTATATTTGATTCGATGTTACATATTGACTAAAATAACTTAATATGGAAACTTGAGTTTATTTAAATGGCTAAAATTGGTAGGGTTGGAGTAACTATAATCAGCAGTAACTACTGTAATTTCTTTTTTGGAATAAAAGAAAAATACGTGATGAATTATTCATCTGTTAAAAAGGAATTAGAAAATTAGTGTGCATACCTTATTCGATTCTACAGAAACTGATCGCGGCCCCCTAAAGACAAAAAACCAATTCTCAAGAGCGTCCTCCAGCAATCTTAGAGACTGCTGAAAAAGCTGGCAGACGAAAATAAAACACCTATTTGAGTGTAACGTATCAGTGAAGCTTGATTCCTTGGATTTAAGAGAAAGCTGCTGTTGTTTGAATAAGCCTGCATAAGACCAATGATTCTTGATCTCTTGAAGAAGACATTGGATCAATTACATTGATAGATAGGCAATATAGATCAATGAAGCAAAACCCAATTCTCCAATTTTTTCTCTTATAAATTTGCAGGTGTTACCTCTGTTTGGGTGAAAATTGTTTTTTTTGAGCGCGATGTTTTTGTAATTCCTTGAGAAATAAGGGGTGGCGGCATCTTTATCAATTAAATAGAGATGTTTTAGATCTAAATGAATAACACAAAAATTATCAAGGTAGTCGGTTTTGTTTGTTATTTCAGAAAATATGTTATTGATAATTTTTGTAAGCTCTTGTCAAAGAAATAATAAGAGGGACTTTCAAATCTTTGGGTTAATGTTTAGTTTAGTTTCTCAGCGCACGAGTGACATGTAGCTATTAGACATGTACCGAAATAACCGCTCAGAAGATGAAGTGACTGCCTCTTGGTTCAGAGAAGTATTCAAGGGAAATGCAATACCGTAAGAGAAGGCATTAATTAACGAGATCTTCGGATTAGCAAAAGGTTTCTAGTTCATTATTCTTCGATTAGTAGATTATTCTTCGTTTTATGGATTAGAAGAAAAGAAAACCCCAACTGTAAGTAGGTACTGTACTTGATTACTTCAGAAACTTCCGTGTTAAGTGACTTTCGATGTGACTACGCGTGATTGACTTAGGTTACGTAGCGTCTAGGGTAATCTTATTTTTTGTGTCTATTAAATTCTGTTCGGCGGTTCAGCATGTTCTAACTAAATTTGTAATAGTTTTAAGAACGTAGTGGAAAATCTTTCGTCTCGCCCGGTACCGGAGTCCGTTTGTACATGTGATTCTTTTTTTTATCGTGGATATGATACGAAAAACGGTTTAATATTAAGACGCCGTGGAATAACCCGTGTGGAATTTAAAGTTAATAGAGAACCGATAGTAAAGATTTTACTCGTTTATTGCTTCAAGTGTTTACGTTTCTCCCTTTTTTTTGGGTGAACATTTGATTTAATTATGTAAAAGATTAGGGTGGCGCCTGGCAATACCGACTGTGACTCGAATTAAGAACCGTTAGTCTTCGTTAAAGGTAAGTGAAAAACAATTCTAAATCCACCCCTTCCGTTGAGCTAGCGTACTGAGTCTTCAAGTTTCGTGGTATAACAAATAGCCATTTCTCATTTGAACATGGAATTCATTAAATATGAAACTACAGTCTCATTTTAATGGCTTGCTGCTACAGTCAATGGATTGGGTTGTTTTAAGAGCTTTAAGAGCAAAGGGATGGTAAACTTTCTTTTTATTAGAGATTTGCTGTATAGACCGCACAACATTCCAAAACGTGACTTTTTCAACTTAACTATGCAGGTTTAGGAAGAAATCAATATTGAAATATATACACAACAAGTGGTAATTAGAACAACCTACATATCAAGAACAAATGGACAATATGTTAGGTTAAAGTTCTGCTTCTGATCAGTATTTATTTTCAACGCTTTTTATTTGTACTAGATCGCTGATTTTTCTTCAGCAAATGAAAAATTTGTAAACGTAATTGGAGGAGCTGCCTGGGCCACGACGATGAGGCAAGTTATTTAAGTAATTAGTCTCTTTGACTTTTCTTTTAGCGCCTGTATTTGTGAGCACAATAAAAGTAGCACAAGAGAAATATTAATTATTCAAGTGAAGGGTGAAATTGTATGGTGAGTTCCTTGCATTTATATTTAAATAATATGTTCACTCATATATGAAATGCACCACCCAGAAAAAAATATTATGACCAAAACCGGTAGTACTTTCTTACAGTTTCTTAGATTAACACTATAAAAAGCCTTCAGTAAGGCAATGTCGAAATTTTTCTGATTCCAATAAAGGTATTGGTATAAAGGGAGCACGTTTTTCTTTTTGTGAAATAATAACTAAATAATAAGTAATAATTTATTATTTCTTAGACAATTAGAAAATAGTCAACTAAAATTATCATTTACCTTTTTTTAATTTTTATGATTTCATTGAGTATTTGATTTTTTGTTTTTTTTTAAATATTTCAATTCTTTTATTTGCAAAACCATTTTTTTTTTCATATTTTCAAAAGTAGAATAGCACTTGAAGTTTGTCCTCTATTTCTTAATATACAATATTCGAAAACAAAATTAATATATCCAACAATTTAAGTTTTCATTTTGAAACCTTTAACAATCGTTAACATTTTACTAGCAACATTTTTCTGGAAGCCGCAAACAAATTTTGTTTTTCTTTATGGGCGCGTTTACCGCTATAAACTCAACTGATACGTTTGAACCTAAAGAATCTGTAAGCTCACTAAATCAACACACAGTATTATTAGCAGCTCAGACATGAACAAGGAGAACCAAACTTTGTTAATGTTTCAGGCGTTGGCTTACCGCAAAAACTCAAGTGGTCCCTTTGAATGAATGGACTTTTCAAGCTTACTAATTAACACGCAGTATCATTACTACCTCAAGCGTCAACAACGATAACAACCAAACAATGTTGACGTTTCTGGACGTTGGCTTACCGTAGTAAACTCAAGTGGTATCGTGAAGCTATAGAACAGTCTTCAAGCTTACTAAATATACACACAGTATCATTAGCAGCATAGGTATAAACAACGAAAACAATCAAATTTGGTCTTGTTTCTGGACGTTGACTTACCGCAGTAAACTCAAGTGGTTCTTTTGAATTTATAGAGTCTTCAAGCTTACTAAATCAACACACAGTATCATTAGAAACTCATGTGTAAACAACGAAGTTGTTTCTAGGCGTTGGCTTACTTTAGTAAACTCTAGTAGTTCACTTTGAATCTAAGAGTCTTCAAACTTACTAAATCAACACACAGTATTATTAGCAGCTTAGGCGTAACCAACAAAAACAATAGCTGTTAACATTTCTGGACGTTGGCTTACCGCAGTTAACCCAAGTGGTCCCGTGAAACTATAGAAGAGTCTTCAAACTCACTAAATCAACACACAGTATCATTAGCAACTTAGGTATAAACAACGAAATCAACCAAATTTTGTCTATATTTCTGGACGTTGACTTACCGCAGTAAACTCAAGTCGTTTTTTTAAATTTATAGAGTCCTCGAGCTTACTAAATCAACACACAGTATCATTAGACACTCATGTGTAAACAACGAAACTTGTTTCTGGACGTGGCTTACCTCAGTTAACTCAAGTGGTTCCTTTGAATGTCTTTAAACTTACTAAATCAACACACAGTATCATTAGCAGCTTAGGTAAAAACAACAAAAACAACCAAATTTTGTTTATGTTTCTGGAAGTTGGCTTACCGCAGTAAACTCAAATGGTCCTTTGAATTTAGAAGAGTTTTCAAGCTTACTAAATCAACACACAGTATCATTAGCAGCTTAGGTATAAACAAAAAAACAACTAAATTTTGTATATATTTTTGGATGTTGACTTACCGCAGTAAACTCAAGTTGTTCCTTTGAATTTATAGAGTCTTCAAGCTTACTAATCAACACACAGTATCATTAGAAACTTATGTGTAAACAACGAAACTTGTTTTTGGGCATTGGTCCTCAGTAAACTCAAGTGGTTAAATCTAAGAGTAATCAAACTTACTGGGCATAAGCTAATCTCAGTAAATTCAAGTAGTCCCTTTGAATCTAAGAGTCTTCAAACTTACTAAATCAACACACTGTTTCATTAGTAGCTCAGAAGTAACCAACGAGAACAATAATTGTTGATGTTTCTGGACGTTGGCTTACCGCAGTAAACTCAAGTGGTCCCTTGAATCTATGGAAGAGTCTAAGCTTACTAAATCAACACACAGTATCATTAGCAGCTTAGGTAGAAACAACGAAAACAACCAAATTTTGTTTATGTTTCTGGACGTTGACTTACCGCAGTAAACTCAAGTCGTTCCTTTGAATTTATAGAGTCTTCAAGCTTACTAAATCAACACACAGTATCATTAGAGCTTAGGGTATAAAACAACAAAACAACCAAATTTTGGACTATATTTCTGAATGTTGACTTACCGCAGTAAACTCAAGTTGTTCCTTTAAATTTATAGAGTCTTCTGCTTACTAATCAAAACACAGTATTATTAGAAACTTATGGTAAACAACGAAACTTGTTTTTGGGCATTGGCTTACCTCAGTAAACTCAAGTGGTTAAATCTAAGAGTAATCAAACTTACTGGGCATAAGCTAATCTCAGTAAATTCAAGTAGTCCCTTTGAATCTAAGAGTCTTCAAACTTACTAAACAACACACTGTTTCATTAGTAGCTCAGAAGTAACCAACGAGAACAATAATTGTTGATATTTCTGGACGCTGGCTTACCGCAGTAAACATAAGTGGTCCCATAAAGCTATGGAAGAGTCTAAGTTTACTAAATCAACACACAGTATCATTAGCAGCTTAGGTAGAAACAACGAAAACAACCAAATTTTGTTTATGTTTCTGGACGTTTACTTACCGCAGTAAACTCAAGTCGTTCCTTTGAATTTATAGAGTCTTCAAGCTTACTAAATCAACACACAGTATCATTAGCAGCTTAGGTATAAACAACAAAAACAACCAAATTTTGACTATATTTCTGAATGTTGACTTACCGCAGTAAACTCAAGTTGTTCCTTTAAATTTATAGAGTCTTCAAGCTTACTAATCAACACACAGTATCATTAGAAACTTATGTGTAAACAACGAAACTTGTTTTTGGGCATTGGCTTACCTCAGTAAACTCAAGTGGTTAAATCTAAGAGTAATCAAACATTTACTGGGTATAAGCCAATCTCAGTAAATTCAAGTAGTCCCTTTGAATCTAAGAGTCTTCAAACTTACTAAATCAAACACAATGTTTCATTAGTAGCTCAGAAGTAACCAACGAGAACAATAATTGTTGATATTTTGACGCTGGCTTACCGCAGTAAACATAAGTGGTCCCATAAAGCCATGGAAGAGTCTAAATTTACTAAATCAACACACAGTATCATTAGCAGCTTAGGTAGAAACAAACGAAAACAAACCAAATTTTGTTTATGTTTCTGGACGTTTACTTACCGCAGTAAACTCAAGTCGTTCCTTTGAATTTATAGAGTCTTCAAGCTTACTAAATCAACACACAGTATCAATATTAGCAGCTTAGGTATAAACAACAAAAAACAACCAAATTTTGACTATATTTCTGAATGTTGACTTACCGCAGTAAACTCAAGTTGTTCCTTTAAATTTTATAGAGTCTTCAAGCTTACTAATCAACACACAGTATCATTAGAAACTTATGTGTAAATAACGAAACTTGTTTTTGGGCATTGGCTTACCTCAGTAAACTCAAGTGGTTAAATATAAGAGTAATCAAACTTACTGTATCATAAGCAGCTTAGGCGTAAACTAACGAGAACAAGAACGGTTGATATTTCTGGACGTTTGCTTACCGTAGTAAACTGAAGTGGTCCCATGAAGCTATAGAAGAGTCTTTAAGCTTACTAAATCAACACACAATATCATTAGCAACAGCAGTCGTTCTTTTAAATCTAAGGGTCTTCAAACTTACTAAATCAACACCTAGTATCATTAGCAGCTGAGGCATAATCATCGAGAACAATAAGATTTTGTTTAAATTCTTAAATGAGAACTTTCTGCTGTAAACTGCAGCAGTCTGTTTGAATCCATTTATTTGTTCTTATTGTACGGTGACCCAATAAGACTGTTCCAGAACATTCATGTTGCTCCAAAGGGACAAACGCATTTTGAACTTATTGTCACTTTATATAATTACTCTCGTAATTCTAACCTTTAATTTAAAAGGTGTTTAAAAACCTAAATAGGTGTATTATTATCCGAATTCGAATATGTTAGACCATATATTTTTGGAACCATTTACAAAGATTCTTTGTAAAATTTGATGTCCCCAATTCTAGTACTTATGTAAAAGTTTTTTAAGTCGTTTTTTTTGCAATATGGTGTGTCGTCTTGGAAAAAGAAAGATAGGTAGGTAGTTCAGTTCATCTTTGCCAAAAATATAATATATTTGAAAATTCAAAGTATAAGGTATAACTTTTAATCGCAATAATGAAAACCACCTTAAACACTTCTACATTTAGGCCTTGAAAATTAAACAAATGGAACACAATGCATTATAAAATGTCAGTCGTAACTTTTGTAAATTATTTTGTTAGGTTTACATTCAGAAAGTGCAGTTTTTTGAATTTGTAATCTTTTTAAAATGCCGATTTCTAACCAAGAAGCATTTAATATGCTGGTGATCTATTTTGAATAAGTTTTAAAATGGGCCAGCCCAGCGCCTGTTAACAACGGGTAGCATCCGTAGACCTGTCATGAATCGGAGAAATAGGCAAAATAACAAACAAATGTTATTAATTATCCTGGCATCTATAAAATCAATCCCCAAATTAATACTAGAGAAATTTCGAGGACTTGGGTATTCCTCAAAGTCACAGTTTACCGCATTATTTAAACCCAGAGGTGTATGTGTCAGAGGTATACGCCCTTTATAAAGTTTAACCTATTTTACACTCAAATTATAAACCCCCATGTTTTTTTATACATTTTTTGTTATTTTAGGCTACACCCCAACCTCATATTAACTTACACTAAGGCCTTACTCCTCCGGATTTCTGACTGAAGGATAGATTTTTGCCACTAGCTATTAGGAACATGGTAGCAAAAAATCCTTAATTTCTGTCAAATGTAGTTGTGGACTGACCGAAACCACTTTCGGTATTAATGGGCAATTAAACTTACTAATGCGCACTTTTGTGCCCGGAAATAATCCGCGCTGGTTTGGAGAAGTCCAGCATCAAGGAGATATAGTGTAAATGTTTGGGTGTGGGATAATTGAGGGCGGTTGTTGATCCGTTTATTTTGGACGGAGCATTAAATACCTACCTACATTTTTTACAAAATGTTCTTCCAATTTTAATGGATGATATTCCGCTGACGTCCGCCAAAATGTGTTTTTCAGCACTGATCGTTGTCCCGACCATTTATGCCCTTTGCTGTTCGCCAGTATATAGATGCCACCTTCTGACCGTTGGATCGGAAGAGGAAGCCTGTTCCCTTGGCCTCCAAGGCAAGTTTTGTAATGTTATTTTCAACCTGCCTTGATTTTTATCTCTGGGAAAGAATTATGGTATAGTCTTGGCAACAAGGCCAACTTCCCGCGAAGATATGATTGCAAGAATCAGTGAATGCCATCTTGAACATCCCAAGAGCTAAAATTGAGAATGCTGTTCTTTCAACACATCAGCGTCTTCAGATGTGCATCCAAAATGACGGAGGCCATTTTGAACACCTGGGTCGATATTATGGATCCCTTTTTTCCTTTTATATGCGTTTTATTAACAACGGTTCTTTTTAGAACCACAGACCATTTGCTTCAAAGCTTAGGAAAACCAAAAACCTAATCATGCGGTGAATCTTCAAACTTACAAATCAACATTCTGTACTAGTTTATTGCAGCCTGCTGCAAAACTACCATTTTTATTTTTGTTTCTGGATGTCGACTTTACTGCAGTAAACACAATTTTTTTTTTGTTTTGAATTGCCAATGCTTGATAATCTTTTGGGACTCTACTTTTTTTCCTTAGTCTCCTTGCAGTTGATATTAGAAATACTAATAGAAATGGTTTATTGATTAATTTTAAGCGTTACACTCCACCAACAAACTGAAATACCATTAATAAGCCCCAAAACCGATGCAACACAAAAAGTTAATTTATAATTTGCTGCGTTTAAATGTGTCAAGTTACCTATATACCAATACGCATATTTTACTTTACTTTTCAAATTTTAGCAGTAATTTAAATTTTTGTTATGTACACGTAAACGCAGCTGCCTTATAATTTTAGTGTGTGTATTATTGATATTTAATCGATTGCGCTAAATATTAATGTATTATAGCTAATCCAAAATCCTTTTCAAACGAACCAATTTTAGAAATTTGGTCATTAGTGAGATTTACGTAATGAAACTGAGGCCATTTGGTAAATGATGAAAAATAAATTGAACATTAAAAAAATTTTGATTGTAACCTAATCAAAATAAAATTATAACTTCACATTTATGAAAGAGAGTATTAATTAAATAATCTTGACAAATTGAGAGTAATATCAAAAATATAGGGGCTATTATGTTTGATCACTTTAAAGCAGTTATCATTCCTATTCAGTTAAAACCAAAGATGGCGGTGTTAACTGTTAGCGCTAGCATCATAAGAGCTGTCATTTTCTTAAAGTTACCAATTTAAAATTATTTGTTATTTGCAAGCAGCAATAAAATGTATTACTCACTTTCGTAAAAAAGAACGTAACGTAGTAATTAAATGGCCTTGTTGATTTCTGATTTTGGGGTTTTATGTTACATTTGTGAGAAATGTACTGTGGTAACTAATGAATGAATGTAAGTATGGTCACCAATGAAAAAGAAGTTAATATTTTGGAATAGTTTGTAATGAATTGATATTATATACCTATGTAGAAGACACGCAGATACAAATCGTGCTAAAAACCTGTGAAAAAAAAATTATATAATTTGAAGAAAAAATGTTTTTCTTCAAGCGACAATAAAACGGCATATTATTGAACTACATGGCAAGGACGCTAAAAAAATTCTCTTTTACTGTCTAGACATTAAAAGCAAAACAGTTATTTTTTTTCAAAACTATTTACAGGTTGGTACCTCGGTTATGTCATAAATTATGAATGTAATAGTAAAAGTACCAACTTCACTTCGTTCAGAATAAAACCGTCACTATAACACTCTCGAGAATCTCTAAAATTTGAAAATCAACACATGAAAAACTAGCAATAAACGCTTGAAGAAAAAAAATATATTGATTTGAGCAAAATATAATTGTATTTCTTAATATTGCTGTCTCTGGCTAACAAATCGCCAGCAAACTTTTCAGCTCAACAATTAAATTGTTTAAAAACTAGTAAAATAACTTCTACTTATTGCTTACCGTATTCTGAAATATATTTTCTAACATAATTATATATTTTGTAATGGAAATTATTTAAAAAATTCTAAAACAACACCGCAATCCCACTTACACCTTCTTTTTTCGCGACGCGCTTAAAAAACGATAAGCTACCGATTAATTAGTTTGGGCTTGAAATCGTATTGAAAAAAAAACATAAATAAACAAAAAATCGCTTAACTTTGCTTTGAAAACCTGCAAAATCAAAATTTACCTTAACAAGTCACCCTTCAAGTCATACTCCAAATATTTTGAAACAAAACATTTTTGTATTGGATATTTTGAAAATAGGATGAAATTACAAAAACATTTTCTATTCAAACCTCTTGTTGTTCGGGGTAATTTATAATCTAATTTAGCTTCTTTTGTTTCAAATTTAAATTAATAAAATTCCTACCTTGTTAGGTCCTACCTCCCCAAAATCAATACTACACACAAAAGTAAATATTTTATTTAAAGTAAACACTTGATTTTAATATTACTCAACTTAACTTAGTGGGTATGGTTAAATTAAAAACCATTAGTGGTACAAATGTTCCAAACTTTCTTCAGTTCTTCTACTAATAAAAAGTCAATGTATCAGTCAGATTCTAGATTCAAACTTAAATTTTTGTTTGTTTGTTACTTAATTCTTCTTCGATTAGTTTAATCAGAAAGTCTCTTATGATAGTGAGTAAAACCAAGTCGAACTCTGCCTTCAATTCTGGAAGATGTGTTTCTGAGACATTAGAGTTCCCAAATCCTCTTTCTGGTGGTATTAACTGTAATAACTTAATGCAACATTGACCCTTACTATTAAAATCTAGATGCTCTAGTTAGGTACTGCTGTTGTGTGATGTTTATTACGTCAGTAAAGTTCTTCTTGGAGAGGAATCATCAATTCAATTCTATATTTTGTCTGTGTATAAGACGTAACGATACATGGACGTTCTTTTTGTCAAAAAAATATTTGGTTTTTCCAAAATATGGCGTGTCCATGATGAGCTAATGACTACAAGTTAGCACCACATTATTTATTTAATATGGATCCCGTTTATCAGTATCCTAACAGTAAATTTAGCTATTAATAGGAACGTTGAAACATTTTTGTCTAAGCAATTTTTTACAACTAATTTGACCTAACACTATTTTCTGTAAAAATATTAAAGCAGACACATTTCTTCTTAAACAATAGTGCCGTTTTATTAACTTCTTGCCAATAGTTGATCTCGACCACAATGCTGCGTGTGGAAAATAATAACCATTCATTTTGAAATATAGTAATTTACAAAACTTTCTTTGCACGTTTTCTACCAATTCTAGAAGAAATTGTCCTAAATGACATACAATTCTAAGCATTTCAAACCAAAAATAATTTGCGATAACCATGTTATAGCAAATTTAGGGCCACAATGTTGAAAAATAAGGAAAGATGACAAAACCTTATTACGGTCATATTTTTTAAATACAGCCTTACTACGTCATTTTAGGCTACTGTGCGGGTAAACATGACATACGTGTAAAATTTCACAAAATACCAACAAAAGTAAAAACGCGATTACTAAACATAGAAAACCAAAATATTTAAAATACAAAACAAACAAAGATTTACACCTTGCTTATACACCAGCAATAACTCGCAATGGGTCCCATTATTGCACTTCATGCGATTTAATCCACTTCTCCCCGCTCTTGGATAACGAATAGAGTGAATTGAAGTAGAGACAAGCCGCATCTTCTTCATTATGATCAAATGGCTCTTGATTCGCATCCGAACCATCTGAAACACCTCTTCTTAATTTGTGTTCCCATGCGCCGTAATTCCTTGGACCTTTCAAATTCAATTTTTGCTGTCGCTTTTTCCTTCATTTCTTCCATAATTGGAGTGCCTCTTCAGATTTATTGGCTTTACGTTTTCTATTAGGAACTGAAGTTATTTAAGAAACCGTTAAAATCTTCTTGAACAAGAAAACAAACAAGAGTTTGTTGTAGACTTTCGACTAAACTCTAAAGATCCAGCTGCCTCTTGTTCCCATCTTTAATCTTTTAATATTTACATTATTAGTTATGTCTTCAATTATTGCCATTCCAACCATTAATTCTACTTATTATTGCTGTGTTCATCAACTAATGCATTACTTGTAGTTATTTTTTGACGGCGCAAATAAATAATATGGGAAAATGTCGGGATTTCCAGTTTTTAGAAAGCTTTTCTAATTGCAATTTGCAGTTTGCAGCTGCAAATAAGCGGAACAATTTGGAATTGAGACAAAACTTTATTAAGATACGCCTTTAACCAAAGAGAAATTTCCTGATTATAATATATGTTCATAGCATTATGAAATACCACATTGAGGTGTTGCATGCAATGTGTGCAATGTGGCGGAGATTCAACATCACAATCCTGTTCTCTTTTTGCAAATGTTAAAATGTCTAGACCCATAGGCGTCGACAATTAGGAGCATTTAAAAGTCAAATGAGCATTTTTTTAAACTTTAACTTCAAGAACAATTCACCGTTTATCTAACCATTTTTTTATGAACCATTCCCAAAATTCCCAAAGGCGTGCTATCGATTAATTCCACTTTCCACCTCTTACTCGGGAAAATTAAAGCAGGTGGCTCAAAACCTATAGTACTCCATACAGTACACTATGGTGACATGTATTCCAAGCGCTAGTAAGTGCCCCCACTTGTTGTTTTTCACTTTGGTGCAAATACTTTGGGGGCTTCTGTACTGTGGAAAAGCACTTTCTGTTCAGGTTGTAAATTCAGATAACACGTTTCTATTTTGATAAATGTTTTTAGATTATAATAAGCTTTTTGAAGATATTTAGAGACATGTAATGTAAAACGTAAATCATTGTCCAAATACATTCCAAGGAGGTTCTTTATATTCTTGACGGACAGATATTTAATCTTATAATTCGGTTTTGGTTAATTATGTTTCTATAAGTATGTTTACCAAATAACTTGGCAGTTGACTTTTGTGGATTTATACTTAGATTGTGATTATTACAATACTCTAAAATACAATCCAGATCATAGTTTATTGCAGCTACTACTTGGTGAAGGATCAAAGGAAAGATACAACTGAGTATCGTCAGCGTAAAAATGAGATTTACATGATGTTATATTATGATTTAGTTGGGAGATGTAAATGTTAAACATAATAGGTCTTAAAATAGATCCTTGAGGAATCTCTGTTTGATGAGTTTGAATAAACATGTTTTATCTAAGTACTTTACGCATTGTTGACAGTTTGTTTGATGTGACAATAAGTTTGAATGTGACAATAAGTTAATGGCATCAATAGACAGACCAATACGAGGATGTATTGATATCTAGTTAGCCTAGACCAGTTCCTTGCATAAACAAAATATTGCGTTACCATAGCAACGAACAATAACTTATTAGAAGTGTCAGTGTAAAGTTTGACGTCAAAAAAGTAAACCAGAGTCACGCAATAAATTAAATGAAAAAGATGTCCACCGAAATTGTGAAAATCGAAAATTGGAGTATCGAGCCATCATCAAGTACCTGTATTTAAAAGGGTTAAGAGGTAAGCAGATTTACGAAGATATGCTTAATACCCTTGTGTGCCTTCGTATGCGACCGTCAAAATTGGAATGCAAGCTTCAAAAGAGGTAAATTTTCCATTGAAGATGATGACCGATCGGGAAGGCCAGTTTCTGTGTCAGTCCCCGAAAATATCGATGCAGTTCATGACATGATTTTATCAGACCGTCGAATTGGGCTAAAACGGATATCTGAAGCACTGAATATTTCATACGAACGCGTTCATCATATGGTTCACGTCAATTTGGACATGAGAAAATTGCTGCAAAATGGATCCCCAAATGTTTGAATGTTGACCAAAAGCGTGCAAGGGTAGAAGCATCGCGTTCGATCTGTGCTCGATTTGAAAACGATGTAGACTTCTTAAACCGAATTGTTACTATGGATGAGACTTGGGTACATTTCTACGATCCAGAAACAAAGCAACAATCGATGGAATGGCGACACTCTGGTTCTCCAAGACCTAAGAAGTTTCGTGTCCAAAATCTGCTGGAAAAGTTCTTGCTTCAGTTTTTGGGATTGCCATGGAGTAATCATGATTGATTTTTGGATAAGGGTAGAACAATAACTGGAGATTACTATTCGACATTACTGACCACTCTACGGGAAAATATTAAAGAGAAAAGACGCGTGAAAGCTATCCAAAGGTGTTTTGTTTTTGCAGGACAACGCCCCTGCACACAAATCTCATGTTGCCATGCAAAAATTCGTGATTTAGGGTTTGAATTACTAGAACACCCCCTTATTCACCCGATTTGGCTCCGTCCGACTATCACCTCTTTCCTCAACTGAAAAAGTTTAAAAGGTCGTACATTTTCTTCCAACAAGGAGGTAATAGAAGCTGTGGAGGTCTGGTTTGCAGAGCAAGAAGAAACATTTTTTTTGAAAGGTCTAGAGACGTTGCAGGTTCGCTGTAATAAATGTATCCAATTAAGAGGAGAATATGTTGAGTAATAAAATATTTTGACATTGAAATTTTGTTTGGTTCTATAGTAGGCTAAGAATTTTTCAATATATCCTCGTAAAATGAAAAATAGACACAAGAATATCGTGATTTAAGATACCAAATGCTTTAGAAAAGTCTAAAGTTATAAAGCATGTTATTTTTACTTCTGTCGGTAGTTTCCACTTTATGTCATCCGTTATATGCAATAGGTTAGTGCCTGCAACTATAACCAGACTGAAACCCGATTGCTTCTGTGGAATTGTAAATGTAAACTTAATTGTTTTAGTATTATTTTTTCTAGTATTTTTAGAGAACACAGGAAGAATACTAATAAACTGGCCTAATATCTTTCAAAAGGCTGGGTTACTACACTTTCCAAGAGGAATTACATAAATGCAGTTTTCAGGCATCCGGGAAGACGGAATTTGTAAATACAAAAATTTATAACATGAGTTCCGTAAGGCAGCAAAAAAGGTAAACATAAGCAAATTGTTGAAATTCCAACCTGTCTGTACCCAATTGCTTTACTTTTAAATTGAATCGTATAACTTCAAAACTACTTTTTCATCTACAGGACTTAAATGTAAGACAGTTGTGAATAGATTTCATTATAAGTTTGGTAATGATAATGTTGTGATAACAGTATCATTTAATGCTATTTGCTGTACAGAAAATAGAAAAAATTGTTCATCTCATCAGGGTTGTTTAAGTGATCACTGATTATTTTCAGTAAGCCATGAAGAATATCTTTTGTGATACGAATTTATAATTGGTGCAAAGTAATCCACCAACATTAAAATATTTTCATTCAAAATGCAATTTTGCTGTTACTATTAGTCTAATTTATAAATTATCTTCTGAAGGTGTAGTATGTAAATGCCCATTAAATTGATTCTAATCAAACTGTTTAAAATTCCGCACTGTTTTAAATGTAAATTTAGAAGAAACAACTTGTAAATTTAAACTACAGTAAATGTTTTGATCACTTACATGGTGAACTGATAATATTCTTTTTGTGTAATTAGTTTTTCATTTGAATTGATATATAGCCAACAAGAGTAGTTGTTGTAGTGGTTACCATAGCGTTGGCTCGTTGATTATTTGCAGCAAACCTAGACCTTCAAAAACTGATGAAATATATACAGACTCAGGAGTCACCTCAAGTAGATTGACATTAAAATCCCCAAGACATATTGCAATATCAACAGATGCCATAACATTTGGAAAAGAATGTTCAAAAATATCCATAAACTCTTTATATGATTCTTTTAATGGGTTATAAGAAGTATCCAGCCCTATTTTTTGTTAGATAATCCGAAGTTTTAACCACACATGCTCGATACTGTTATCCAAATTTAAAAATTGTGTAACTAATTGATTTCTTTAGATGTACACCTACGCCATCACCATGAGATAACCTATCTTTTGCGTATTAAATTATAACCATCAATATGTAATCCGTTTGTAGAAATAGAACTATTTAGCCACGTTTCACTCATGGAAAAAAAACATCAAAATCATGATTCAAAATTATATCTCTAATATAATTAAAGTGAGCAGATAACCTTACATTTAAATGTGCAATTTTAACCCTTTTACTCATATCAATCAATCAAAACAAAACAGAAATAAAAATTTTGTAATTCTAATTTTAAACGACAATAAAGCAAGAAAACAAATGTTGCGTTAGCTACGTTCAATTTCTTGTAGTTTGAATTTAGCAAAATTTCAGTATATGATTATAAGTATAACAAAATTAAATAATAATTTGATAAAAGTAATAAAACAACAGAGTACTATTACATATCTTCTAAATTCGAGGCTGAAATGATGTATTTTTGCGCCGTTTGACGAAATTCCAATAATTTTACATCATTGGTCCAAACTTTAGAACGACCCAGTTTTTTTGTGATAGTTTTAATAGCTGGTATTTGAGTTTAGGTAGATCCTCGCTGATTGTAATTTCTGTTTTTAGCAGTTTTTATAGTAGGCTAATTTGCACACCTCAGCCCTGGTCAATCCAAACAGAAATAACTCGAGTGCTTTAATGTGATCTACAGTCGCTCTTTCTAAATCAACCCTTCTCAATTCCTCGAACATGTACATGTTTTTGTTCTGGACATTTTTCCGAAGCAAAACTTGGGAGAGACGGTCAAGTTTGGATTTTTTAGCAAACCTGCCCTTCCACTATTGACAGCTTGCGTAACACGCATTTCATTTTGTAGTTGACTATCTATGATAGGTCGGCAATTTCAACAAACAATCATCAGGGTAAAATGACATACATATGTAGTTTTACTCTTATAGTTCGTATGTCATTTTACCCGGAATTAACAAAAACTTAAACATAACCTTCTTTTGCATCCATCTAAATGTGGATATAATAGGAGGCCCTTATTAGTGCGAGGAAGCGTGCATATCTCGAAAATACTAGTGTAGAAAAACTCTTTGAAAATTGTGCAAATCAATTAGCTGCACATTTAAAATTCATTTTCTTTGTTTGTACCGCAGTGTTCCATAAAAGCGACATACCAAAGTTATGTTTTTTTAAATGGAACTACGCATTTTTTATTGCAATTTGATGTCTTGGGAAATTCTAATGTGAGTTTATATAATGACAGAGTGTCTAAAATTGAGAGTTTTTTGAAATTATTTCACTTTTTCCGAAAATTGACGTTGTTGAAAAAGCTTAAACCTCAGTTATCCTCAAATTCTATCTAACTGCGATTTGTAGTTAATATGCATTACATGCTAACCAAAGTTAATTGTTCATCTTTCTATCCTTGTTAAGTTTTGAGTAATCAATTATTTAAATTGAATTTTAAATTATGGAAAACTTTGATTCCTTTTTTCAATCGGCATTATCTAATTTTTTTATGTGCCTTTAAATGTGAAATTTCATAAGCATTCTAATGATAGTTAGTAGGCATCTAACTCTCACGAATTTTACGATTTTTGAGTAAGAGTTAGATACCTTACAATTTTATCATTAGAAAGTTTATGAGATTCTACGTTCAACGGCACATAAAAATTAGGTAGTGCCATAATTGAAAAAATCAAGTTATCCATGAAATTAGGGAAGTTCATTTTAAATAACTGATTTCTCAAACCAAGCGGGTTGGAAAGGTCAATAACCAGCTGTAGGTAGCACATGTAATGTATATTAAAGCTGCGAAATTGTAGTTGGATACATTCCAGGATAACTGAGTTATTTAATTATTTCGAAAAGTTAATTTTACGGAAAAGTAAAATAATGCGAAACCATCTCTATTTTAGACACTATGTATAATGCATAAAGTCACATTAGAATTTCCTAAGGAATCTAAATTTATAATAAAATGTGTAGTTCCATTTAAAAAAACATAACTTTTAGTATTTTAAATTTAAATTTTATGTTGTATGAACTTAATGATTTTGGATCGGTGAAAAGTAAAATAAATTATTTATCTAAAATATTTTTTTTTTCCCAGAAATTTTTCTTGGAAAAATATATATAATAATTATTAGAAAAACGTTTCGCAATATATATCCATTGCTTTTTTCAATTTCCCCTTAAATCTAAATCCTAAAATTAAAAGACACAATTTTAGTTTTATAAAACTATAATTATTATATATATTTTTTCCAAGAAAATTTCTGGGAAAAAAAAATATTTTTAGATGTAAATAATTTGTTGTACTTTTCACCGATTGCAAAATAACTTTAGTATGTCGCACTTTATGGAACACTCTGTATAAACAAAAATAATTTTAAAATGTGTAGCTCATTGATTTGCAACAACTTTCATTGTAAAAGTTTTTCTAACCATAATATTTTCCGAGATATCCATCTTCCTCGCACTAATGGGCCACCCTGTATATATATATATATATATATATATATATATATATGTATATATATATATATATATATATATATATATTGAGTTTAATAGTACATTCATTGTAATCTTAATTAAGTTTACATTTAATGTTACATATCAATTTACAACTAATCGTTGTCTGCCCAATTCTCTTCTCCAAGCCTCTCTTTCCTGTGTCATATCCTCATTCAAGTGACGATCATTCATAGCTTTTCTTATACCTTCACTCCACAATCTTCTTCATCATCCGCGTTTCTTCCTTTCAGGTGGTATCTATTTAAATAGTCTTTTTGGCCAACGATTGTCATCCATTCTCATTACTTGTCCAAACCAAACTAGACTCCTTCTTTCTATTCAGTCTATTACCGTGTCTTATGCGTTCATTCTTTCGAGGATTTTGTCATTTCTTATTCGTTGTATTCGCACTTCGCCTTAGATAATCCATTTCGATGGTGTTAATTCTTCTTTATAGATCGGCATTTATTACTCATATTTCGCTCCCATAGCAGAGTACTGATTTAACCATTCCTACTTTATATTTTTCTCCCACCATACACTGTTCAAACACCTTTATTATTTTTCTACTTTTAATAATTCGTTGTTTAATTTCTCTTTTCCTATCCCTTTATTGTCTATTATCGCTCCTAAGTATTTAAATTCTTCTACTTGTTTTATTTTTGTGTTATCATTTATACTTATACTTCGAATTTTACGTCATTGTTTATCACTAGTACTCTGTTTTTTTTTTAGACTTATATGCAGTCCCCATTTTCGTATTCTGTTTACAGTCTTTTATCATAAACTCTAGGTCATATGAGTCTTGTGCAAGGAGTACTTGGTCGTCGGCAAAATGTAATGTTAACAGGTGGTCTTCGTGTATTGAGATCCCCATACCAATGCAGCTTCTTTTCCATTGTTGTAATGCAATTTCAATATATGTATTGAATAGCATCGGCGATAGACTGCACCCTTGTCGTACTCCTCTATTTGTTATTATATGATCTGATAGCTGATTCCCATATTTGATTAGGGTTGTATTATTTTGTACAGTTCTTGTATTATAGCAATTAGTTGTGTATTTGTTTCTAGTTTTTTAGAGCTTCCCATAATATTGAAGTGGTATATAGCCATATGCTTTTTCTAAGTTTATGAAGGCCTTCTTCTCCTTTTCCAATTATTTTTTCTGTTAGTTCTTGTATTGTAAAAAGATTATCTATACACGATCTTCCCGGTACAAAGCCACTTTGGTCTTCACTGATCTTCTCTCCGATATCTGCTCTGTTGTTTATTTTGCATAATTTTTCCAAAAAGTCTACTAATACTGCTAGTTATACTCAGTCCTCTATAGTTATTGGGATTTTTTTGATTACGCCTTTTATGAATGGACCTCATATATGATATCTTCCATTTTAAGGTAATTCTAATTTCCTGCAGCAGTTATTCATCCGTTGTGTTATTCGTTTAATTATTTCTTTTCCCCGTAATTGCCCAATTCAATAGGCACATTTCCTGGTCCTGGAGATCTTAGATTTTTCATTTGTTTTACACATTTTTCCAGTTCTTTCTCTGTTATGATGGTTGCATTTTCTCCCTTTATATTTTCGCTTGCTTCTGTTTGGTTATGAGTATCATTTAGCAAATTTTTTCAAATGTATCCCCGATTCTTCTAATGATATTAGTTCTTAGACCCTGGTAGAAATCATCTTTCTGCTGGATTGTGGAGTCGTCGGTAGGAGCGTATACTCTAAATATAGTAATGTCCTGTCCATACAATGATAATGTCACACTCAGTATTCTTTTTCGGATATACATTCAAAATTTTTGTATACAGGGTGTCTCAGATAAGGGTGGCAATATTTCAAGGGTACATAGAGAAACTCCAGATTAGAGATTTGAGATAATAAATCTATGTCCGGAAATGCGTTGCTTGATATACAGGGCCTTGAAAAAATTCAAAATTAATATGGTAGTCAAGTGTTTTTTGAAGTTCAGGTGAAGACAACGATACTCAAACCTCTTGCCAGTTGCGGTATTAATTTTGTTTTCGTTGTCGCCATGACAATATTCATTGTTCACTACGTTTTTATTGTCACCTGAAGTTTTTCGATAATGAGCTCTTTGAAAGACATCCAAATGGATTTTATTTTTTTTGGAAACGACGCGTCGGAGAAGAAAAACAAGAGAGCGTTTCTTTTCCAAATTGATTGGGAATGTGAAAAATGATTCCAATATTTGGAAAAACCAGTGGCGTGCTACATTTTCTCTTAAAACTAAGTGAGAAAAACCGAAAGTCCGGTCCTGGAAATTTTTAGAAGAGTCGGATTGGCACATAAATATGACCAATACTTTAGCTTGACATACTCTGGAAATTTTAAGAAAATCGATCAACGCGTTTTCAAAATACAGACAAAACATATTAATTTTTGAATTTTTTCAAGGCCCTGTATATCGGAAGCAACGCATTTCCGGACATAGATTTATTATCTCAAATCTCTAATCTGGAGTTTCTCTATGTACCCTTGAAATATTGCCACCCTTATCTGAGACACCCTGTATATTTCGTGTGTTTTTTGTCCACTACGATCGTTACTCCAGCCATTGCTCTCTTGGTTTTATGTACTCTTGACCATAGGTATAAGTATTTGTCTAGCATTTCATTCCCTTGACCTTTCTTTTTGGTTTCTGTAGGGATTGCTATGTCCGCTTTTAGTTTTTTAAGAGCATTTACTATTTCTGTTTGCTTATTTGTCATGCTTTGTATATTCCATGTTACTATTGTCATTTTGGAATTGTCGTGCTGTTATATTTATTTTATTTACCTTCTATAATGTTTACACACTTAATCAATATTATTTCAAATAAATACTAAGGTGGGTAAGGGTTGGCATGTTTAGGTTTCATTAATTTTCTTAAACTTTGAAGCACATGCTTTGACAAGAACAACCTATCCACAATTGCACACGGTTTCCCTCACCATACTATACAGGTTTATACTTCTGGGGCACCATACATAATGCATCACAATACAATAATAAAAATGTAATTAATTGAAACGTTAGTACAAAATGAGGTAACACCTGCAATTACCTCTCTATGTAACAGCTGAGACACTTGTAGAAAATCTATTCAAAACTCATTAAAGAAGTCAAGCATATAATAATATTCTTAATATGGCTTTATTTTCGATACTGCGAAACATTATATTACCCCACGAATCATAAAACACGTTTATTTTTGTTGAATATTTCTACCACTATTGTTACTGATACTTTATTAAAAGCTCGTTAATAATTTACATTTTGCTTATTCATCGTTAACTTCGTCTTTTTTAACATTCGTAATATTCCGTTTGAATTTTCTTTTAGTTTGTTATTAAATAATTAGGAAGCTAAATTTCTTCTTTATAATTTGGAAATTGAAGCATTTAGTACGCCATTGGTAAAATTAATAATAATTTTCCACATTGTTGCGTTAATTATAATCTCCGCTGTTTAATAAATAATTAAATTGGAAAAGAAAAATCAGAAACCGAGTAGATAATTGGACATTTTCCATTTTATGAAATACTATAAATTAATTTGGAAGCCAAAATCTAGAATCCATGTTCTTCTTCATTGTCGCAGAGAATTACACTAAATGTAAGTTCGTCTTAATTCATGCAATTAGTGAAGCTTAACTCCTTTGAGCAAATTCTAAAAGTTTTAATGCAAGTTATTAAAGAAAATTTACGTGAACAAATGCAAAGTTTACTAATGTTCCAGACTAGCGATTGCACTTGGCTTATATTTTTTATTTCGTTTTGGCGCACGCTGTTTATTTAAAGGTCAAAATTAAACTAAAAATATGAAATACACATAAGACTTGCAATTTTGTTTCGAAATTGCGACGTTACAACTAAATGATGTACGACCTACCTTGTAATAACATCACGTAAACTATAAGAAGAAATGCCTCTAGAAAATCGACAAACGTATTGCCACTTCATGATACAAAAAGGCTTTCGACCCCAGCATGGTATTTCTCGATTTCGATAATCTACTGCTTTTTTCTTACATTTTCGTCAATACTCTGCATGTCACGGTGTTTTTGCTCTTTGCATTATATATGGTCCTTTAAAGCGACTTTTGCAAGCGGCATGGCTTAAAATACCAGGTATTTCCTTAAACTGACAGCCGCTAGATAAATCAAACAGCGAAGTAAAATGGGAACGTGGAAGTTTTCACGTTATCCTTACCTTGTCATAATGTCGTGATGCGTGACACTTATGTATCTTCTAAATCAAACATTTTCAAAATATACACATTCTAGTTTATTTATCCTACAATGTACTGATGTGGCTGCTTAAAACGCTAGCGACATGAATATTTTAATCCCGTATGTTTCAGTTAGATTTTATATCTTCATAAACTAACAGTTCAAATTTGTTTTAAGCATTAATTTAGTCTTGATTACAATTTGATGTATATGTTAATAAATGTTATGATGTATTTAAAAACAAAGTTCACATATAAATCATTTGATTTAGGAAACTATTATTCAATAAAAGTTGTGGAAATTCTAATGTACAACAACTTCTTTTAAACTCTCGTTAAGCAAATCAGGACAATTGAAGTTATCACTTCGATGACGATATAGCGAATAATAATCAATTGGCTGTTACAGTGAACATAGTTATACTATAATTTATATATACAGGGTGCAGTATTAGTGCGAGAAAGCTCGATATATCTGTTATTATAAAAATATCAAAAATGTATTTAGATAAATCTTAGGTATACTTAAGCTACATGTTTTACAATTATACAGTGTGATCATTACTTATAGGTAGCGCAAAGTTATGTTTTTTTTAAATGGAACACTCTGTATATTATTATGAATTTGAATTGCGTTTACTTTACTCATCACGCCAATATAAGGGTTTAATATGTTATACAGAGTTCTTTAAGAAATAATGCCATTTATAACCTAAAATGGTTAAATTTAATTCATCCGTGTTAAACGAAAGAAAAATAATATTTTCTACTTTTAAAAATTTTTTTTTTTTAATATCGTCTAGTTTCTTTTCAAAGCATTAACTTTTTGATTTTGAATACAGGTGTGGTCCATTACCCGTGACATAATTTTCTTTTTTTTTTAAATAGAAAACCCTGTATTTTATAGCATTATAATAAGGTTTATTAATGGCACTTTTAATTTTACACGGCATTCGTTATTTATAATTTCAATAATTACCGAGATATTTCGTGTTTTAAATTTACTTTTGGATTTTCTGTACAAAACATTCATTAAAAAATATTCGAGTTTGTTATGATTTTGACATTTACGTTATAATATTAATTTTTGAACAAGTAAAACATAATAAAATTATAAACTTTTAAAACAAAAAAACAGAATCACAAAGAATGTTCACAATGGCCTCATTGTAGATCAATGTACAGGGTGGGCCATTTTCGACACTTTTAAAGGGAAACTCCTTCATCCAATTGAGAGAGGCAAAAACTGATGTCGGTGTCTGAGGCTTATTTTTAGAAACACAATGGCAAAAACCGCATGGCGATATCCATTGTAGTGTCGGAGATCCAGGGTGATTTTCGAATATCTGCATTTTAGAAAAATGTCTGTAAATTGTTTCCTGTTGGAAATTTTTCAATTTTGGCAAAAACATTGCTTCAACACTTTTTAACGTAGACTCCAATGTCGTTTTCAAAATGAGTATACGGGGTCACGTCAAAAAGTAATCGTAACAAACTTACTTTTTTTAAATAGAACGCTCTGTATATTTTTATCTATTTTATTTCTCTCATAAATACTCATTTCAAAAATATAACACACTTAATGCTTTACTTTATATTTTAATTTTTTATTCATCTTAAATTTTTGCGTGCGATTTTAAAAGGCGCATTCTGAGTATGTCGTCCTTAAACGGCGTAGGCATAGCATTGTCATTCAGTTCAATAAGCAACGCAATGGAAATAACCACATATCGTTATCTATTATAGTTTCAAAGATACAGGGTGATTCTGTAAAATCTAGATTTTTGAAAAATGTCTGTGGTTTGTTTCTTGTTAGGAATGTGCAAAGACTTTTTTGTAGCACATCTTTACGTAGAATCCAAAGTCGTTTTCAGACTGAGTATACGGGGCACTTCAAAAATGAATTGGACCACACTTACCTTTTTTAAATAGCACGCCCTGTATGTTTCTATTTTTCTGGTTTTTTTCCCGTATACTCAGTCTGAAAACGACTTTGAATTCTAGGTGAAGATGTGCTACAAAAAGGTCTTTGCACATTCCTAACAGGAAACAAACCACAAATATTTTTCAAAAATCCAGATTTTACAGAATCACCCTGAATCTTTGAAACTATAATAGATAACGATATGTGGTTATCTCCATTGCGTTTAATATAGTACGTATTTCTGGAACACCCTGTACAATCAAAAATATTTTTAAAATGTGGTTTCAAATAATCTCGATATACGTATGCCTTAAGATTTTTTTACATTATTTGTCGTTTTAGTGCTACAGAATAATTTGTTGGTAGTTGCCCCACCCTGTATATTTTAATCTAAGCTTCTTACATTTCTTCCATTTTGTGTACTAATCTGGTACATTTCTTTTTTGTCTTGAGCCATTTTCCTCGTTTTGGCGACGTGATTTCTCTTGCTCGTATTTGTTTCTCTATTTCTTTGAAGCCATCTTTTCTATGGGTCTTCTTCTGTGTTGTTTAGTCTTTCTTTGATTCTCATATTGTCTTTACCTGTTTACTGTTTTTCATTCTTAGTAAATGTCTAACCATTGTAACTGTCTCTTTCTATTATCTGTTCCAATGTTTCGGCGTGTACTGTGTCTCTGATTGCTTGATTTCGGATCTTTTCTCGTCTAGTTTTCCCGATAACTTTCCTTAAATATTTTATCTCGATACCCTGCAGTTTGCTTTTTTGCCTTTTGGTGGTTACCCAAGTTGCCTCCCCAAAATTAAAAGTCGTGAGGTAGATTGTTTTGTATATTGTTTTCTTTGTTTTTCTGGTGATTTTTTGTTCAATAATGTGTTGTATAGTGCATGGTATAGCGTTAATGTCTTTTCTATTCGCCTGTCTATCTCAGGTTCTTTTGTTTACATCTTTGTTTATGTTGACTCCTAGGTATAAAAATTCTCTACTTGTTCTATTTTACTGTTTCCTATTTTTATATTTGTTCAGTATTTGAGATTTTTCGCCACATTACTCCCATGACTTTGGTTTTGGGATACATTTATTTTCAAGTTTACTCCTCCAAACTTTTCTTCCATATTTCTACGTTTCTTTGGAGATCGTCTTCTTTTCGAGCAAAATATCACATCATCTACATACGTACATTCTGTAATGTTTGCCCTTTTCCAAGTTTTTATATTCTATACACAATTTCGTGACTTTCTCTCTGCATGTTTTATGATATCGCTCATTAGTACTATAAATAATAAAAGAGCTTAGTACTCCTCCTGTCCGGAGTCCGTTGGTTCAGCAGAATTCTTCTGATTAAGCTTGTTTCGTTTTCACGTAGTTCCTACAAGGTTTTTAGTGCCTTTTATCAGTGTCATTCCTACACTTTTACTTGTCAAGCTACTCCAAATCTTGTCCCTTGGTACTCTATGGAAAGCTTTTTCTAAGTCAATGAATGCAAGGTATGCTTGTCTGTTTTGTTTAATTGTTCTTCCTATTATTATTTTTTAGGCTAAGTATGTGGTCTTGCACACTATGTCCCTTAAGAAATCCGCTTTGTGAGTCTTTCTATTTTTTAGTATTTTTTTGCTCCAAGATCCTTTCAAATACTTTGCATGCTATGCTAAGTAAGGTTGTTCCACGATATTTTGGCAGCTAAGTCGATCACATTTTTTGTATATTAGTATTATTATCCCTACCTCCCAATCCTTTGGTATCTTCCCGGTGTGCCACGCCTCCTTACATATTTCTAGGAACAGGTTTGTGCCTTCTTCTTCCATAGTTTTCAACATATCCGCTTCTATCCCATCCTGACCTGGCGCTTTTCCATTTTATAGTTTTTATAGCTTCCTGCAATTCTTCTCTTGTGGAATCTTCATCTAGTGGTTCGATGCATTCTTCTGCTAATATTTGTTCATTTCCTCTTGTGTTTTGTTTTTTGTTTTAGACAGCTATTAGTATTTTTTTAAAGTATTCTTCCCATTGTTTTATCACTTCTTTTTCTGGTTGTTTGCCTTCTCTGCTTTTACTTTAGTTTAATATCTGCTTTTTCTCCGTTCTGCAGCTCTTAAGCACCCTGTAGAACAGTTTAGATTTTAACTTTATTTCTTTGATTTTGTGGATTGTTGATATGTTTCTTGTGATTTCTTGTTTAGGTAATGCAGCCATCTCGCTTTCTTCATTTTACTTCCTTTCTTATATCTTCACTCCACCACTCGGTTTGCTTTTCTTGATTGTTTATTTTACCACTCCACTTGCACTGTCTTCGCTGCTTTTTTTAGCATTCTCTTAAATAATTCCCACTTGTTTTCTAGTTATTTGTGTAAAAAATTTTCTTAATTTTGTAGCTTTGTAGTAACAACTAGTTTTGATATTATGTCATATTTCATGCCTCCCTTCACACTTTATCTAGGCTTAGAACTAGTCCAAATTATGTAAAAGACGACATTTGGGGAGCGTTTAAAGGCCACAACAAATAACAAAACAACAATAACAGCATATAGCATTAAAGTTTTTAAGGGATTGATGGAAACCTTTATAAATTTGTTTCAAAATAACTTCCATTTTGCAAAATACAACTATCAATATTTCTCCTACATTTGTTAACAGCTGTTTCAATTTCATCACGTAAAATCGAATTGATAGCGTTTTCAATTCTCCCAATCATGTCGTCCTGTGGTAGCAATACGTAACTGAAATCCAGAAGCACAATGG